>NQII01000462.1:365773-450364 GCA_002778355.1 Clitarchus hookeri | reverse complement strand
TAGACTAAGGCCAACTGTACAACAACTTTGTTTGACTTTAGTGTCAATTTAAGTGCGGCTTAACGTACCCCGCATAAATACAGAACATAATCAAAACTATTGTAATGTTTTCAGCGATTGCGGACCTTAATGAAATGTTCAACGTGGACAGTCTAAATATACCCGCTAACGAAAATGATTTTGGACTGACGTCTAGAGGTTACGCTATCTAATTTATGCATCAAGCAGGTCATGTTTACTCAACTAACGAACGTTCATTGTTTGCCGACTCCAGTGGCAAGGTGAGTCAATAAAGTTAGAGATACCCGTATAATGTGATTTTTATCCATCCAAATTCCTAGACGATTTTCTTTTTAGATTTTTTAGGCCTTGAACAAATTTAGCAAAATAATGGTAAAATTCTTGAAAACTCCATGTAAAATACCGAAAGAGTAATAATATATCAGTTTCGATTGATACGTTAGGAGTAATCAAATTTTCGTAGTATATATATCGAAATTTGCTGGGTGTAAGTGCTTAAATAATTAAAGATTTTCAAGTAAGTCTCTTTTGCGTGTGTGTACATATACTGGTACACTATGAAGCTCTACGGATAAATATTAATATTTAATTTGCAGTTTATTAATTCTCTTTGCTAATTCCTTGCAAAGTTATAAGCATGATGGTTCACATTACCTTTTACCAAAATCACATTTCAGAATTCTGAAATCCTGGTACTCTGGCCTGCCAGTAGAGTAAAATAAACTACTATAAAACTTACGTTGAACTACAAATTATATTTTAACATATAATTGAGGGATTAAACAGTTAGCATAGAAATTCAAAGTTACGAAAGAAAAAACAGTATAAGCTATAAGTTAAAAAAAATTATATTATGAAGTACGGCATTAATAAAACGATATCCGTATTGTTATTAAATTACACAAATACAGTATATGCATACTTGCACTAACAAAACCTCTGCAATCTACAGGTATCTGTAGGTATAAACACACCTTTTTAACCCACATCTAAGTGTCAGATTTTGATCATCATCATAAATTATTTCGTGTTAATTTCCAAACCCCCCCCCCCTTTTTTCTCTTACTTTGTTCATAATAGAGAATTTTATCACATCGTAGTGGATCCTTTGACACGATTTTGAACTCTTACGTAAACATTCCAATACAATAAAAGAGTGCATTGTGTTCTTGAAAAAAAGGGAGCAGAACTTTCGGAAACTTTCTCGAGGTAGACTTTACGTTGTTTTATTTATATTCAAAGGGTTCTATCAGAAATACTTTAAAAACACTAACATATTGTGACTTGTAGCTATACGAGACGAATATGTTTAAAACTAACACAGATAAGCCCATTTTTAAGTTAGATTCTCTGATCACAACTGCCGTATATGCCTACGTAGGGAAGTAAAGTTTTCGGCGACGTAGTCTATAATATACACACGCATTAACATTCATTTTCGTTAACTACATCATCATCATCATCATCGATATTTTTTGTCGTGTGTGGTATAAGGAAAATGCGTAGTTTTTGATGCGGTAATTCATTTTCGTAATTTACGTATTTCAGTGAACCATCCCCTTAAAAAAATTCTAGCGCCGAACTGACACGATGGCCGTCACTGCGGCCCATTTCAACTATCGCAATGAAAATCGCATAATGAACTACTTAAAAAAATAGAGTCCAGTTACGGTACTTCCAACTTCTCTAAAGCCGTGCTGATGTAATACTTTCGGTATATTCCTCCGCCTCATGCAAACAAACTTAACTAAGTCTAGAAAATTACACCAAAGGGACAACCCACCGCAGTTGTGCGCACTCTTGCTTTAAATTATATTTTGCTTGAGAACTATTTTTTACTAGGAATTACCCAAACACACCTATTTTCTGTCTGCTTATATTTAGAATTAATTACAAGTGAAATATTATAATTTTAGATAAATCATAAGTACATAAATGTTCAGATTTAACCAAATATAAGAAACTTTCTTGTTACCATGAGTATGAAAGAGTTATGATACATTTAAAATTTAGTTAACAACCGAACACGTCATACGTGAGGTGATTTTTTTCAAACGTTTGATAAAAAGGTTTGAAGACTTGACGAATAAATCATAATTCAGTAACTCATTATGGCAAGATTTGGTATTAAAATGCTGTTCTTATTATTGAACTGTTGTCGTTCTTATAGCTATGTTGTGTTTGTAAAGTCGCTACAAAGCAAAAAAAATAAAAAAATGTTTCTCGAAACGTTTTAATTTTTTCTGTGTGATAAATAATTTGGCAGCGGGATCACGTGATGGAATAAGTTNTAATGTTTCTCGAAACGTTTTAATTTTTTCTGTGTGATAAATAATTTGGCAGCGGGATCACGTGATGGAATAAGTTTACGTGTTCATTAAATGCATTTAAATATTGCGAAGAGAAGCGCTCTTTTCGCGCATCTTTCGAAACTGTTGACTTAAACGCAATCTTAGATTCGGTTATAATAGTTGGAAAAAAATTAGTATTATTGTTACCGAAATGTGGTTATACATAGCAACAAAGAAAAATGTATTTACGGTTATAGAAAATAAAAAAAGCTTATTGACTGAAATGTGTTAAATTCTGTCATTAATGGACTTCTATTAGCTACGCCGTTTTACTCCTAAAACATTAATGACGTGGTTATTTCTTATGATAAGCACTGAGATTTTATGTCTCAGACGATGTATTTAATTTAGTACTAACTGTTCAAAATAAAATGATCTCTTCTATCTGGTGTGCCAGTATATTACTATACAATGTTTGTATGTAACGTAATTAATTAACAGTTTAATAAGAAACTTTTAAATTGCTAAATTATAAAAATAAAATATGTTTGAAGGATGGAAAAAAAACAGTGTTAAAATAACCGTACTTTACAAATTCAATCGCTTTTATTCCTCTTAAGGTAGCTCTGTTTTGTCAGAGAGCGCGTATCCGAATGTACATAGCCTAGAGAGCAGCACAAGCTGCCGACAGGCGCGCTATCTACCAACGGTTTGTGGAAGTACTACAGAAGTCTCTTCTGGTTTCCTTTCCTGTTCGTAGAGCGCACTGTTCTGGCAGCACCACATACCGAATNAAACCACAACACATAAATTAATAAACCACACTGTTTGGATAAATTTAAAATGGGAGCACCATAAGTGGAAAAACAGCATTAGAAATATTCATTGGCGCCAATGAAAGCTGACAATGCGGAAACGAATTATAGACTAAGGCCAACTGTACAACAACTTTGTTTGACTTTAGTGTCAATTTAAGTGCGGCTTAAAGTACCCCGCATAAATACAGAACATAATCAAAACTATTGTAATGTTTTCAGCGATTGCGGACCTTAATGAAATGTTCAACGTGGACAGTCTAAATATACCCGCTAACGAAAATGATTTTGGACTGACGTCTAGAGGTTACGCTATCTAATTTATGCATCAAGCAGGTCATGTTTACTCAACTAACGAACGTTCATTGTTNTGACGTCTAGAGGTTACGCTATCTAATTTATGCATCAAGCAGGTCATGTTTACTCAACTAACGAACGTTCATTGTTGGCCGACTCCAGTGGCAAGGTGAGTCAATAAAGTTAGAGATACCCGTATAATGTGATTTTTATCCATCCAAATTCCTAGACGATTTTCTTTTTAGATTTTTTAGGCCTTGAACAAATTTAGCAAAATAATGGTAAAATTCTTGAAAACTCCATGTAAAATACCGAAAGAGTAATAATATATCAGTTTCGATTGATACGTTAGGAGTAATCAAATTTTCGTAGTATATATATCGAAATTTTCTGGGTGCAAGTGCTTAAATAATTAAAGATTTTCAAGTAAGTCTCTTTTGCGTGTGTGTACATATACTGGTACACTATGAAGTTCTACGGATAAATATTAATATTTAATTTGCAGTTTATTAATTCTCTTTGCTAATTCCTTGCAAAGTTATCAGCATGATGGTTCACATTACCTTTTATCAAAATCACATTTCAGAATTCTCAAATCCTGGTACTCTGGCCTGCCAGTAGAGTAAAATAAACTACTATAAAACTTACGTTGAACTACAAATTATATTTTAACATATAATTGAGGGATTAAACAGTTAGCATAGAAATTCATAGTTACGAAAGAAAAAACAGTATGAGCTATAAGTTAAAAAAATTTATATTATGAAGTACGGCATTAATAAAACGATATCCGTATTGTTATAAAATTACACAAATACAGTATATGCATACTTGCACTAACAAAACCTCTGCAATCTACAGGTATCTGTAGGTATAAACACACCTTTTTAACCCACATCTAAGTGTCAGATTGTGATCATCATCATAAATTATTTCGTGTTAATTTCCAAAATCCCCCCCCCCCTTTTTTTCTCTTACTTTGTTCATAATAGAGAATTTGATCACATCGTAGTGGATCCTTTGACACGATTTTGAACTCTTACGTAAACATTCCAATACAATAAAAGAGTGCATTGTGTTCTTGAAAAAAAGGGAGCAGAACTTTCGGAAACTTTCTCGAGGTAGACTTTACGTTGTTTTATTTATATTCAAAGGGTTCAATCAGAAATACTTTAAAAACACTAACATATTGTGACTTGTAGCTATACGAGACGAATATGTTTAAAACTAACACAGATAAGCCCATTTTTAAGTTAGACTCTCTGATCACTACTGCCGTATATGCCTACGTAGGGAAGTAAAGTTTTCGGCGACGTAGTCTATAATATACACACGCATTAACATTCATTTTCGTTAACTACATCATCATCATCATCGATATTTTTTGTCGTGTGTGGTATAAGGAAAATGCGTAGTTTTTGATGCGGTAATTCATTTTCGTAATTGACGTATTTCAGTGAACCATCCCCTTAAAAAAATTCTAGCGCCGAACTGACACGATGGCCGTCACTGCGGCCCAATTTCAACTATCGGAATGAAAATCGCAAAATGAACTACTTAAAAAAATAGAGTCCAGTTGCGGTACTTCCAACTTCTCTAAAGCCGTGCTGGAGTAATACTTTCGGTATATTCCTCCGCCTCATGCAAACAAACTTAACTAAGTCTAGTAAATTACACCAAAGGGACAACGCACCGCAGTTGTGCGCACTCTTGCTTTAAATTATATTTTGCTTGAGAACTATTTTTTACTAGGAATTACCCAAACACCGCTATTTTCTGTCTGCTTATATTTAGAATTAATTACAAGTGAAATATTATAATTTTAGATAAATCATAAGTACATAAATGTTCAGATTTAACCAAATATAAGATACTTTCTTGTTACCATGAGTATAAAAGAGTTATGATACATTTAAAATTTAGTTAACAACCGAACACGTCATACGTGAGGTGATTTTTTTCAAACGTTTGATAAAAAAGGTTTGAAGACTTGACGAATAAATCATAATTCAGTAACTCATTATGGCAAGATTTGGTATTAAAATGCTGTTCTTATTATTGAACTGTTGTCGTTCTTATAGCTATGTTGTGTTTGTAAAGTCGCTACAAAGCAAAAAAAAAAAATAATGTTTCTCGAAACGTTTTAATTTTTTCTGTGTGATAAATAATTTGGCAGCGGGATCACGTGATGGAATAAGTTTACGTGTTCATTAAATGCATTTAAATATTGCGAAGAGAAGCGCTCTTTTCGCGCATCTTTCGAAACTGTTGACTTAAACGCAATCTTAGATTCGGTTATAATAGTTGGAAAAAAATTAGTATTATTGTTACCGAAATGTGGTTATACATAGCAACAAAGAAAAATGTATTTACGGTTATAGAAAATAAAAAAAGCTTATTGACTGAAATGTGTTAAATTCTGTCATTAATGGACTTCTATTAGCTACGCCGTTTTACTCCTAAAACATTAATGACGTGGTTATTTCTTATGATAAGCACTGAGATTTTATGTCTCAGACGATGTATTTAATTTAGTACTAACTGTTCAAAATAAAATGATCTCTTCTATCTGGTGTGCCAGTATATTACTATACAATGTTTGTATGTAACGTAATTAATTAACAGTTTAATAAGAAACTTTTAAATTGCTAAATTATAAAAAAAAAATATGTTTGAAGGATGGAAAAAAAACAGTGTTAAAATAACCGTACTTTACAAATTCAATCGCTTTTATTCCTCTTAAGGTAGCTCTGTTTTGTCAGAGAGCGCGTATCCGAATGTACATAGCCTAGAGAGCAGCACAAGCTGCCGACAGGCGCGCTATCTACCAACGGTTTGTGGAAGTACTACAGAAGTCTCTTCTGGTTTCCTTTCCTGTTCGTAGAGCGCACTGTTCTGGCAGCACCACATACCGAATTAACTTTTTTGTTTAAGATTTATTTGTCCAGAAATGTTAAAAATTTCATTAAACGTCAATGAAAACGCGTACTCAAATAACTGTTTTACGAAGTAAGTAATCATATGTATTGAATAATGTTCGAAGATATTTCCAAAAATACAAATACTTCCATTTGAAGGAAAGGTTTATATTACTACATTAACGTTACGAAATATAAATGAAAATGTAGAAAGTCGTTTTATAAAATATATTATATGTAAGTGAGAAAATAAAGGTTTGCTACGATTTTTACTATAGAGGAGTAACACATTTCAATCCGGAAATTCGCTGTTAGTAGGGATTACCAAACTATGTCACTGTACATATGTGCATCATATATGTATAGGTTAAAGATTTTTCTCGATTTTTAATGACGGTAATAGCTTATGAGGGACGTGTAACAATCTTTAAGCCACATAACTCAATTGTTGGTTTGATAATAAATAATCTGGTATTCTTGCAACAATTTTCAATAGGCCTTCATTCAACTACTGCATGAAGAATACTTTCCGTAAAAAAATTTTCCACGTCATCTGTTTGTGTCTTACAATTTCATCATGCAAGGTGGCATCTGATAAAGAATTACATAGGGATAAACAATGCGAGAGTTGATTAAATCCTTGCCCGCAAGAATGTTACTCGATTACGTAAAAATTTATTACACACCAGAATATAACCAATAAGCTTTGTAATATTTCCGAATTATAACGATAGTAAGCACTTAATAAACTGCATAGGCTAATACTCAAGTTTACAAAGAAATAACACGATAATTATACATACTTGAGAGATGTTAATCAGGACGTAACTAAGAACGACACGCTAGCATCAATTACATTTTTGCATAATCCTCATTCGAAATAACTTTCTATAAAATATTTTTGCAGATAGTTTGAATTTTAACCTTAGTGAACAGAAATTAAGAGTTTCTATTCTGTAATATGTTATGAAATCTGATACACTGTGCGGAAAATGAGGCATGCTATTGCTGGTGCTGTTATTTCCATTGGAAGATTGCTAGCAAAAAGGTAATTCTATTTATTGCATTAACAAATGTACAGTTTACATAACACGCTTGACGAATTCCCCCCTCGCCAGCGCTCCTAAAATTCTGCTTACGGCTTATAGCTGTTTTATTTGACGACACATTCATATTTAACTAGTAACATCTACAAGCTTGCTAAAGTCAAAGTCTGCACCGTAAAATATTACTGTAATTTTAAAATAATTCTTTGCAAACTATTTACCAAGATAATTTTTGTAACACTACAAGTAAATTAGGGAAAATTTGATGAAACTTGAACATAACATGTGTACAAGTAATGTTGAATTTTAACTATAAAATACTGTAGACTAAAAGTTTACCATAAACATATAGCTACTTTAAACGGTTCCAGACCTTCCCAACGTGTTTCAAATATACAATATTTCAGCTATTGGGTTCGCAGGAAAAGCTGTGGCAATCAGGTTTAGTTGGTGTATTTCTATTATACCATTTAACAAACTTCGACAACATTTTTTATGCTGAAAGTATTTTTACAAGCGTTAATATACCAACACACAGCTACTTTTGTCAGACATTAATAAATATACTTTTATGTCATACCCGCTAAACAATGAACAGATACCTACCAAATTTAGCAGACAAGCAGTACTGCAGAAGATGATGTTAGATAATATGTTTCAGGTACGTCACACTCTTATTTTCAAGATGGCTGCCATACAGTCATCTTAGCTTAGAATATTATATCGTCGAAACCATGCAATCAATTCCAACTTAACTTTGTATGCTGACAGCAGATATTACATCTATCAACTGTGTCTACACAGAACATCTTTTGTCAGACATTTTCTAAGATAGCACTAAGCGAATAAATAAATTTTTATGTCAAATCTTGGCAAACAATTCACCGATTCCTACCAAATTTGGCTAACACGTAGTGCTGCGGCAGATTATGTAAAATTGTATGTTTTAAGTATGTCAGACATTTTCAAAATGGTGGCCACTAAGGCATGTTAGCTTAGTATACTTTATCGTCGAAACCGTGCAATCAATTCCAACTTCATTTTGTATGTTGACAGTATATATTACAACTATCATTGGCGTCTACAGGGGACATCTTTTGTCCGCCNTCCAACTTCATTTTGTATGTTGACAGTATATATTACAACTATCATTGGCGTCTACAGGGGACATCTTTTGTCCGCCATTTAGTAAGATATGCCACATGAAAAATAAAGTTTTATGTGTATCTCGGGAAACAGTAGACAGATTCCTACCAAATTTGGCAAACCATTTGCACTGCAGCACATGGTGTAAACTTCTATGGTGTAAGAAGCTCAGATACTCATTTTCGAAATATTGGCTATATAAATATTTTAGCTCAGTATTTTTTATTAATGAAACAAATTCCAATTTAAATTTGTATGCTGGCAGTATCAATTACAACCATCAAATTTACCTATACGGAGCCTCATTTCTCTACCATTTTTCAAGTTAGGCCCACAATAAAAATTACGTTTTTATGTCGTATCTCGGGAAATACTCAACTTATTATTACCGAATTTGTCGAAGGAGTTGTATTGTGGTAGGCCATATAACTATGTACACGTATTTATAAGAGTGACAGGCACGTATTTTCAGAATGGCGGCTATAATATAATTTTATCTTAGTGTACTATATCTACGAAAGTATGTAATCGATTTTAGCTTTACTTTGTATACTGGCAGTATACCATCATCGAATCTGCTAATACAAACCTTTTTTGTCCTCCATTTACAAAGATTGTTACACGAAAAATATGGATATTTTATGCCATATCTCAGGGACCAATCGACCGATTTTCACCAAATTCTTCACACAAATTGTGCTATGGTAGGCCATGTAAACTTATATGTTAAGTGGCGGCTCAGTCACTTATTCTCAAAATGATGATCCTGTTAATATTTTAGGTTAATAAAACCATCATTAGAATCATTAGACTTATTAAATTAGAAGTCTATGCTCGAATTCGACCTCCGTAATGCAGTTGATTGCACACTATCCTATGGCATGAGGTTTCCTGTGTTAGAATCCCGGGTACGGACCATGCGTGTTTAGAATTGTCTCACTACTGTCGCATATGTTTGTGTTTACATCTCCAATTATATTACTTTCAACGAGACAAGTAATGCCTACCAACTCAACTTTTAAGACCTTATTTAAAAATTAATTGCAGCCATGTTGAGAAAAGTATGCTCATTAATTATATCAGTAACTTCTTGTTAAATAAAGGGTTCCTACACAAACATTTTCACGATTGTAAATTTTCTTTTCCAAAATTATAAATTCAGCATTTATGAGATTATTAATACCTCGGTAGATAACTGCGTATTCTTCACAAAATGCAGTGTTGGGCACAGTCCATGATATTAATTTTAAGTTACTAAAGAATATAGAATTTGTTTCCTTGCACAAATGTTACTTCCTAGTTTCTTCAAATACGGCGCTTTGATTAATTTTCTGCATCGTAAGGTAAAGATNTCCTTGCACAAATGTTACTTCCTAGTTTCTTCAAATACGGCGCTTTGATTAATTTTCTGCATCGTAAGGTAAAGATGATGAAATATTCATGATTTGAACAAAGAAAACAAGTTAAATTTCAGTGGTGTTAGTGGAACAAGGCAGTATTCCCTAATTAATGACAAATATTATTGATGAGAGGATATTACATATTTATAGAAGCGTTGTTAAAGTCATTGTATCGACGAATGTCTGCATATAATGTTTGAATTTATATGTTTGAAAATTGGCATAACATAAACATTTTTAGTCNTTGTATCGACGAATGTCTGCATATAATGTTTGAATTTATATGTTTGAAAATTGGCATAACATAAACATTTTTAGTCGGTCATTATTTTGTTTGGTTTCAATATATATGAACGTGTAATTTAAATATTACATTATAGCGAAAAATACGTACCATAAAACTTTCGCTTTCGTTTCGGGATTATATTTCGGTAACGTTTTTCCCAGTATTATTTGCCTACAAAATATTTCTCCATGCTCAAATTTACTTACTTGCTGAACTGAATTAGCATTTAATCCACGAGACCTTAAACATTTTATATAGGGAAGATTACAAGTTATCTGTTTCATTTCTCGTTGCAAGCGACTTGTATTACTAATCATTTGAGTATTTCAATCTGCAATTGTGCAACCTCAAGGCACCTATTTTAACACTTAGTGAATAAAATAGAATTTGAAGTAGTAAAGGAATAGCCACTATTGAACTGTAATAGGAGGAAAGTATAAAATCAAGTATAAATGAGACAGTTCAACTACCTGCTAAGATTAATTAACTTTCGGAAACTATCGAGACGGCAACAGCCAAAGTAAAGATAAAATAATTAAATTTATTTATTTCCTCTATATACAAATTCCGATCAGAGACTCAGTGTTATTGATGAAGAAATGGAAATGCAGTCAAGGTAATATATCAATATTTAATTGAATCGGAGACGAAACCTCATGTGGGAAGAACCACCCCTGGAGTAGTTTACCTGGGTAGAAATTGCGACCTACCAAAAGCGAGTAAATTGTGCAGCCGTAAGACCCGAACACACTCGGATTTACAAGCGTAGTACCTTCATATACTAAGTAAGACCACTTACTACGGCGTACGACTTCNACCCGAACACACTCGGATTTACAAGCGTAGTACCTTCATATACTAAGTAAGACCACTTACTACGGCGTACGACTTCCGGCTTGTGAAGCCTGGGTAACAGTTATATTCAAATGTAGCGACAATTTATAACTGCATATGTGAATATATTAACCTTTCTGACTTATTATGTTCTCCGTGACCCTGCAAACTTCCAAGTCGTTACAAGATACTGCATCTCCTCAGAAGGTTGAGTCAAATCTCTGTTACTCCCAACTTTCCTGAAGCCCTGCTTAGGTTCTACTTCCAGGATATTCCNACCCGAACACACTCGGATTTACAAGCGTAGTACCTTCATATACTAAGTAAGACCACTTACTACGGCGTACGACTTCTGGCTTGTGAAGCCTGGGTAACAGTTATATTCAAATGTAGCGACAATTTATAACTGCATATATGAATATATTAACCTTTCTGACTTATTATGTTCTCCGTGACCCTGCAAACTTCCAAGTCGTTACAAGATACTGCATCTCCCCAGAAGGTTGAGTCAAATCTCTGTTACTCCCAACTTTCCTGAAGCCCTGCTTAGGTTCTACTTCCAGGATATTCCTCCGCCTCATGTAAATAAAGCTTAACAAAGTCTAGAGAACTACATCAAAGGGACAACGCACCGCATTCATGCGCACTCTATGTAATAATATTTAGCATAAGAACTACTTATTATTAGACATTACCAACACACCTATTTCCTCACTGTTTCATTCGTATTAACTATGAACGAATAATTATTATTAATAGATAAAATAAAAAAAATTTATATTTTAACACAAATAAGGTAATTTTAAGTTATTTTATGTTAACACAAGTATGAAACGCTTCTGGTACATAACATAATTAGGAAACAACCAAACACGTCATACAAGGGCAATGTTACAAATATTCAATTTAAAAAGTGTGAAGAACTCTCGAATAGACTATTGCATCACAAAATTTTCCTTTACTGTTCTGACGCATTCTGCGTCCCTATATTTTATTCGTCAGNATAGATAAAATAAAAAAAATTTATATTTTAACACAAATAAGGTAATTTTAAGTTATTTTATGTTAACACAAGTATGGAACGCTTCTGGTACATAACATAATTAGGAAACAACCAAACACGTCGTACACGGGGCGATGTTACAAATTTTCAATTTAAAAAGTGTGAAGAACTCGCGAATAGACTATTGCATCACAAAATTTTCCTTTACTGTTCTGACGCATTCTGCGTCCCTATATTTTATTCGTCAGAACACACGCTCTGGCGAAGCTCGCGGACGTACGACNGATTATGTGAACACACGTATAAAGTGTATGTTATTAGTAAATTGGACCTAGAGACAACAGTGTCGACGTATTTGTACGCCCTATCGCTGAGGGCTAGCATCAAGTGCTGGCGCCTCACGCCGCAGAGCAGAATCAATACCTACTTCCAAACTTCAGCATTTGGCAGGTATCAGTTCAATGATGAAACCTGGGCCTACCACGTTCTAGCCACGATTACATATTTTCCGGAAATTGTAACACTACAAGAAATATACTCATCTCTTGGGGTGTACGTTACAAATCTGGAACACGAATTACTAAATCACGAAAAGAATATTTGTTTCAATAATTTTTCATTGGTAAGAATTGTCACTGAATTTAATTTTAAGATGATATTATTCACAAGAGTTTTAAAAGAGAGAAGAAATATCCCCCACAATAGTAGACTAACAAAATTTATGGCATTAGCACTGAACTCTTTTTTGCATGTTTGACTTTCCAAAGTGACACAACTCTTTAGTACCGTGCTGCATGATACGCCGCATTGTAACAATTTTAGGAAGTTAACTTCATCCAGTGCCTCATAGAGATATCAATGGCGAATTCGATTTATTAAAGCCNTTGTAACAATTTTAGGAAGTTAACTTCATCCAGTGCCTCATAGAGATATCAATGGCGAATTCGATTTATTAAAGCCCATGTCTACGTTGATACGATATCGTGTATTAAAGAAAATGAATAAAGATTAGTTCTAGGGTTTTTTCTGCGATCCTGACGTATAAAGTCATACCAGGTTATGCATATATAAAATTATTCGGAAATAAAATGTATGTTCCCCTAAATTATTAGTTATATTGTTACGGGTCACAGCTTTGGTGTGAATAGTACACTATTTAAAATGTATTATTAGGAAACAAANTTGTAACAATTTTAGGAAGTTAACTTCATCCAGTGCCTCATAGAGATATCAATGGCGAATTCGATTTATTAAAGCCAATGTCTACGTTGATACGATATCGTGTATTAAAGAAAATGAATAAAGATTAGTTCTAGGGTTTTTTCTGCGATCCTGACGTATAACGTCATACCAGGTTATGCATATATAAAATTATTCGGAAATAAAATGTATGTTCCCCTAAAGTATTAGTTATATTGTTACGGGTCACAGCTTTGGTGTGAATAGTACACTATTTAAAATATATTATTAGGAAACAAATGTAAAAATGATGAATAAGAAAGGAGTAAAACGGGATTTTATTTCTGTCGGCTTGTAGCACTGAACTACATTTCTTGAATTTTTCGATTCGGGTTCGTGGAACTACGTAGAACACATAGAGAGAGCTGCTTAGAGAAAGTAACTTCGAATTCTGGCTGGAGTGAGCGAATAAAAATCGCAATTGTTGGACGGGATTGGATTCGTTTAAGCAACTTGCATTTTAGACCTTGGCATGTAGCGCTGAAACTTGCGAAGTTATTACTGCATATCATAATACATTTTTTATATTCTTTATTTCCTTTAATGCGAACAGATATATCAGTAACCTAAAGTGAGGAGCTATGAGCGGGACGTTTCTATTGGTGCACCGCGCCACTGTTTGCTTGGGATCGCTTGGGGTAAACCAATCGCAGGGCAACCGATCGGTATAAAACCGACCAACTTCCAAATGTAAATTAGACACANCAGGTCAACCGATCGGTATAAAACCGACAAACTTCCAAATGTAAATTAGACACGTTACCGCACCAACAGACATTCTCGGATATTTATTGCGTTGATTTTAACGATCATTCATGCATGATAAATGATACAAAATATTGTGCACGTATATCATTGGTCATTTACCGAAAAAGTGAAAGAGGTAAAGTAGTTTCACGTTGCATCCCGTCAACTGAAAGTAAATTGCAGAGTAGTTTTTACTTATCGAAACGTTTTAAATTTTTTTCCTTCTAATGAACTGAGAAGACTCTCTACAAAATTGCACGTGAACACAAATTTAACAATTTAGTCTCGTTCAGGTAATTAACAAACCTACACGGGGTTATAAAGCAGTTAGAAATGTATCGGTTTCTCAGTTAGCCTGCGGATATTTCTAAAAATAAGTCTGTAGTAAATAAATGTAATAAGTCGCTTTTAAACATTGAAATACAATAAAATTACTCGTAAGTGTACTTATCNAGTCTGTAGTAAATAAATGTAATAAGTCGCTTTTAAACATTGAAATACAATAAAATTACTCGTAAGTGTACTTATCGATACGACTTTCTGACATTCCAACCGTGACTGTTTTCAAAAAATTTCTCTGTCTTTTTGGAACAGCGTATTTTCCTGACATGAGGCCTCGCTCACTGAAATGGAGCAGCTGAGAAAGACATACAGTGTTATAACTAACTGATGTGGCTTGTTTTCATATTCTATGACAATATCTTTCAAGTTTAGGAATTACAATTGCAAATGCAAAAGAAATGTTATTTTTTGAAGTAACGTTCCCGAGTCACAGAGCATTCTCAGAAACATATCAAGGTATATAACAGTACCTGTACTAAAGAAAACATCAGAGCTGTAGAGAGAATGTAATGAAGTTGGAAAGCGCCCGGCTGCGCGAACGATAACCCCACGACACAGAAACCATACGTATACAGAAACAAAAGTATAATTTATGTACCAAACTCCGTTCGCAGTCCCCTACAGAATGGCCTCGTGACTCCGCACTGGGTCATCAGCCAATCAGTGTCTAGAGAATAACACGCATTTCGCAGGCAGAACCAATATAATTGTTATATGCAACACAATAACAAAGAAGACTTTGAGCCGTTATATCCGTGGACCTCCTGAGTTTTCACCGTTTCATTTTTATTTTATCTTTTATCTTGTCCTTGTTCTCGTTCAGGAAAATTCTTTCAAATATGGTTGATTTTATATTGCTTTAGGCTGTTCAGGGTTAACTGATCACATTAGAAATATAAATTTGAAAAATATCACTGCCCCTGCCTACAATGTTCAAAGTTGACGAAACCAAGAAGAGTTCAAACGTAAGTGTTTGTCCAGTATTGGCGCGGAAATGGCTAATATATAGTTGGCTGGAGCCTGAAAGAGTGTTCATTACATCGAAAGGCTAGGGTTTCGTGTTATCAACTCTAGTGAATATCGCGCAGAGCTTGTGGAAGCTGTAGGTCACTGTGCTTTGCCATACAGAACTGTCGCAATCACTGTCAAATAAAACTAAGGTGAAATTCTCTTACATGCAAGAGAAGTAAATTACCGTTCCACGTAAGGTAACATGAACTCTTTAATGGCGAGTGAATTTACATGCCAAGCAAAGTACTATTTTCTAACTGTAAGGGAATGTGTCTAACAAAAGTGTGGAAAAAATCCCGTACAAATAAGGGAATATTCACTATTTCGTATAGTAAAATTATATTACACATAAGTGGGAAAATAAAGCAAGATACTGTTTCATTTCCTTATTACTTGAATCCTCTGACGAATAGTAACCGAAACAACAGTCTTGAAATCCCTCATACTTGTGGGTGGAAGGACGCGAACTATAGAACCATGTCACGAGAGGCCCACAAACACGAAGTGTTTAGATAGAATAATACTTACACATAAAAGGGAAGTCAGGAGAGTTTGTGTGTCCCAGTCATATTATGGTAGAGATTTGGACTGTGCATACCAGTGAGTGTGAGACGAGGTGTGGATGGAGCTATATCGCAATGGCATGGTGTAAGAAAATAAATTATTATTGAAACCTGGTAATCAATGGCTATGTGCACAGTTTTTTTTCTCACATATGAAAAAAAAATCGAATGTAGCTTGTTGAGTACCTATCGTAAATTCATCGCAGTATATGGTATTTATCAGAACATTAATGGAAAAATTGAAAGATTGGGAGGAGGAGAATTGGTAAGGATTGTGGAGGATTGCTGGGGATTGTGGAGGATTGGGGAGAATTTGTGTGATGCGTGCGGTGCTAAGTGTGGACTATGCGGAGCTGGTTGCGGTGCATACGGTGCTAAGTGTGGGCCACGCGAAACTGATTGCGGTGCGTGCGGTGGTGATAGTGTTGCGTGCGATGCTGATTGTGGTTAGTGTGGTGCTAATTGTAGTGCTTGCGGTGCTGAATGTGTTGCATGCGATGCTAACTGCGGTTCGTGCAGAGTGATTGCAGAGGAGGTGGAGGAGGATTGGTGAGGATTGTGAAGGATTAGTAAGGATTGGTGCGGAGGTTTGTTGACGATTGGTGCGTATTGGTGGGGAGGATTGTTGAGGATGGGTGCGGATTGGTTCGGGGGATTGTTGAGGATTGGTGCGTATTTGTGGATATTGCCGAGGATTGGGATTGAAGAGGAGGATTAATATCTGAAATGATGAAATAAAGTGCACAAGAATGAGAATGGATTGATATTGTAATACATTCTCATCAGGTTGTACGCAAAAGACCTGGAGCGGGGAAGGCGAAGGTCGAGTCAGACCTGACCCGCAAGAGCAGTGTGTGAAGAGGTGTTGGGCAGCGGGAAGGGGGCGGTCGACGCTTTTCGTAATGGTTAGGAGTCGTGATTGGAGAGGGGGAGGGATGAGCGATAGGTGGGGTACGTTAACATTTGTATACAATTTTTTTCGATTTTTTGTGATTTTTTTCGACATTTTTCGAATTTTTTTTTAGATTTTTGGGCGATTTTTTTTATAATTTTTACAAAGGAGGAGGTTGAGGTGAGGGTGGTGTGATGAACGAGGTGTAGAACAGGGTAACATTATATGTTCTTCGATTTTTTTAGAATAATTTTTGCTATTTTGTGACTTTTCTGTCTCGATTTTTTATATTTATGCAATTTTTATTGATTTTTATGATTGGGTAGGGGAAGATGGTGAGTTGAGCTTGGCTGTTGGGCGAAAGGGGCGAAGGCCTGCGAGTGAAAGAAGCGAGCCTCTAAGTCCTTCAAATGGCTCGAAAATAGCCTTTCGGGTGGTCGTTCTTGCAAATGGGGGGCTCCATGCTTTCTTTTAAGGAAAGCTGGAAATTTTGAGAAAAAAGGTAACTTTGAGTGGAAAATACCGATTTCAATGGGAAAGTGATAGACTCTTAGGGGAAAACGGGAAAATTTAGGGAAATTCAAAGATCTCCGACGGATCCGAAATCCGAAGCATGGGGCATGCCTAATGTCACCATTTTTTCTTCTTCTCAAAACGGGACACTAGTCAGTTTTCATTTGTGAGTAGGTAGATTGAAAAAAAAAAAANCCAAAATACCCTACTCACCTCGTGTCTTCAAATTAACCTTCGTTGTCGCAGTTTCAGTTCAAGATAACCGTTCTGAATAGATTGCTAAAGCAATTGTCCTTCTGGAATAATGCAACGGCCAATGAGGAAAGTTGTACCATGAATTTTCTCCGGCTGCTGGGTGTGGGAAGTGCTAGCGGCACTAGCGGTTACTTGCCGAATATTTTACCTAGAAACTATAAATAGATACTTGAAGTGAAATAAAATTACCGCTGCGTAGCCAAAGCTTCAAAAAACGCAAAGAAATTTCTACTGCAGCGCAGCGCGATAGTAAATGGCAAAGCATATGCTGGTATCCTACGATGGCCGAATAAACATTTATATAAAATGGAAAACTTACGTCTGTCACATTAAAAAAATAACGTATTTATAACCAGAACAGTTAGTTACTAAGTATGGTGTAGATGAGTAGTGATAATCATCGGCTCTAAATATTTTCTACTCATACTCGAATTTCGTTCCGTAATTAAATATTTTAATTTTTTCCCCTCCTTTTTACACACGTACAGAATAACGAACTATCAAATTAAGGAGAAGTTCCATTAATTCACGGTAAGTTCTGAGAAATTTACGGAAATTCCGTTATTTAATAATCATGTGCGTAATTTTACAGAGAGTTCTGGAGACTTACATTTACTAGCACTTCCGTAAAGTGACGGAAAATATTTATAAGGGTGCTGGGAAATTACAGAGAAACGAAATATATCACCATAAATTTAGCGACGTAACATACACATTTCAACATATTTTTATACTTGCGATTTTTCCACATGCGGTAACTACAAGTTCGTACCTGACATTGGCACTATAGAATGAGGTGAGACAACCATGACAGTTATTGAAGTATGAAAATCTCAGCAATTTTCAGCGTAAATCTCTCATTATCGGCCATTTTAGATGTTCGAATAAAAGTGAGTTTGATTCTCACAGAAATTTCGTACTACTTATTTTACTGCACAAGAAAATATTAACGTCGAAAGTCGTGAGTTACCCTACTGATAAACATACAAATCTCTATTAAGCCAGTTTTACACCTGACTTGTAAAATTAAACGGTTCTTTTATTTTTTTCTTGCCACCAGTGTCTCTACTTACACGTGGATGTAACGCAAGCGTCTTTTTTTTTCCTGGATTTAATATTACAACCATGCTGTTACTCTGTTAAAATTGCAGCTTTTAAGATCTGGGGCGACCTTTTAAAAATTTGGTAAGAAGTAGAAACGAGAATATTTCCTTGCAAGTATGGCCTGTCACCTCGCGGTGAGAATTATTTTTTCCACACTTCAGTTTCTTCTGTCATTATTCTAGTGAAACACCTTCACTGCTGTTTCGTATACACTGTTAATAACACAGGCCTTAGGAACGGTATTTTTTGCTAGGCAATTGGCCTGGGAGAGTAAATAATTTCATTTTCTATGCCTACTACTCGACCATACCTCAGACAGAAAAACAGGCGATTGTAATTTTTTTTTGGATTTAAAAACTTAATTTATGATTTTCCTTTCAGTTTAGTTAACTGTTTTTCTCCATCCCTGATTATTTTTAATAATTCGTTTTATGCGACGCTGTGTAGAGTTCAGCACTCAAGATAGAAAATATGCATATATTTTTGGGCGCGAAACAAAAATAATTAATAACATGCTCAGATCTGCCTCATCAGCGCGAAATTTCAATTTGCATTGCCGGTTGTTTTACCAGCTCATTAGCAAAAGATGGCCTGTGAAATTGGAAATTAAGATTTAATTCCATGAGCAAGCGAACAGCGCTGTGTTAATGTGTAATAACTTGATATCGATCGATCGAAAGCCGCAGCATAGAACCGGCCTGACCTCACAATTTAAATTTTCGTACCTGCGAAATAATTACCAGTTATATCCAAAAATTGTTTATGATTTCTTCTGATTACTGCTGTTTCTGTTTTTTAATGTTAGTATACGATAAATTGAGGCATGTATTAGTAAGAAATAATGGTAACGATCAGTTTCCCAGAATGAAATTATCGCCCTTGCGTTAAATGACAAAACCCATCACATTAGTACAATGTATTATACGCATGAAATAATTTTTACGGAAGATCATTTATGGGACTTAAAATGGCGTATATTCAATAGTTTCTTACATTAGCCTAAAAACAAAGAAAGCCTAAAAATGCTAAGTATTGATATGAACGTTAAAATATTAGTGTAATTATTTTATTCATAAAAATTTGCCTCATGATGTAATATTTGCAGCCTTCTTTTGGACTGGTTTTTCTCGTCATGTTGGCCGTATCTGCTTTTCATGACAACTTTATATTTTAGACTATAACGTAAAAAAGATTTTTTTTTAAACGTGTTAATTTGTTTCATAAAATAATAATTTTTAGCTTTCGTAACCGTTAAATTGATTTGTATTTATAGTTAAAATTTATAATTTGGTGATACATTTCTCGTACAAATAAATTTTTATTAATGGCCACCAGACTAAGACAACTTTAGGGAATATACTGCGCGCTACGTGTTAACAAGTTATTTAAATGAAAAATCCGTTCATTAAAATTATGTACCAACAAATGTAAAGTATGAGTACATATTACAAATGTGAAAGAAATTATATAACGTCACTTTTAATTACACTTATTAAGAATATAATGTTTCCAATCTCGTCGTCCATGCACCACATATTGGAAATAACCAATATAATTGGTATTTTAATTATTTTTCCTGATTCGAAACTACAAAGTAATATATTTCAAATGAGTTACTTTACTAGCAATAAGACTATATGACAGATATTAGATGGTAATCTTTCAAATAATATTTCACTGTCAACAATAACTGTTATGGTAGTAACACATATATATAATTTCATATATACGTATACCTATTTCACTGCTAAATATTACACTTTTGTAGCTTTTCAACGTTAATCACTATTGGACAAATTGACAAAATATATTTGAGTCACGTTAAAAGTATCTTCACACGGAACGATAATATGCAGATATAAAATGCACAAAGTAATGCGCAGTACGAGGCATATTTCGATCTTTTTTAAACTTTCATGGAAATTATTTATGAGCATCTCTGTTAAGAAGTGAGCAAATATTGTTAAAACTTTCAAAACAATAGCAATTCAGATTGTGATAATAATATTTTTACAAGTATTTAAATAAAGGAACTAAAATAATTTGTCGACGTTGCTTAGTCAGAAATGTTTTTAATACTCACACACACGCTCTGTATGCCTCTTTCTCTCTCTCTCTCTCTCTCTCTTTCTCTCTTTCTCTTTCTCTCTCTTTCTATTTCACTTTCGCTTTTTCTCTTTCGCTTTTTCTCTCTCTATTTCTCTCATTTTCTCTCCCTTTCTTCCTTTCTCTCTATTTTTTAATCTATTTTTTTCTCGCTCTTTATCTATCCCTTTCTTCTCTTTCTCTCACTTTCTCTTTCTATTTTTCTCTCTATCTTTCTCTCTCTTTCACTCCTTCTCTTTCTCTCCTTCTCTCTCTCTCTCCTTCTTTCTCTCTCTCTCTTTCTCTCTCTGTCTTTCTCTCTCTCTTTTTCTCTCTCTTTTTCTCTATATTTCTCTCTCTTTTTCTCTCTATTTCTTTCTCTTTCTCTTTCTCTTTCTCTTTCGCTTTCTCTTTCGATTTTTCTCTCTCTTTATTTCTTTCTTTTTCTCTCCCTTTCTCCCTTTCTCTCCCTTTCTCACTATTTTTTATCTATTTTTATCTTGCTCTTTATCTATCTCTTTCTCTCTCTTTCTCTCTCTTTCTCTCTCCTTCTCTTTCTCTCACTTTATCTTTCTATTTTTCTCTCCATCTTTCTCTCTCTCTTTCACTCCTTCTCTTTCTCTCCTTCTCTCTCTCTTTCGCAATCTCTCTCTCTCTCTTTTTCTATCTCTTTCTCTCTCTTTCTCTCTCTCTTTCGCTTTCTCTTTCGCTTTTTCTCTCTCTTTATTTCTTTCTTTTTCTCTCTCTTTCTCCCTTTCTCTCCCTTTCTCTGTATTTTTTATCTATTTTTATCTCGCTCTTTATCTATCTCTTTCTCTCTCTTTCTCTCTCTTTCTCCCTCTTTCTCTCTCCNTCTCTCTCTTTCTCTCTCTCTTTCGCTTTCTCTTTCGCTTTTTCTCTCTCTTTATTTCTTTCTTTTTCTCTCTCTTTTTCCCTTTCTCTCCCTTTCTCTGTATTTTTTATCTATTTTTATCTCGCTCTTTATCTATCTCTTTCTCTCTCTTTCTCTCTCTTTCTCCCTCTTTCTCTCTCCTTCTCTTTCTCTCTCTTTCTATTTATCTTTCTGTCTCTCTCTTTCTCACTATCTTTCTCTCTCTGTGTCTCTTTTCCTCTCTCTTTATATAATTATACATTTTTTAGAAAGCTGCGGGAATAATTTTAAATTTGTTCCGTTCGCGACAAAAAAAATCGTGGAAGCGATCATTTTCGTCTCCGTGAGTGTAGTAGGCCTACACATATTCGACTGAGAAACGAGAATCTAAATCCTTGCGCTCTTATATTTCAGAAAATAGGAAACAAAATTTATTTTCACTAAGAAGAATAATAAGTTAACTTGCAGGTAGTGGAGGTTCATCTTTCATGAAATGAATTATGGGCCTCGTCTTAGTCATCGGGAGACAAGCTTCAGATTTGGTACGTAGAGTCAAAATTACAATATTGTAGTGAGCATAACGAATGACATAGTTGATTTTCGTTGATCTAGTTAAATTTTAAATAGTTTCTCCTTGTGTTGGAAAGATTACATAAATTTGTTTCGAACAAGTGGTTGCAGACGTCCTTTATCTGCAGCAGACTGCAAAATTATTTTACGAAATCTGTCAGTATGATATATAGGATCATGGTTAGGGAAGAAACTGGAGCGCAGAAGTATAAGAAAAGTACCTTTAACGACATAATTCATTCTGCGTTATCTCGGCCCTAGTGCAACTCAGATAGTTGTTTAATCTGCCGGTAGATGGCAAGCACTGTATCAGACGATCGATGAAGTTGCAGTGCCTAGATCCTTGCCGCCGCGTGCGATCTGGTGGGAACGAATCTGGGTTGAGTTGAGAGATTTAGTTGTCTCTTAAGGGGGATCAGTCCCCACCATTTTGGATATACCCATTTTTCCTTATAACCTACATTTAAGTTGGTTTAACGAAATTTTTGGCACGACAAATCATAAAAAATTACTTATCATGATTTATCAAGTTGTTATACCACAGTCTTTGTTAATTTTTAACTACTAACAGCTGGAAAGAAGTAGACAATTTTTCCTTGCTGGCAACTACAGTATTTTAAACTAGCCACTGTAGTCGAGCAATGCCAACTCCAGAAAACTTACAAAGGAATGTTCTGTGTCCTGTCGTACAATAAAATTCAATACAAAATTTATAATGCAGGTTTTCACGAAAATTCTAAAAAATCAAAATGGCAGAAACTGGTCCCCCTTAACGGCCCTGCCCAGCCCCGCCTACAAGCCGGCAGCCGCAACTTCAACTGGGGATTAAATGTTAAACGATACGCCTTCTCATTGCGCCAATTTCAAAGGTAACTGTTTCAAACAAAAACATTTTGACGCGGCTTTCTCGGAAAATATTTCTATACAAATTTACTTTTAAAAAAAATTATATTTATTGATTTTTTTTTTGTAAAATGTAAATTTCAAAATTATACTGTAGAAAAAATATATTAAACAAAACAACCCCCACGATGTCGTACGTAGCAACATTTCTTAAGAAATTTCACGTGGAATTCTTTTTTTTGTAATAGTTATCTTTAAAATTGACGTAAACAGAAGGAAATTGGTTAACATTGATTCCACATTTGAAGTTTGCGGCTGCCGGCTTGGTAGGCAGGGCCGATAAGGGTGAAATGAGGTGAGAATGGAGCAGCGGCAGAATGAAAGGGCAATGGTAGAGGGAGTATCCGACGAAACCCGCTGACCAGCGGCATCGTCTCCGGCACGATCCCCACTTGTGAAAATCTGGAAGTGACCCGGCCGGGGATTTAACCCGGTTCACCTTGGTGGGAGGCGAGCAGTCTAACTGTTCAGTCACTGGCGCCCCAACTAATCTGGAATCTAGAGCGTTGCAAGAGAAGCGGAGATTTATTATGAATTTAATACGTGCACATAGTTAATAATATTTCTTTTAGTTTTTTTAACAACATATATAAATAAAGCAATATGCGAAATGCTTAACGTATGCCTACAGACCTGGATAAAAGCAAAATAAATACAAACCATGTAGTAACTAAACAATATATTTAGGCTATGCTAAGGGAGAAAAAGTAATAATGTTGTGACTACTAAACATTATCGTAAACTATGAATTTAGAGACTCAGAGTGATATTGCTTTCAAGAGCGTCTAAGAAAAGGTGTACGGTTAGAAAAATCTTTCACCGTTTTCTTTAAATGAATATGATCAGTGCATAACTAAGATGTATTCAATGGTCAAGTTGTGTTATATCTATATTTTGGTTTCGGTTACCTGTATGCTTCATAATGATGACAATTTCACATTAAATTTCAGCATAAGTCTATTTACAAAGCTGATTTATTTCTTGGTGGTCTTTGGCGCAAAGGTACTTCAGACGGCATGCAGGTCTGTATTGCTTTATCTGTTGACTACAAGCCAATGAAGTAGTCAGAAATTTCTAATAAAAAAAAGGGGTGGGGAGATAGGTATTTACACTGACTGTAATAAAGACAGGGTGGTTACACCAGGGTTAGTTGTGATGACACGCGTGTTTATTACTACAAATACTAAGAGAAATTAACTTGCAATTTAATAAAATGCTTTACAGTTTACAGAAATAATATATATATATATTCATCGCAATTAAAGTCTTATTAATAATTTAAATACTAAAAGTTGGCGACCCTGGGGTCAAGTACAGAAGGGATTATGGTGCCGAGGAGGTGGCGGACGAGTGGTGGGGGGAGGGGGTGGTCCTGCAACCCTGTTACAAGAATACGGGTTAAAACACTTCCTTGAAATTTAATTTCCCCACAATACTGATCCCTTCCGATTTGGATGTAGCCGTTTTCTCGCAATACCTTCTGTTTCAGAGGCCGTACTTTCCGCGAACGACTTCAGAGGCCATAAAACGAAGGTAAGCCATACCATACATATTTCAGGAAGTGTACTAAGCTACACCCTGCACTGTTTCTGTCCCAAAAGATAAAAAAATCCCCACTGTAGTATATAAGAGGTTTCTTCACACTTTTTGCATAAAACGTTCGAAAAATCTTACAATGTATGATGCGTTTTTTTCTTCCGATTATGTTATATATCACAAAGCTTGTGTTCATATAAAATAACACAAAAGTAACTTATTTCGGTCACATTCCCAGCCGTTGCATAATTAGGTTTTTTTGGTTATTCCACAGGAACCGTAATATTTTCCGGGATAAAAAGTATCCTATGTCCTATTCTAGGATCTAAAGTACCTACATACCAAATTTGATCAAAATCCGTTCAGCCGTTATGGAGCTGAGTGGTAACAAGCATACACACACACACAACACACACACACACACACACAGACTTTCGTATTTATAATAATAGTAGGATCGCAGCTGCCAGCCAGCCTTTAAGCACCATGTCTTTTTCATTCAAAACTTGAGTAAAACGGTGTCGCACTATGTATCATGTTTTGTCTCAGCGTTTAAATTGTAAATTCATTCCACTTTATAGTATAATTGCATGGCCTATGATATGGAATTAAGTCTTTACAGAGTAGGACGAATTTAGGATATAAGATTTGTTTTCGATTTTATTTCATGACAGACAATAATGCAGATAAAATAAAATAAATAATAGAATCTTCATTATCACTGTCCCTTTGCCGGAGTTGTTCGAAATACTGGTCATGGGGGGGGATGGGGGGATGCAAATTAATATTTAATACTTTTATGCTGAATTTCTGCTTACCCTGTAAATGATAACATAGTCGGATTTTTAACGAGCATCCAGTGACCGAGAATGAAATCATTCATTTTCGTTACCAATTAAAACTTTATAAACTGTAACAGAGATTCGGTATTACAGAAAAACGTTATTCTGATAGCTGTTGGGAAAATAATTAACACTGCAATACTTCGGGATGAATACCGTTCAGGGATTAGGGAAAGTTCCGCAAGTCTAAACACGAATACACAGGCCATGCAAAAATAAATATACATATTCCAAAATTATGATACTAAATTATACAGTAAAATTAGAAGATACATGCCCTCTAAAAAACATAGCTTTAGAGTGTTCTTGTAACTTGTACAAATACAGCGTCTCCCTCGTGTAAGGTTGCTTGTTCGAGTCTTAGAGACGCAAGAGTGCTAAAGTGTAACATTTAATAGTTGCATTACACCTCTCTTCACATACACTGAAGAGCCAAAAAAAATGGTACACCTGCCTAATATCGTGTAGGGCCCCCCGAGCACGCATAAGTGCCGCAAGACGACGTGGCATGGACTGTACTAATGCCTGAAGGTATGCGGGAGGCAATTCACACCATTAATCCTGCAGGGCAGTCCAAAAATCAAATCTGCACCAATTTGAGAAAGGGTTGCACGTCTGTCACGTTTAATGATTCTTGTCAGTCGTCGTTTGTCCCGTTCGTTCACGATCTTTTTTCAGCCGCAGCGATGTCGAAGATGTGATGTTTTACCGGATTCCCGATATTCACGGTACACTCGTGAAATGGTCGTACGCGAACATCCAAATATTATCGCTACCTCGGAGATGCTATGTCCCATCTCTCGTGCGCCGACTATAACACCACGTTCAAACTCACTTAAATCTCGATAACCTGCCATTGTAGCAGCAGTAACCGATCTAGCTGCCGACCGCATCGCGTTTCTCAGATTGGTTCCACACCTCTGTTATATGCATACGCACGCCTATACCAGTTTTTTAGGCTCTTCAGTGTATATAAACCAACCATATTAAGGCAGAACGAAAATATATGCAGGTGTCTTACTTGTACCCTATACATCTTTTAAGGTTTCTGTACTGACGACTTATACATCTGAAAATAATTATCTGAACGTCACCAAAAATAAACCTTTAGAGAAAAATTGTAAACATCAGATGAAATTACACTTCTGTTATTATATTTGAATACTTTTCATAAGCGGACTTTTTTTTTTTTTTTAATATTGAATAACCTACTTTATAAACTAAATATTTTTTACTGGATTTCCGGGAAGATCTACTAGGCAGTCTGCCGAACTCGTTAACTGTGCGCGTAACATATAATCAAGGCGTTTTGTAACGCATCGCGTAGTGTATGATTTTTGGAATATTCTGCGTTCAGAATAAATATGAAGCATTTATTTTTCTTCGTGCGTTTCCTTTATACATTTCCCCCAACATTACTGCACCCATATTTCACCTACAATGCATTGCAATTGAAAAAAAAAAAAACTTTTTAAAAATTTATTGTCTCTTGAAAATATCACGTTTTGAACGCAAACCAAAACGTGCCGTTCGTGCCTTGTTCCATCGTGACGTCATAGCTCACGTGCCAACACACTCGTCGCCTTCTTCACTTTACCCAGTGGAGGAAATATCATATGAACTGTTTCATAGCAAGGAAGTAACAATTGAGGTCTTCAAGATATCTAAAATGCACTACTGCGCCTCACTGCATAAAAACCCAGCAGTTATGTAAGTTGTCACTTAAAGGAAATTCTGGTTTGGGGAACATATGTAAGGCTTTAAAAATATTTCTCTGAAATAAATACATATTTGTATATATGTTTTCGACACATGTATACATATTATATTTTTTCATTCGGTGTATACGTACAAAACAAATCAGCAATTTTGGAGGTTAGAAAAATTAATGTGCAGCGGGCTATTTGTGAGCATTACAAATCGTAAATATCTGCACGTAAAGAAGCAAATATATCTGTATTCAACCCAATGGAAAGGATTCTGAGTACGAACGTGCTTTGCGTTACACTCCGCGATTATACGTTTTTAGACGAAATCGAAGAGCAGCTGCAAATCCTATTTCCATGCATCAACCGTCGTAGTTTGAACACACGGACTTCCACGTAAAGATGAACTGATTGTCAGGGTTGTTATACAAAATTTACACATAAAATCTATTAAAATTTTATTTCAGATGAATAAATGAATACTTCCGAGTCTCAGTAACTACACAATACAGGCTGAGTATAAAAGAATACCCCACATTTGAAGGTCCGTAATATCAAAACCAAATTACTTACAACCTTGATTGACCAATTAAATGAACCGTGGAACCATGAAGTTTGTTTACCATGCATTCATAAATGTTCAATGTGACCACTACGAGCGGCCCGAACGACGTCTACGCGATCATCAATCTCGTTCCACGCTCTTGTCAGCATGTCCGGTGTTACGGTTTGGATCGCATTCGTAACTCTCGGTTTGAGGTGGTGAGGGGGTAGCGAGCTCGCGTTCGACACGCCAATGTGAAGGGGACGGTCTGATGTTTCCTTTATGATGCGCCATCCCATTGGCACCTAGCTGTTCGTAGATACCTGAACGAGACGTTGCCGCAACGCTGGATTGGTCGAGGAGCAGCTGGTGACCAGGTTCTTCATCACTGGCCCCCAAGAAGCCCGTATCTTACCCCGTGCGTTTTTTTCTATGGGGGTACATAAAGGATCAAGTTTTTCGTCCACCATTTCCGGCTAACATTGTCGACCTCAAAACGAGAATTACGGACGCCATCCAAGCCGTAACACCGGACATGCTGACAAGAGTGTGGAACGAGTTTGATTATAGCGTAGATGTCGTTCGGGCCACTCATGGTGGTCATATTTAACATTTATGAATGTATGGTAAACATACTTCATGGTCCCGTGGTTCATTTGATTGGTTAATTAAGGTTGTAGGTTATTTGGTTTTGATCTTATAGACTTTCAAAGTTGGGGTATTCCTTTATGCTCATCCTGTATATTACTAGCAGCATACTCGGCGCTGCATATTATATTTTTGAACTGGTTTCAAATTGGTGTTGGAAAAATTCCTACGACTGTATAATCGCTAGTGGCTATTACGAGAATTAACGTAACGTTAGTTAATTGCTCGTAAACAGATGTACCATTGGGACTAAAATTCCATCATTTGTAAGTCTAAAATATTATACAGCATTGACACATTCGGGTTTTTCGGACAGTTTTCCCTTTACATCTGTTTCAAGATTTAATGAAGAAATTTAATGTAACGTGCTTCTTACGAATACAGATCTTATGTGGCGCCATGAAGTTTCTCTATTCGTGAAAGTTAAAGAACCTATATTTGCTCTTGAATGGGATTAAAGAGTTATGGACACCTTCTGGCTCCCGGTCTCGCCGTCTCCATATACTGGAAATAACCGAATACAGGTTATATTTAGTTAAACCAAGAAACGTTATAAATATAATAACTGGCTTTTACTTGATCAACGTATCACAAAACGTAATTTAACCGTGCGTGTTTTTATGTTACTAACAAGTAGGTTTCATAATGTGAACGACAGTATGGCAAACACAACATGCGATTGTGCCACATGCGTCCGTTTTGTATACATAGTTGGCAATTTTTTTTTTCATTACGTTGACTTCGAAGTTTGAAACTTTGCAGACCTAAACGCTACACTTAACTTCAGAAAAATTATTATTGAAAATAATTGAAGTGCAAGATTTCAGCTCAGAACTAAAGTAACATATCATCTTTACTGTTCTTTTGTTCATCTTTGTCATGTCTATGAAAGTTTCCCCGTATCTTGTACGAGAGCCATCATTCGCTCACACTTGCTATATACTAAGTGCTGTACTCCCATGGCGCTGTTATTCATGGCCTCACTCTGCCACCTCCGTAAACTACGCGACAAGAATAGGGGATTATTTTCGTCTTACAAACTCAGCGCTCGTGATGGCAGGGCAAATCGACCCCATGTATAAAAGTCTAAAGTTTAACTTGTGTAATGTAAACGTGTCGGCAATAATTTCCTTTTGGTCGCTTGGGAAGGATACAGTTTCAAGTTTCATAAATTCGGTTAACGTCCTGCTGTATTATTACTTTAAAAATTCTTCATGTAAGTTTTTGCTAAGACATCCTAACGTAGAGTGATTTTCAAATGTGAAAAACTGAATTTCGAAAAGACAACGAGACTACACAAGTGAATTTGCTGCAAGTAGAATATGACATGTCGATTGTGATAGATAATCTATTGCCTGAATTTGGTTGGACGGATTCGTAGAAACGCAGTCTTAGATCATGGACTTTTTATTTCACAAGTGTGTTCAGTTTTACGAACGTGATCATTGGTTAAATTTTGAATACGATAGAAATTATAAGATAATTATTTTAAAAATGTGTTATCAAAATAACCGTTTAATTCTCTCTTGTTGTAACTAGTGTGTTGTTCACAAATCACTTTTGATTACTCGTAGAACATTAATAGCAAATATAGCAATTTACAGCAATGACTGATAATGGCGTGTATATTTACATGGCAAAAAAAGCACATATTTAAACTGTACTATTGCAAATGTTGGCTAGAATTTAAATCATTATCAATCTCTTTATAAAGATGACAGTGCCAATTCATAAGACGGTGGAATGTAAATATAAAATCCACATTGTATGATCACACTACAGTTATTATTAATTTACTCTCTATATTCGATATTTCGGTACTTAATTTTTCAATAGTCTGGCCATATTTATTTACTGTTTCAATATATTTCTCAACACACCATACAAGATAAGTGTGACACTTCTGAAAAAGAAATCGGGACAAAAACTAAGGAAAGGAGTTCCCAGACGAATTGACGAGACAACGTGTTGCGTCCACAGAACGATCGAAGCTTTGTTATCTTTTGTTCGTTTGTTTGTTTGGCAGGATCGCAGAGTGTCATGCCGGGGGGAGGGGAGGTGGGTGCACTCTGTACTGGGCACCATTTTGTGAGGAACTCCTCGACCGGGGAAATTAAAAACAACGCCGTGACGTATTGTCGAATTATTAAAGTACCAACTAACAACTACTGATTTTAATCTTTCTTTTTTATCATATTCAATGCACTTCTGTGATGACGGATGGAATTGTTGAATTATCCCGGAATGGGCCATAAACACTGTTTTTCCCACCAGAACTCGAGGACTTCGATAATCTTATATTTTTCAATTAATTTATATTATATATATATATATATATATATATATATAGTAAATAATTGAACACTTGTATAAATTTTGTCTTCTATATAACAGTCTTTGTACCATATTCGTTTCGCTCGTCTAGAGTAAGGACTAGGAGGAACTGTTATGGTGCAAGGGTAACTTGAGAAACAGATACGTCAAAAATGTTGGTTTGTTTTTCCATTTATCTAAAAACGTAAGTCTCAACACTTCAACTAACTTTCGTTTCGAAAAATTTGTATTTCACTTTTATAATATTGCTCGTGTTTTGTGCAAGTAGAGTTGTAGATTCGCAGTTCATTTCACGTATAGTAGAGTTTGTGAGTTAAATTATTTTAAACTGTAGAAAATAAACGTATAGGCCTACAACGAATAACATCACCTTGAAATATATTTTTTTTTATAAACTATAAACATGTACGTCTTTTAGTTGGCCATCATTTCACAAGTGTCGCTACTATGATTAGTGTAGAGTTGAGGTCTTTGCCTATCATAGCCTGGAGCCACGGATTTTAAATGGAGAATTAATGTCAAATAAATTCATTTTCAATGCATCAATTATAAAAATAACTGTTTTAGAGCAAAAAATTGAAGGCAACTTTCTCTGAGAATACTGAAACGTTAAAACATTAAGGAAAAAATACGGATTTGTAAAATTTTATAAAAAAAATTTTACCTAAGGATTGGCAAGATTTCTTTACACGTAACTATTCCTCAAAAAATTACACATTAAATAATTTTTGTTTGAAACGTTTATCTTTAAAGTTGATGCACTGAGAAGTAATTTTCTAACTTCGAATTCGTATTTAAACTTTGTGGCCGTATGTTTGGTAGGAAATCATCCTTTAGTTTCCATACCTTAAGAAGGTGAGCCAGTGACAACTATTTTTCTTTGTTGTACTGTGTTGATTTTTCTTCAGAATTTTCGGGACAGAAATGTTAAGGCCGCAATCACACGGGAGACAAAACTACTTCACTTCATATTCAGCTCGCCATAAATTCGCCCCGGTCGTGTTCAGACGCAAACACATCTTGGTGAAAGCAAACTGGTTGCGGAAATTTGGCGAGATTTTCGGTATTGGTTTTAATGAATGAATACCAGGTCTAATAACGGTATTCGTTTTACCCTTACAGTTAAATTATGGTTAGTTGTATTAATATATAAAACTGTCTGTCTCTTTAAGTGCTGGAAAACCATTATTAGTAACTACGGGACATAAACGTTTCGTCTTATAGAGGTTATGTTTCAGTTTGTTTTTCATTGTGTTTCAGAAGTGTAAACATGCAAAAGTAATCAAACATGACAACCGGAAGTAATTACAAATACCGCGTTCTGATCGCTCGGCTGATTGCGATTTTAAAATATATGTAGTAGCCGGTTAAACAAATACTTAACAAGTCCATTATCGCCAATTCGTATTTCATTCGTATGAGATTCAAATTAATTCCCCCTTATTTACAGCAGTTGACTCGTAAGTTGCCACCAGTAACTTAAATGAAATATGCCCCTTTATAAATGCCCCTACTACTGTCATGGCTGTCGTGCGCGAGTGATGTGGTCTGTAGGGGGGCGGGAATTATCCCTCTTTATATAATAACTACATCTTTAATTATGTAAAATCGTGTGGAATTGTGTTGTGCCGGGCCTAGATAAGAAGAGGAAGTGAATGTAGAAGAATCCATCATAATAAATAGGAGAAAACTGCAATCAAAACTTTGGGTCGCAACATTGCAGCAACATCAAAGTAAACAAACTACATGAACGAAGTTAAATCAACATATTGGTGAGTGAGAGGCAAAACCTAATTAATTATCATAGGAAAATGTGTATGTAACATCGATAAATAAGGATTTATGACCCTATGAATTATAGAAAAATTTTAAAGAGTGCCGAAAAAAATGTAAACATTGACATTGCCAAATTTCGATAATAATTAATTAAAATAGTATGGGTAAGATGTATGTAGTGCAAAACACGGCATTACATTAAAAATGAACCGTAGAATGATACCTAATAGTCGAAAAATGATTTGTGACAAAATAAATCTCCGATAAAAGTGACCAGTAGTACAAGTTGGACAGTTAGCAATTAAATTCAAAAATAATAATTATTGTAAATAAATGATCAGACATATGAATTAGAGGCTTTAAAATACAATAATGACAATGAAAATACAAGAATTAATTCTGGTAATTTTGAATTCAGTCATAATAGGAATGTTTTGAAAACTCGTCAAGTAGTGACTATATAAAACAATTTATTGGAGGTTGGAAGTGATGAATTATTGATTAATAAAGATCAAATATGGGATAGTTAATAGCCAAACCTAAAAATTTCGGTAGTCCTAAGAATAATATAGTATTTAACCAACATCTTCTGAAAATAGGACAAGTTAATGACAAAATTTAAAACAAGAATTTTATGTGTTTAGAATGAGAAATAGATTATTAATATTGTGAAAGGTAATCCAAACAAGGTGAGAACCTAAAATTTTATTGATTTTAAGTGTTTTTAACATATATAAACACATTTAAATGTATTTATTTAGTATGTTGACCAAGGACATGATATAATTAAATTTGGGAAACTGGTAGGTTCCACATGAGAATTAACAACAGGTTATTCAGTAGTATGAGCTGAGAAAGAAGAGGGCTTTTAGTTTTATTAATTTTGAGTGATATTGAAGGAAAGAGACAGATTTTAAGAAAGTTGATTGGTGCACCAGCCATGTACACTAATGAATGAAATTAAATTAAGTGGCATGATTTATGTGGGAAATTGAACACGAATATTGCAAAGCATGGGCTAAGCTATGCGAGGAAACAAAATTCTACTGGATTAATGAGTTATTTATAATTGTCAACATTTTCTGAAAATAGGTAAACAGAGACAATTGAAAATTTAAAATTGAGATATTTCAATGAAGTCTGGAATTATGACTATTGAATATTTTAATCCTTACAATGTGAGAACCAACAATTTTATTATTTACAGTAAGTCTTTAAATGTGTGCCTGTTAAGATAAAGTTTAATACACAGGAATGGAAAATGTAAATAATTGTCTGGGTATATCATAATGAGATTACTTATTGTTTTATAAATTATGTAAATTAACAGTGTTTGTAAGATTGCATATTTGTTTGGGAGGACTAATTTTATACAGATAAAAGGTTCAAAAATGGCTTTGCTATATGAGTTGGGTGTCATAGAAATAAATGGGTGTATTTAACATTATTAATAATGGAAAGTAGAATTGATCTGAGGGTGCGAAGAACCTTGAAGACAAGAAGAAGGAAAAATGGGAAATATACTATTGCAGGAAGAAATAGAGAAGACAAGACAAATATGAGATTGGTCCGAAATAATGGAACAAGTACCGAACTTCCGCGCCACTTGCTGCTCGTTACTTCGACTGATGGACGTGGCTGATCTCTCTCTCTGTGCGGTACTGATGAACTGATCTACTGTTGAGGCCGGGGGTCCGATCTCCCCTGGCCACTCTCGGCACGGCTGATTTTCAACTGATCTCTCTCTGACGTACTCTTCTGACGGGTCACACGCTCCTGTAAAGAGGCTTATATCCTTTCTAGCCTCTCTCCCTAATTTCCTGCACATGTTGCCTTGTTGANGACTGATGGACGTGGCTGATCTCTCTCTCTGTGCGGTACTGATGAACTGATCTACTGTTGAGGCCGGGGGTCCGATCCTCCCTGGCCACTCTCGGCACGGCTGATTTTCAACTGATCTCTCTCTGACGTACTCTTCTGACGGGTCACACGCTCCTGTAAAGAGGCTTATATCCTTTCTAGCCTCTCTCCCTAATTTCCTGCACATGTTGCCTTGTTGTGATGAGGGGGGCGGTGGGAGGAAGCAGAACAATGTACTTCAAAAATGTGATATGGTTCCCTGAAGTTTGGAGGGGGGAGGGGGCACCCTTTCCAAGCTTGTCAGCATATTTTTCCCATGCGTGTTTACTGATTTCAGGCGAATTACGCTTGACTATCTCGTGATTTCTCAGCTTTACGAATTCTACTCGGCTTGCTAGGGGGTAGGAGGTGTGTGGGGAGGAACCCTGCATGGCAGCGACACATGTAAGGCCTGCACGGGCATCTTCCTATGCTTGACCTTTCTCTGTGGTGATTACGACTGACATGTGTCTCACTATACTGGTGTAAGCTGGCTGCAGGGGGGTGGGGGGTTGGTTGGTGACAGCACCGCTCTAATTTCCTATTACATCACGGGTCAATTCCCCTCTTGTCTTTCCGGCACTGACACACTCAGTGCCAAAATCTGAGTTTTCGGCATATGGTTGCATCTCTGTATGCTAACCTTTAACCTTGTCTATGTTTGCGCTCACCATGTCTCTGACGCAGGCTAGCCCGACTTGTTTCTCGCGCAGCTTGTCCCGCAGCCCGTTGACAGTTGTGACACCCCCTCCACTGACTCTCCCTTCCTTCGCAGTCATCTTATCTGGTCGCCCGGCTGTCGTAACTCCGTCGCGCGCCGGAGTGCCCCTTGCCAGTAAAAAGGGCCTAACACTCTGTCTCTGTGGGTTACAAAACCAGGCATTATATTCACAAAAAATTGATGGACTTTTACCTGGGTTCTATTCCTGCCATGGACTGTATGTAACTCCTGGCTACCTATTTTAACTCGCAAAGAAATACACTACATAGGGCTATACACTTCTTGGATATTATTACCTTACAAAGCTTCTTACATGGTTACACATTTGTACATGGTTACAAATTACAGGGTTACACAACATGACCTACAGAGATCTATCCAGATCACTTCACTTCTACCTTAGTAATTCTTCTGTGCTTCGGTTTCCTGGTAATGCGGATACATTCTCGATGTATGCAAACAAACCGGTGGCTTATGGCCGGTATATATTGCACAGCTGGCAATCTTTACATTTTGGTGACAGGTATTTATTTATATGTTAAGGACGACTGCACAGGTTGTCAAAGGAAAATAAATCTTGACTACTAGGCTGGCAACTCTGTTCAAGGGTTCTCATTATTGTCTGGCACTCTTGCCGCTTTTTAATAAATGGTCTACCGATAACACACAAAACACACTGGATCATGGTACGTTTTACTATTATAACAACTCACAGGTAGTGGAAAGAAAAAATAAGACCCTTAACTGTCTCGGCTGTTGCCCGCGGTCCTGCCCCGCCTTTAGGGCAATGTAGACATACAACTCTCTCGGTAAAAAAACTTAGGAACACATTCTACTCCGGTTCCCGGCTGATGGCATATATCGGGTTCCTTTGAAATAAAATAAAATTTCACTCAGTCACACTTGAGTGTGGCATCTACACGTCTTTCGGTTGAAGGCCCCACATCACAGGCAAACTGTAAACAGTTCTTGTCGCACTTAAATTGCGGCGCACTTAGGTTGGCTGGCAGTCAGGTAACCTGCCCTAGTTGTCTCAGCGGGTGACATGGGTACACTTATCCACAGCTGCGGTTGGTTTTTTTTTTTGCGCCTCGCACTGGGAAGCTGGGTGAGCCTGGGCAGATGTGAGGTGAGGGTGTGAAGGATGCATGGCCTTCCTCTCTCGGTGTTGACATCTCTGGACTGCTGCGTTGCAGGCCCGTCCTGGGATGTGGCTGCGGTCTCCCGGATTCGCTTCTGGGTCGGTGCACTTCGCTTCTCGCTTACTGTCTGTTCTACATCCACTTTCTTCTTGCATGTACTTGTTTGTCTACTTTCCACTTACATCTTCGCTCTCGCCCGTCTCCTTTCCACTCATCTTCCCATGCTCGTATACTTTTCTGGCCTGGTATTTCTTATCATGTCTCTGGTGTGCTACCGCATTATCTCTCCACCCGGCGTGTATTAACTGACATAGCGTGCGGCCACAATTCTTATCGGTCTGCCCTGTGTTAATGAATACTCGGGTGTATTATCTTCTGGCTCTCCACATTTCGTATCGGCTGGCACAGTTTCTTAGGTGTATTTTCTGAGATAGTGTGCATGGTGGCGCTTTGCATATTAAAGTAGATAAAGCGTAGGGCTGTGTTACTTCGCTGCATTTATTGCTTTCGCCTGTTATCTCTCCAGTCGGAACGCCCAGCGTGAATACTCGGGTGTCTTGCTTGCTTGACTGATAGCGCTCAGTGCATTGCGGCCTTGCGGCTTTTATTGCTTTCGGTCACTATCTTCCTTCCTTGGGTCACTGCCCCGTGAACTAGTGACCCACTGCGGGTCCTTCTTTTCGTGTTTACTGTTTCTGAGCATTTGTGGCCCGATAAATATGTCTCACCGGTGCTCTGCTTATCTTCCTGGCTGCGCTGTTTTTCACCCGCCCGCCTGCCTACTTCTCCCGTCATTGACAATGGCCCTCCTTCAGGGCACTCATGGCCTAATTTGTTCTCGCCTGGCACGGTATTTCATACCTGACCACCTGACATATCCCACGTCATTGCCCACTGTCTAGTGGAAATAACCCCACGTTTTCCCTGCATTTCCGCTCCTCGCTACTGTCGTTGCTAATAACTGCCTCGCTTCGTCTTCGCCTCTCGCTCTCTCGATCGCACTCGCTCGCTCGTCACTCGTCGTCTCTCGAAATTCATGCCACTTACACTATTGTCCATCCTCCAACGGGCTGTTGCGGCCTACTTCACTAACCGCTCCTAGCTATATGTCCTATGTTCTCCCGCCTCGCTCTCTTGCTCGAATTCGCTCCTACACTCGTCCTCGACAATTTCTAGTTTGTCAGCCTAGTACCCTTGCTTCCTCTAATGCGAATTGGTTGTTAGGTGCCAAAGGATTTGAGACTCCCTTAAGTTTTTGGGTTCATCCTTACTAGCTCGGTAATTCGGTATGGTTCAGCCTGACTAGTTTGGCAATGTGGTACAGGTGAGACCCTTTTACTTGGGTATAGTCTGGTTCTTGATTAGGTCTCTGCAGACATATACGCCCCACATTGGGCGCCAATTAAATTTGATGCTACTCCCCATGTTGGGAAGGCAATTAACACATTAAAGGTGCTCCCCACTTGTGGTGTACAGATGGTTTGTAGTGTCTTTGGTTAATGTTCAGTGCCTGGGATTTGAGGGTAAATCACACAATGATTTCATCACGACTTCTTAGTTCGGAACATGTTTATTTAACAGGAATTTACTTATACATTCCTGGAACTGTTGCGGGAATTTACATATACTTTAACGCCCTGCGAGTTCAAGGCCTGAAGGGCTGGTTACTATGTTCAATGTTCTGGCTACGTTTCTGATGCTGTAGCAGCATTAGGTGTCAGGACAGGTCCCTGAGTTATGATGGGGTTACTTATCTGCACATATTGTGTGGAAGTTGTTCCGGCTGTTGAGGTCTGCTGAACTGGATGGCCTGGTTAAAGGCCTTCTGTAGTTGACTTGTTGCACGCAGCTAGCTTCCTCTCGACATGGCGCCCCTGATTGGAGCTCACGATTCGCTCCCATTCTCGGCATAGGGTAGTAACAGACTGCTTACTACCCTTCCACGTCCTGGCGAGGGACCTCGGTGTGGGTCCTACCTGTCCTTCGCAGCTTTGAGCTGCACTGTACAATCCCACTAGCTCGACATGGCACTTCTTGGTGAAGTTCACCACTCGATTCCGCCTTCTTGGTGCGTTGCAACTGACTGACTGGAAACTGACTGACTTATGCGGTAACTGGCTGGCTAACTTACATCCCAACATGGTGATACTACTCGTTCGACGTGACTCTGGTAACTCTCTGATTCAGCCCTGCGTCTCATGTCCCGATTTGGCTGGCCCCTTAATGTCGCGACTTACTATCTGCGCATCCCGGGGTGGCGGTACCGAACTTCCGTGCCACTTGCTGCTCATTACTTCGACTGACGGACATGGTTGACCTCTCTCAGCGCGGTACTGACGAACTGATGTACTGTTGTGACCGAGGGTCCGAAATCCCCCGGCCGCTCTCGGTGCGGCTGATTTTCAACTGATCTCTCTCTGATGTACTCTTCTGACTGATTCTCTATCCTCACCGCAAAGAGGCTTATATCCTTTCTAGCCTCTCTCCCTAATATCCTGCACATGTTGCCTTGTTGGAACNGGTGAGAGGAAGCTGAACCATGCACTTCAAAAACGTGCCATGGTTCCCTGAAGGTTGGGGGGGGGGGAGGTGGCACCCTTTCCAAGCTTCCCAGCTTATTCTTCCGGTGCGTGTTTACTGACTTCAGGCGAATTACGCTTGACTATCTCGTGATTTCTCGGCGTTACAAATTCTACTTGGCTTGCTAGGGGGTAGGAGGTGGGTAGGGAGGAAGCCTGCGTGGCAGCGACATGTGTAAGGCCTGCACGTGCATCTTCCTAGGCTTTACCTTTCTCTGTGGTGATTACGACTGACATGTATCTCTCTACACTGGTTTAAGCTGTCGGGGGGGGGNTGACAGCACGACTCTAATTTCCTATTACATCATGCGTCAAAAGTAAGGAACAATGGCATAGGTATGGAACTTTGAAACGAAGAACAGGCTAAGAAAATGGAGAAAGAGATGATAGAGAAAAGACTAAATGTCAAGATAATTAGAAAAAAGAAGAAAAAACAGAAAATAATAATTTTCTATGTGGAAACAAACAAATACGATGAAGCATTCGTAGAAGAAATGTATCAACAAAACTTCAAACAAATACCGAAGGAAGAATTTTACAGTTCAAGTAAGATACTTTTTAAAACAAAATCTAAGAATAACGTCAACAATATAATTATGTAAATAAGCCCGCAAATATTTAATATAATCGAACAAAGACCTAAGATTTACTGTGATTGGAAGGTCCATCCATAACACCAAAGAATTTTTGTCCCCAATGAGATATTCAAAATGTCTACGATATGGACACATTAATAAATGGTGTAAAGAAATAAATAGTACATGCGGAAAATTGCAGAGGAAGGCCACTCAGAAATGAACTGCAGGAAAACAGATGTAAAATGCATAAACTGTACAATGACAAAAAAGGATGCACAAAGTATAAATCATACTGCAAAGGACTTGACATGTCCAATACTTAAAAATGCAAAGGAGAGACTCAGGAAAGAAATAGATTAAGGAGTATAAGGATGAAAAGAGCGCGAGAATGGTTCAATAAAACCTACAAAAGTCAAAAATAAATACAATGAATATGATTGAAGTGATAATAAGTGAAGGAACAGGAATAGCTTTATTGCAAGAACTGTATACGCATANTAAGGATGAAAAGAGCGCGAGAATGGTTCAATAAAACCTACAAAAGTCAAAAATAAATACAATGAATATGATTGAAGAGATAATAAGTGAAGGAACAGGAATAGCTTTATTGCAAGAACTGTATACGCATGAAGGAAAGTTTACGAACATGAATAGTAACTGGAATGTGATGTATAACCAATCGAATGGAAAAATCCAGACAGTAACAATATGTCACAAGAACATTGAATGTATTATGTTAAATCAATACACTGAAAATGAAATATTGACTATAAAGGCGCATATTAATAACAAGGAAATAATTATAATTAACATGTATTGCCCACCAACAAAGGAATTGCAAATCAATTTAAACAAAATAAATAAAATAATGCAAGAAGAGAGAAATATAAACACAATTGTAGCTGGAGATTTTAATGCAACATCTCCGGTATGGTTCTCAAAGAAGAGTGACAATAGAGAGGAGGAATTGGAAAAGTGCATGATCAGACATAATATGAAAGTGCTTAACATAAAAGGTAATATATATACCTACGATTCGATACACGGGGAGGAAAATATAGACATAGCTTTTATAACAGATGGAATACATAAAGAGTGCAAAACTGGACAGTAGATCCTAGCATAAGTGATCATAACAAAATAAGATGGGAATGTGTAATGGGAAGTGTAACTACAGAATATAAGACTAGATTACATCAAATGGTAAGAGATTGAAAGATGGAAAAAAGAAAGATTACAATAGAGTTAGAGAGGGACAAGGAGCTAGAAACACAAGATAGTGTTGAAGATAGAATATCAAGACTAAGGAAAGTCATAACTGAAGCATGCAAACAAAAAACAAGACCTAAAGTAAACAGGATTAAAGGATTTAACGTATGGATGTGGAGTCAAGAGCTAAAAGTTATAAAAAAAATAGTTAGACGGAAGAATAGGCAATATAGGAGATGATGTTCATGTGAAGCTGAAAGGATTTATAAAGAAGAATACAAGAGAGATAGGAAGATATATAAAAAAATGATAAGGGATAATATGCAAAAAAAAGGGTACAATTCGTTAGGAAAGAGAGCCGTAAAGATATATGGAACCTACCAGATAAAATAATAAGAAAAAATAACAAAAAAGTACTAGAAAATAGGGACAATCCTTATTGAAGGAAGGTATACTAAGGGCATCAAGGAGACATATATCACATTAATAAATATACTATTACCAGACAAAAATAAGAATGAAGAAATAGAGTTGGAAGAAATAGAAGAAGAAATTAGAGAATCAAAAGAAATAGATATGGAAGAGCTAGAAACAGCAATGAGAAACAGTGGTTTAAAAAAGGCACCGGGAAAAGACAATATTACAGTGGAAGTGGTAAAGGAATTATGGGATGAGGAAGTACTAGAAATTATGAATATTTGTTAGAAGAAGGGAATTTTCTCTAAGGAATGGAAACTTGCAGTAATAGTCATATTATATAAGGGAAACAATAAGCCTAAACACAGTCCAAGTTCATACAGACCAATATGTCTGCTTCCGACATTTGGAAAAATATTAGAAAGAATAATCATCAATCGAATTAGAGAGCAAACAGAAATAGTTTTATATAAATACCAATACGGATTTGGAAGAAAAAGGTCAACAGAAAATGCACTATATAAGGTTTTAAACATAATACAAAAAATATATACTAAATATATATTATTGATACTAATCGATATAAGCAACGCTTTTTCCACTTTAGAATGGAACAATATAAGAAAGGCGATAAAACAACTTAATATTGGAACTAAAGAAAATAATGTATTGTTTGATTATTTTAGAGAAAGAAGGGTTGGATACTATAGTGAGAATACAAGATACGAAAAAGAAATGAATAGAGGATGTGCACAGGGATCGATATTGGATCCTCTGATTTGGAATTTGGTTTTTAATGAATTTTTAAAGATAAATACATAGAACGAATGGCATTTTCAGACGATTGTCTGATAATAATTGGAGGAAACAACAGGAGAAATATGGAATCAAAGGCGAATATCGAAATGGACAAGTTGGAAACATGGGTTGACAAAAACGGGTTGAAAGTGGCAATAGAGAAAACGGTCGGAATAATAGTAAAAGGGAATATGAACTTAAGACCACCAGTAATAAAATACAACCAAAATATAAAAATCGTGAAACAAACTAAATATCTAGGAATTATAGTGGACATAAGATTAACATTCATACCACATGTAAATTTTCCCAACCGAAATCTTAAAACATTATCTAATCAGTTAAAATACAAAATTTGGAAACATGCAAATTACAATATACCAATAAGAAATGTATTATACAAAACAATATTTATAAGCGTAATAGCATATGGATCTATAGTTCTGGACACAAGAATAAACAATGTACAACTAGTTACGAAACTTAGAGCTTTGCAGAGAAACATATTAATAAAACTATACGATATGACGGCTACCACATCATTTGCAACAGCACTAATATTACATAAGTTACTACCAATTGACTATGAAATACATTACAAGAATATCATATACAAATTAAAAATACACAGAAAAACAGATTGATCTAGATGGAGTAGAATATAAAGGATTCACGCAAGATGGTATAAGGTGTATTAATAGAATGGACGATGGAGAAGTCTTTAGCATCAAGGAGGCAAAGCAGAAAGTATACGAAATAGCAATTAAAAACTGGAGAAGAGAATGGGAACAATTGGAAGGAAGCATAGAAACAAGAAATTACATTAAGGACATAGAGGAATGGTATAAAAGTAAAGTAATTTTGAGTAAAAGTATGAAGATGATAATAAGTGAACATGGACAAGTAAAGAGCTACCTTAAAAGGATTAATAAGATGAATGAAGATACGTGTGAGTGTGGACATGGAGAGCAAAATGGTTATCACATTTTATATATGTGTAACATGTTTGAAAATGAGAGGAAACAACTTAGAAGTATTCTACAGACAAAGGAAGAACAATGTCCTTTGATGAAGTATAATATATATGATGAAGAGATATACAGATAAATCGAAAGATTCGTAGAGAATATATATACATCGTAGTCAAAACCATGAACGATGATTTAAGAGATTAGATTAGGATGGGTAATGGGGGGACAGGGTAAGTAGCTGATGGCTCTGGCAGGCGTGGCCAGGGGGCACCCAGTTTACTGGGCTAGGGCCCCGGTAGCACCACGCATGCTGGCAAGGCTACCAAGGAACAGCGAAACCTTGTTTTGAGTGGGTAATAGAGTAGGAACAGGATTTGAGTACCAATAGTTGGAATGAATTGTAATATCAACAATACTTTACGTATTCTCGTACTTTTTATTATATCTTTGAATTTAATATGTAGTAATATGCAATGGTGGATTTTATGTTGTATTTTAATGTTTTAATATTTTAATATGTTATATATTTTATGTTTTAAATGTTTTAAAAATATATAAAAATATTACAAATATAAATACAGGAGGAGCAAGGTCTGGGTGACAGCCTCCCTGTGGCAACTGGGGAAGGCCAGACTATTTGTCACCGCTCCTCCGTTGGAGATTCTCAAGTTTTTAAACAAATTTTTATTGTTGAATGATTCTAATAGTTTTATGATACTAATCGAAACAATATAAGTATTTTAACGTGTTTTGAAGTTAATATTTTAAATATGAATTTAAATGGAAAAGTTTAAGCGTTGCCTTGGCAGTGTGGTTTTTAAATAAATTAAATATAAAAGATAATATACATTTAAGATTCGGAGAATAAAAAAACAAGAAAAGATAGTAGCTAAGAAGGAGACCCAGAAGGCCTAATGGCTAAGTGGGTTGCAAGAGTATTAACTCTATTATGTATTAATATATTAAAAAATCTGTCTCCTTAAGTGCTGGAAAACGATTATAAGTAATTACGTGACATAAACGTTTCGTCTTATAGAGGTTATGTTTCAGTTTGTTTTTCATTGTGTTTCAGAAGTGTAAACATGCAAACGATATCAAACGTGACAACCGGAAGTAATTAGAAAAACCGCGTTCTGATCGCTCGGCTGATTGCGATATATATATATATATATAGTAGCCGGTTAATCAAATACTTAATAACAAGTCCACTATCGCCAATTCGTATTTCATTCGTATGAGACTCAAATTAATTCCCCCTAATTTACAGCAGTTAACTCGTACGTTGCCAGCAGTAATTTAAATGAAATATGCCCTTTTTACCATAGTTCTTGCATAATACGTTGCCTTTCAAAACACATTATAGCCAAAGATTAACACGCCAAACAAGCAAAATTATGTTTGCTTTCATAAATGTTAGTCAATAAAATCTAATTTACAGGAATCGCAATTTAAACAAAATATTTATAACATGGTTGATGTTTTATCATCATATTTCAAAAACGTCGTGTTGCCAATGGGTGGGACCGCAATGGACAGAATATAAATTAACGTATTCTAATTTAAGAATTTATTTATTTACGAGAATGTTTATATAGTTTTCGTATTGCTCACTTAATCATTCGTATCCTTGATCCCTCTATCTCAAACTGATATTTTATATCACCCTTCGGCATCAATGCATTTTTGATTGCGCGGGCAGTCTATCTGATTACCTTCCTACCTAGCCTTTGCGTAGTAGCAGACGATTAAATAAGCTCACTTGCATAGTGTGATCGTTATGAACGTAATTAACAGTGCTCTGTACAATAAATATTAGTCTCCATTCTTTAAAATTTCGCTCCTTGTTTTTTATAGCCGTCGTAATTTCCAGAAAAAAACTTCTTTCTATCGGTTTGAAGACTTATTTATATTTTTCAAGCATATTTACCGACCCAAAATTATGATACATTTTGTTGCCACAGCAGTTGAGCCAGTGCATCTCGTTTAATTTTTTCATTATACGGAAAAGTGTTGGAAAAGCGCGTTCGATATTAAAGTTACATTAAAACTTCCTAGCGTAATCATTTGAGCACGTGTTCTTTTTTTCTGTAGCGTGTCTCGTTTTCTGACATTTAGTTAAACAATTATTAGTTATAAAATCTGAAGAAAAAAATACTGAAACTGACTTCATAAAACTATGAAAATAAACATTGTCCTACAGAAGTAATTAAAATGTTACATCAGCATGACTTTAAATAAATGAATAAAGTACAGATATTTCCCATAATTTGCTTCAATGCGATTGTTGCATAAACAAAAGGCAAAATTTTTGAGAAGCCGGATGCTGGAATGGTAGGACCGTAGATGGGAACTGAAATTATGCGAGTATTTGATAATACATATTTTATAAAAGTCTATTACTTCCAAAGAATCTATCAAATTAGAAACTTTGTGGGTAAGTGGAAGCATTTAGTGAGGAATTTCGACTGGCATTTTCTACGGCAGATTTACTTGGTTTTCGTAATATTACGGAAACCAGCTTCACCGGAAATACTGCAGTAACAAGTTTATGAATGAGTCTTGGCAGTTGCAGGAAAACGAGGCGAAGAGACGGCTGACACATATGTGAAAAATTTTCTACAGTGAAAAGAAGAGGCAGACGGTCAATTTAATTTAGATTTTCTGCCTACACGAGAATATTTATTGTGCGAGTTAAGCCTAATTGGCGCATAGTATATTTTCCTTGTTAATTTTTTCATAAAAAAACAGAAAACATTTTATGAAAGGATTTTTATTTTGTAGGAAATTGCCTTCTTTTCTAATATATCACTAGCATTTTAGTGGGTTATTCAGTTCTAGTTCACATAAGCTTATGTAGTTTAGTATTACTTTTTTTCAGACATATAAATGTATTTACATTGCATTACCGCAACAAGAATATTTTGCCTAAGCGACTGCGCCATATTTCAAAACTTGTTTGGAAAGAGATTCCCAATTCACAGTTTTCCCCTGCGAATAACGTGGTTGTATCTGCAGCACAATAACTGCAGACTGTATGATCTCGCTAAAACCTAGCGTACATATCTGTATGCAGTCCTAGATATACAACAGCCAAACGATACTAGCCTCAGCGTACGTTTGTTTTCAAGGTAACCAACCTGAATTACCTACGACTTCGGACATCTGTTTTTTTTTATTTAAAGCTTAAAAAAAATCCTTATCGCAAAATATGCTAATATTTACTATCTCCATTTATAACATTTTGTCCAAGGTTTGCATTATTAATGGAAGAGAATACTGCGAATCTTTAGCTAAACTAGAACGTCAGCAGAGGAGAAAAATGTGAGGGTGGTTTTTTTCGCTCCTCGACGCGTCACACACTCGAGCGCAGTTAAATTCGCATCAGACATTGTGATCAGATGGCACTCGCGCCTGCTCCAAACTCCACAACTGTCACGGAGGTATTGCGTGGCACTATTTCACGAGTGAAAAATTGTGCGTGCCAGCTCAGGAGAAAGTCTTAGATTTTTTTTTTTGTGTTCTGTGAAAGGAGGAGTGGCAGCAGCTGAAGATCACTCAAGCCAAAATATTGGGCAGTCATTCTGGGCAAAACAATTTAAATTATACTACAGTCGGCCACTTTGCAATAACTCCTTAAGCATGCGGATTTTTTTTTTTTTGGAGAACCTGTCTTGGATGTTACAAGTAAACCATTAACAATCAACGATGGCATTCCATGAATACATAATCAGGCATATGCTTGGTTAAAAGTTCTCCTGTAAAAAACAACATTATACCGGAAGAAGTTACGTATATGGAACCAAACCAACGTTACATTAATTAAGTTGCGAACTGAACAAAAATAAGTTTAAAAAAAGCCTGCAGCGTTTCGAAAAAAAAAACTAACATGGAAACTTAAGAGTTGGATTTGGAAAGGGCTTATTAACGTCTCCGGTTTTATGCCTGAAGGATTATGAGTGGACGACTTGCAATCTTACTTACCACCTTACTAAATATAACACCCATACCTTGCCTAAGAATCTAATCCAGAACCTCCCGCACCGCAGACTGGGAGGGTCTGGGATATAGACCTAGAACCGACTGCGACACGAGAGATCGGCTGGAAACGTAGAGGATGTTCTTATTTACAGCCTGTTTGTGTGGGATTTACGTAACCAACAAAGCTGCAGAATAAAACTGTTTAAACTGAAATATGATCCTCAAAATTACAGTAAGTGTTTATGCGCGCNAACCAACAAAGCTGCAGAATAAAACTGTTTAAACTGAAATATGATCCTCAAAATTACAGTAAGTGTTTATGCGCGCCATCAGTTCTCTCCTTGACTACACAAGTCCAAAAGCATTATGTTGACTATACATGTGCTTAAATACTACTTCCCTCACCACCGCAACAGTTAACCACACTGCGTAAAAACCTCTTTGACNAACCAACAAAGCTGCAGAATAAAACTGTTTAAACTGAAATATGATCCTCAAAATTACAGTAAGTGTTTATGCGCGCTATAAGTTCTCTCCTTGACTACACAAGTCCAAAAGCATTATGTCGACTATACATGTGCTTAAATACTACTTCCCTCACCACCGCAACAGTTAACCACACTGCGTAAAAACCTCTTTGACGGAGTAATTTTTAAGAGATAATGTCATAAAAATATTTCCTTAACGGTGTTAGTAAATTTCTTGTTAAATAATATTCCTTCATGTCATCCTCAGAATGGTATTACAAACGTTTTCGTTCATGTTTTTTAGTTTTGTAGATCGAGGTGACTTTTTTAACCTGACTGTTATTATTTCGTGAGAATTTGTCGATAAATTATATGGTTGCCCATTTTCACACTGGAAGCAGTATTTTATATTACTTTAAGAATTTGGTTTCATTCAAATATTTGAAAATACAACTGTATACGACCAAGTTGTCTGTCAAGTGTGTGCATTGAAGTTGCTTGAAGTTCTCTTCTTAAAAGTTTCCTAAGATGAATATTTTTCACAGCATAATTGATAGCATTACGTGAATATATTTCACTAGAATGTTTCCATTGTGTGACTATAGAATGCGGTTTGTCCGGTAACGAACTGTATTCACCGAACACGACTGTACGTACTATGACGCAATACATTGTTTTGTAACAAATGCAGCAACCAAGGCCAAATATTTCTGTCAAAGGGTTTTCCACTAGTAACCTTGAAACTATAAAAAGTGAAATGAAAAAAAAAACTCAATAAATCTTTGTCTACTTGAAAAGACTATTCACCCTTCCCCATTCTGCTATTTTGGAGCAAATTAGTATAACACTGCTTTTATGGGAATAAGTTAATTCTACAAAGTTTTATTTTATAAATGTGTGGTTTTCAGAAACACAGTGTATTGCTATAGCACAACCCTATTATATTTGGTTGTCCTGCCTTGTGGCCGGCATTCACAAAGCTACCGCGCTTGCACTGCTTTGAAACGACTATATTTACGTCTCATTACACATATTTCTTTTTGGTTGGTGTGCTGCAGTTCGAAAGNTGCACTGCTTTGAAACGACTATATTTACGTCTCATTACACATATTTCTTTTTGGTTGGTGTGCTGCAGTTCGAAAGTAACCTGTGTCTATCACGGTACAGCTTGTTCGCCGTTCTTGAAGCACTTTTCAGATGAATCTGTGAAAGTAATTTCCAGCCAATAGCTGCTATTATTCTATACCAACTCCGACTGGGTTACTTATAGNCAGATGAATCTGTGAAAGTAATTTCCAGCCAATAGCTGCTATTATTCTATACCAACTCCGACTGGGTTACTTATAGCAATATTCTTTGCCAATTAAAACATGTATTTCCTTGTCTTAACGTTCTCTTAAAGCTCGGCCTCACTCACCATAGTAAATCCTTCGATTCTTGTGGTTTTCAGTTGTTAAGAAAAAAACATTATGCAAAAAAAGCCATATAAATATTTACCTTGTCCTTCAGGATATACATATAACATTCAAACTATTTACGTATAATGAGGTTGCATCGATGTAGCACATCCCCCTTTTTTTAACATTTTGTTAGTAGTAAAAAAAAATTATAAGTAGATATTTAAAATGTCACATCTGTATTTAACAGTACTCATTACACCTAGGTTATTATAAAGGCATTTATGCATATTTTATAAAAACCTTAAATCAGAAAGAAATAAGAGAATATTTAAACTTCGAACAAGACCAAACTTTTTTGAAACACTTAATGTATAAGTTACAGGCCACTCAAATTAGTTCCCTAGAGAAAAAAAATACCATAACGGTAACACAAATAATTTCATTACGTTGTTCGTTTGTCACACGTGTGCCAGTCATTAGGAATAATGCAGAAAGGAACTGTTTTAATTCGCGGAGGGATAGGGATACGCAGAGGTTTTAAAGAACAAAATCAGCAGGTCTCCAAAAGTGTCGCCTACTTAAACTTTTTCCCATGCTCTTTGTTTACACGGTTCCCTGAATTTCCTGCCCTGTGTTAAATCTGTGGACACAAAACCATCATGTAAAATTTGGAGTGATTCGTACGGTTTCTTCCCTTTTAATTTTTTTATGTCATTATAGATTTGCAGTATACTTCGACATATCAAATCAGAGGCGTTATATGCTTTCCCGATAGCATATGGGTAACAATTTTAAATAACTATAATAATGTTCGATGCTCAAAACTTTATCTGCACAAGTGAACAGACTAAAATAAAGGCTACCTTCGTTATAACATAATTATTTCCGTGCGTGAGCAAGTTTTCACCCGCTGTTACTGAAATAGAACAAGTTTAAGGCTGGGGCGTGGTAACTTCAAACAAAGGCATCATTGCGTACAGCAAATTTTTTTTTCAGTTAGTCAAATTTATTTCAAGATACTGTAAACTCGTTCTAGTTTCGTAAGTAAATGAAGAATCTCATACATTGTTCACTAGCATCCACGTAAGTCACAGTTGTTTAGATAAAGAGATACTGGTTCACACGCAGACATGCAGACAACCATAAAATGTTAACGAGTGCGTGCAAGAAACATTCTATTCTGTAGAATTTTTTCCAATATACCATCACTTTTATAAATAAGTCTTCGAGTAGCTTTAGTTCGTGCAGTGAATATTTCCAGTCTCAATGGTAACATCCGTACACACTTCACAGTGAAACATTTCTTATTGTTACATAAGGGTTGCTGACCGGATGAAGGCGCTGTGTTTAAAACTTGAAAAAAAAAAAATAAAAAAAAAATAATGCATTTACCCACCCTTGACGTAATTCTAGCGACTGACGCAAATATTGATATTAAATTAGTTATTATACTGCTGATAGGTAGGGTAGACGATTTTGTCCTGAAAAATGTCTAGTTCCAGATCATGCTTGAACAGACTACATAAGTTTTCACAGGTTTTTTAAATATTCTTATCGGCCTTGCTGTACATGGGTTTGGCTAAATCATTCATAATACATCGAGACTTAAGTTTGTGGTTTACGGCCTTAGAATACAGCCGTAGTGTCACAATCAAAATACCACATTTGGAAAGTGAAAACCTTAAAAAAGTGTTGCGGCGATAGCGAGTGCCTGGCAGACACTTCATTACATTGAACGGCTGGCAATTACTGGCGACGTTATATCTGAATACTAATAATTCATTTAAGGTTAGATTTTCAGGTTACGTACAAATTTGGACGAAAATCGACTGTTCATTTGGACTGGCCGGTGTGCACAACATGGATTTCGAAACACTTGAAGTGGCAAAATACAATGTCTGAAGTGGCTTTGTGGCTGATCTGAAACAATACTAGTGCTGGGCGCTGTGCACACTGTATGTTGCTCTGAATTATACTTATGTTATACGCAATGGACTCTGATGCAGGAGACCCGACTGCCCACACGCCGTATAAGAGATACAGATAAGATGTCACTGGATTTGCTTAAAACCTTATCCGGGTTTGATTTGGCGACATGGACGTGGTCTATTTTAAAGGATAATTTCATTATTGTTCCCGGCTCCAATGGTCAACATCTCGTTCTTGGAAATTGAAAATCCTAATGTGTCGACGAATAATAACGAAGACATATCAGTAGCGTTCCAATTATAGAGTAGAACCATTTAAGCCAAATTCAACCCAGGTGCACCTTTCCGTTAGTAGTCGGAAGTCTTTCGCTTTACATGGAGGATGGATTTGAATTCGTTTTGCTTATTCCAGTTGTTCACTCCTAGAATAATTAGAATAATTTGCGTGGGTTAAGAGATTCGTCCCTCATAAGTGAGCAGTCCATAGATTGTAAATTTAATGTCCACCTGACTTNTAAGAGATTCGTCCCTCATAAGTGAGCAGTCCATAGATTGTAAATTTAATGTCCACCTGACTTTTGTAATACGCTGCAATTATAACTAAATTCCAGCAAATTAAATACGAAATAATAAAGCTGAGTACAAAGTATTGTTAGTGTAAATTATGAGGGAAGAAATTAGGTGCTTAATAAAAGGGTGTAATGAATTTTGTAATTTCACTTACGTACTGGGTCGAAAGAAATGTAGTAAAAAATCAGAGNCTTAATAAAAGGGTGTAATGAATTTTGTAATTTCACTTACGTACTGGGTCGAAAGAAATGTAGTAAAAAATCAGAGCAGTGATCGTGGAATAAAACAATACCAAAATAGTAAAAGTATCTGAAAGTGCATAATAAAATAACTGAAATTATGAAAGCAGCATAATGTAATTTTATAATAGTGCGATAAGCGCTTGAAATGTATAGAGAGTAAAATGTTACTGAATTTGCCAATAAAATGGTTTTAGAGGAAAAAATTCATCCGTGGAATTAAAAAATACGCTATTACTAGAGTCTCAATCAGATATTGTGAAGACTGTAAGAATATTAGTTTTTTGTAGAGTACGCTTCGAAGATAGATGTCCAGCTACATAATAAAATAAAAGAACACAAGCGTAAGTTATTCTATGTTCACGGTTTTATTAAAATATAACATGGATTTGAAAATAGAAAACTTTCTTAAATGATGCAAACGTGTGCAATAAATAACTCGCTTTGGCAAGTTTAGAGGAAATATCAACTTTTATGAACTATAATCAGTATTATATTGTGTAAATTAAAATAACAGTTTAGCATAAAAGCATTTCATGTAAGAAAATGCAACCATTTTCAATTTTTATCAATTAATTCTAATTTTTTATAAAAACACAAAAATGCGTATAACTGTGCATACATAATATATTTAGATGCTAACGTATGGATTTAATTTGGAAACGGAAAAATTTTGCACATGTTAATTTATGGAATTTATTTTTGAGCATGACAGCAAAACACATGAATACAAGGAAAACTGTAAAATACACATATTTGGAGCAAGTCAACAGTTTCACGTTTCGAGAACGACATTAACGCGGACGGTAGGAACCCGCGGGATATGAGAAAACCCAAAAAAGCTGCTTTCAATAAGAAGAAACGGCTAAAAGCAACATTAAAAAAATGCGTTTATACAAGAAAACGATTTATCGAGAATTCTGTGTGAAACGGCGCTGCACGTGTGGTGGGAAGGAGAAATTTTGCAACGGAAAGGAAAACAAAAATTCTGGAAGCCTTTGAAGCGTGACGCCGGAGAAAAACAAGAGATTTACGTGGCAAAGACAGGAACGCGGAAGCTGGTATGTATTTGATACAATCGGGCAGGACAGAAGAGCAATGCAAATAATAAGAAATGTGTGCTTATAAGATATTTATGTGTACAACCATACATATAAGAGAGACGTGTCACGCAAATGCTAGACTACGGAGAATGTGTGTGTGCCAGGCAATAAATAAGAGATCTAAAAACAATCCCGAGGAAAATAACATACCGGGAAACAAAAAAATTGCTGCTAGCCAGTCACTGAAATAAAAAATATCCCAAAGATTTCTGCGGTATAAGATTTTTCTGTTTGTGAATTGAAGTAAACAATGGAGTATTTGTTAAATTCTCCTCTTCGAGAAACTCTGTAACAGAGGGCGGAATGTTCTATAGGTATTACGTTGGAAAATCCCGAGAACACCCAAGCACCCTGGCACATACATAACCAGTGACCACAGCTCACCAATCACTCCACATATTACGTTCATAAAATGGAGTTTAAAATAATTGCGAGATCGTAGACAACAATAATAAGGGAAGACCAAGGGTGACTACTCTCCACAAAAAGGTACTGACTTATATAGTTTTTACTTTTAATTTCTCGTGGCATTATTTATACTGTTAAAAAAACACGGCCCAAAAAAATACTGTTTTTGAGGATACATATGATAATGAAATATTACAAAAATGAATGAGATTCCAAATTTTTCACCATTTAAGAAATAACATTGCTAAAACCCCATATATAAAATATCACAAATTAAAGCTTTCAGAAAAAAAATCATCAAAGGTATTATTAAAAAAATTTTAAGCCCCTACAATTGCATAGAAAAAACTTAACTTTATGATTCTAAAATTTACTATTAAAACCCTTTACAAGTACTTGTTCCAAAAATCACGTTGCTACATAGTAAGGTTACATTTGTTTATCATACAATTTTTTAAAAAGTTTCCCATATTGAAATCCCTGAACAATTTCCTAGCCTATCTAGGGGAATCCCCTCGTGACACCCCTTCCCCTCTTTCTAGAGCAGCCATACTCAAACTTTTTTTTATAGGGGCCACAAATACCGTTCAGTCATAGTGTCGCGGACCGCAAGTAAAAATTGTTTAGGTGTAAGTAAATAAAATACTTCATTTTATCATTTAACCATGTATTTACTTTTTATAAACATAAATATTTTAGCTTTAACAAAGATAGTTTATTTAAACGTTTTAATGCGATTTTTGATACTGTGAACACTTTGTCAAAACTTTATCAAGATCTGGATTGTTGCTGCTTGCTAACCTTATCACATCATCCAGATGATAGTCTGTAAGTTTGTTTCTGTACACATTCTTTGTGTAGAAGTAAAAACTTTTTCTGCTAAGCGTGTGCATACAGCACCCAAAGAATTTTAATAGGATTTGAGCACTCCTTTGTACGCTTTTATATTTTTGGGGAATAATGCTCCAAAATTCCACATACTCCTTTTTTTCCCTTTTTTCTTTAAACAAAATTTCTAGGTGGGTGTCGTTTTTAAAATCGATGAATTCATCTAACAACTCTGGGTAATTACAATTCAAAATTGAAGCCAGCTCTGAGATAGTGGTTGTTTCTAAATGCCATGGATTTTCTACAAGCATCAAATATTTTTTTATTTTTCTTAGATCTTGAAACCTTTTATGAAATTCATCTAATAGTGCAGTTATATAATTTGAAATTGNCTTAGATCTTGAAACCTTTTATGAAATTCATCTAATAGTGCAGTTATATAATTTGAAATTGTAGACCAGTTTTCCTCAAAAATGTTGATACGGTCCTCTGTTATCTTAATTAAAGTTGGAAAATTGTGCAGCTGTTCGTTCTGTATTCCTCAAAAGCAAATACTTTATTCGCCATCTGTGAGACTATGTTATTTTCACCTTGTAAACTCCGATTGAGGCTATTTAGTTTTTCTGTAATGTCACATAGAAAGGCTAAAAGACACCACCATCTATCATTTAGTAACTCAGGGTACATTTTATTATTTTGCTCTAAAAACAGTATTATTTCATGGCGTAAAGAAAAAACCTTTCTAAAACTTTTCCTCTACTAAGCCATCGCACTGAGGTATGTAAAAGGACATCATTATACTCGCTTCCCAGTTCTTCCAAAAGACTTTTAAATTTTCTGTGGTTCAATTCTCTTGCTCGTATGTAATTGACAATATTGATAACCGTATTCATTACAGCTTCAATTTCTGGATTTACAACACGTGCCGCCAAGTTTTCTTGATGGATAATGCAATTAAATGTAATCAAATTTGTTAAATTATATTTTTTCTTAAACAACTTAAGAAATCCATTTTCGGATCCAGTCATTGAAGGACAGCCATCGGTGCAAACACACACGATCTTTTATATATCAATTTTATTCTGCTCTAAAAAATTGCAAATAGTATCAAGGTAATCTGTGTCTCGGGTTTGACCTTTCATTGGAAGAAATTTCAAAAACCTTCAAAGATTAAATTATGTTCTGTACAATATCTAACAAACAACGAGCATTGCGATGTTGCTGAAACGTCGGTTTTGGAATCGAAAGCCAAGCTAAAAAACTTGCAGTTTGTAAGGTTTTATAATAAGTTATCGTAGATGAATTTTGAAATGTCTTCAATACGCCTTATACAGGTTGAATCGGAGAGCTGTAGTTTTTTTATATTAGACAATATTTGTAGTTTGTTGCTGAATTTATCAAAAAGTGCATTGGCCCCACTAATAAAGCATTCTTTTACAATTTCTGCATCGGTGAATGGTTTCATATGCTTACCAAGAATGTAACAAATTTGATATGATGCCATGGTTACCGCGGAGTCTTGTCATAATGCCACGGACATAACATTTTGCTGTTGTTGCAATGACTTCTTAAAAAAANCATGGTTACCGCGGAGTCTTGTCATAATGCCACGGACATAACATTTTGCTGTTGTTGCAATGACTTCTTAAAAAAAACTCTATTTTTCACTTCTTAAAGACGATCGAGAAGGAAACGTTTCGTTGAACGATTTGTGTTTTGTGTTAAAATGACGAGAAATATTGTATTTCTTTAACATAACACTTTCTCGGCAAATCGCACAAGTAGCTGCATTGTTTTTGCTAGGAACAACAAAATATTCCGTTTCCCACTCGTCTTGAAACAATCTGTTTTCATAACATATTTTTCTTTTATACTTAGAAGACACTCCTGACATTATTTTGATAGAAAAATAACTATTTTACACTTAACAAAACCAATTAACTGCAATTACCAGGCGAACTTTGATAATTTGTGTGTGTCATGTAAACAAATTTAAAACAAGTGACGACAAATAAGGCAAGACGTAGGTACAGAAGTGTGAAAGCAAAAGGGGAATTCCCGCCGCTGGCTGTCTCGCTCGCGCAACCCGCAACTCTGAGTTGTGCGAGATAATAAGAGAGATTGCTATATCCCAACACTGCGCGCACCGCGGTAGGGATTTATGTACTTATAGCGCCCATAGTTTCTCTGATGAGAGCGCAATTTAAAATGCTTGGCAATTTGATAACTCCAGGTGGGCCAATCACAGAAGCTCGGCGGGCCGCATGCGGCCCGCGGGCCGCAGGTTGAGTATAGTTATTCTAGAGTGTCTGCTCGACCGTTCGTCGGGCAAGGGTAATTAAAGTAGTCGACCGCAACCATCAAAGGTGGTTTTAATAGGAATACGGCTTTCTAGTTTAATGTTTTTAAATGTACCAACTAACTAAATAAAATATATTATATTCATTTAAAGATACGCACCTAAAGTTCAGCGTAAAATTAAATTTAAAAATGATAGGATTATTTGTCAGTAAAATGCAAAGTATAATTATTACTCTCAACGTAATCCATTGCTTTAAATACCTTATAAAAGAAAATAATATTTTTGTTTAGAATATATGCACTGCAATACTTGCAGTTTATATGAGAGCAAACTGCATGTAGCTGCTGATGTCTAACACAGGCAATAAACGTGCCAGGTATTTTATTGAGGAAGATATTTTTTTCCCCACTTAAAATATTGCCAAGTTCACTAAAATAGATTGTTCGCATTTTTTTCTCAAGCCAGAGCGTTCTGTTCAATATTCGAAGCAGAAAGATATTTTGATTTCATAAAACACGTACTAAACATCAAACATATTATTCCCCAACAAACGTTTTGGTTTTCATAGTTGCTTAACATTTTAAAGCTGTATTTTGCTGAGCTAGGAAAGTTATTTCGGGTGAAACATTAAAATTGGTCGATAACACAAAAATAATGTTTGTAACTCTTTAAATTTATGACTTATAAGATAAACATAGGAGTACTTAAAGTTATGACTGACTACTCCTGTACATGCATACAAATTAATAATTGGGTTTTTATTTGGTAAAAATACACGTACGGTATATTCCCCGGTGGAATTCAGGCATAAAATATAATTTATATTCATCGAACTATATACAAATGAATTAAGTTTACAGGCTTTCGAGGCCATTGTCTGCAAGATCTTGGCTTCTGGGTAGTAGCCGCGACGACAGTGACGCCATTCCTACCCAGAAGCAGATATATTATATACCAGTGACCTGAGATATTTGGTTCCATCAGCAATATTATATCTAACGCATGACTTATTTTGTTTCCTGTACACCCGCTCAGAGTGTCTCATCGCTTTCCATTTATGGTTTAATATATTTATTGTAAATGGAAATATTTTATATGATTTCAGTGGCAAGTGAAGTTGCGAGAATAAACACTGTAATTAACGGGTTTATCACGTCATCGTAAAAGTAAAATTAAATTTTTTTTTAAATATCCTTTGTGTTTATTTTATGCATTATTTTACGCCTTTCTCTGAAAATTAATATGTTAATAAATTCAGATAGAGAGAGAAAGAGAGAGAGTGAGAGAGAGAAACAGAGAAAGAGAGACGGAAAGCTTATAATGTGGTATTTTATTTTACTGCCCGCGAAGAATGTACTGAGTGGATATTTTGTTTTTAATAAAACAATTATTTTCTTTCCGTGTGTTCAGAGTCACATGAATATTCTGAAAGACTTAAAAGCTATAATAAAATTTTTTTTAAGAAGTTCATTTTTATTAAATTAAATAGCGTAATTATTACTGAATAATAAAGCTACCGTTGGCACAGTACGACAATCGGTCATGACGGTCTAAAGTAATCAACTGGGTCTCATTGGCATAATAATAAACGGTGAGCTACATACTACTGCATGACACTAATTATAACACCATTCAGTTCATAGATTTTTTTCTTATTCATTCTAAACCTTTGCTGAGTTCTAGTATGCACTGTCCGAACAATGATAAATAAAAATTGATATCTAACTCTCCTTTTTTTAAAACAAAAACTATTTTGTAGTGATTACCATACTTTCAAGTTATTACAAATTACTGATTTGCGCCTGTCATAAATATGTAATTTACAGAAAACAACAACCACCTCGGAGCACCACGAGTTGAATTGGGAGATTTTAGCTGCTCATAACCCTTAAAACCTACGTTAATTTACTGTTTCAAGTGTTTCAAACAACCATTTTTATGATGCGTTCTGTACTTCAGTCGACACAGCACTTATTTCGTTGTCACAGCCAATGAGCTGTATACTGTATGTTTGGTAACAGTAATATGAACCAATTATGACCTAGACCAGTAAGACGTTTGCGAATCATTTACCCACATGTAAGACCAGCTTAGCGGTGTGAAGTACAGACCAACAATCATCTACACGTGCGTAATGTACAAAACTGTGTACACTAAGCCTGAATGAGCTAACTTGAGAGCCGATGAGGGCGACATGAGGTGAGAGTGGAGCAGTGCTGGAATGCAAGTGTGGGGGGGGGGGAAGAGGATATCCCAAGAGCACGATATCCGGGAGTGACCCGGCCGGAGATTGAATCCCGTTCGTCTTGGTGGGAGGCGAGCAGGCTAACCGCTCAGCCACCACGGCCTCTCGGAGCACTACGAGTAGGCCTGCCTTCGCAGAGTAGTATCGCGAACGCGATGCACTGAAACTCCCACCGCACGACCCTCGCCATACTCCAGACTTAAGACTTGGAACTGCCTGTAGTGGACTCTTCGCCTCAGCCTTCCATGCCTCTTATTCTCTTAAAACCCTCGTGTCAAATTAATTAACAGTACGTGTTCTGCATTATAGTTTTAAAAATACATTTTCGTGTAAATTTTCGCGAGAAGGCAGCAATAACGAGCAAAGTAACGGCGCGTTTATTTGTTCTGATTGAATTTTAAGTTCTATTTGATATTCTTTTACATTAAACTTTCCTACCAAACCAGAGGAACTCCAGACATCTGCTATAAGTGCATACATGTTTAACAATACTATATACGTCATAAAATAAATTTTTAAAGTTTGTTTTCTAACTTTGCAACATCAATGCTAAATATACACTTCACTAATTTTTAATAAATCTAGGAATTTACGAGCACATTCGGGCCTGGGTGCATGTTATATAAATTGGTGGAAGTTCGTACTGACTGGATTTTTCCATTATTGCATGAAACTCGAATTTTGATAATGGACATATTTACGAAGTTAATTGAAGAAGTTAATTTGAAATAACCTATTCCTTCATTTTTATAGTCTATTCGAAACACATTGACACGTTTTTATTCAAATATTTGAAAAATCTCCCCATGAACTATTAGTTTGGTGGTTAACTCAATATGTAACGCATTGCAAGCGTTTTTTGCCTGTTAATATAAAAATATCTTAATTGCGTTTAAAATGAACTTTAATTTATATTTTGCACATAAATGTTATTATTTATTTTGTAAATAATATGAATTAACGGAGATAAAATAGGTGTATATTGGTAATTCTTAGTAAGAAATATAAATTATGAAGAATATTATTCAATGAGTGCGCACGAATGCGGTGCGTGGTCCCTTTGGTGTAATTTTGTATAGGCCTACTTGATTAGGCTTTACTTGCATGATGGGAAAGAATAATTTTAAAACGGAACTTAAGAAGGGTTTCAGTAAAGTTGGAGGTAACCGCGAATAGACAATACATGCCATAAACATATTTATTATCAATTTTGTCATTCTAAGTATAATGAAGAAGAAGAAAGCCCTGTAGAATCAACTGCAAAGTAGTTCTATGCACACTTTGTAATGAGAGAACTTTTGTCTAGAACACGAAAACATATCACAATTGTTAAATTATGTTAATTTTAGGCTTACATGAGAAAATAATTTCAACGCTGAAAACATTATATGAAAAATAATTGTAGGTGAGATCTCTTATTTTTATTTGTATTAATCTGTACGATGAAGATGTAGATATAAATATCTATGTTACTTTTTAAAAACGTCTTCAAGGTGCAACTTTTCTTTGTTGTAGGTTTGAAAATTTCGATGAAATAAACTTTACATTACATTTTGCCGATGCCAGTTGTATCATTTGAATGGGCTGTCTTTGAAGATTAATTTAATATAACGACCGTTCAGAGGCACTTCGTTTACACAGCTTAATCACACTATGGTTATTTACGTGAATTTAAACCTACTTAAATAACATGAAAACAAGAAGTTAGCAGGAGAATAAAAAATTGTTTTGTAAACGACGGACGGAATTCGGAAACATAGTCAACTAATCGACCAAAGAAAACAAAATACTAATGATACAAATCTTTATAAAAGTAAGAAAACTGTTTGCGACAGTATTATTTGTAAGGTTGTTTAACTGCCATTCCAGATTTTAAAAAACTAGCAGGGTTTGAGAGTTTAAAGTTGTAATAAATTTCTGACCGATTGTCTGTTGGCGCCTCACTGCAAGACGATTTTCAACTGCAAATGTAATATTTCATTATAAGACTAACAAAGTGCACTTGTATAAATTGCACATATTTTGAGTAACAATGAAAAAATGCACCAGCCGTAAACATGTATTTTCTTCTTCGCAGTACGTGGAATTTGTCACGACAGCATGTACGAATAAAAATGGGGCGCCAAAACATTTTTACCTATTGCCATAGGATTTTTAGTTTTGCACACACGTAAATACACAAAGAATTTGGAAAATGTTGTGGAAGCAGATATCACATGCACAATTCACATTTTTTTTTACATCGTAGGGATTAATTACAAATTTTTGAATTAAATGAGTATTTAAATTTTATGAACAGGAAATTAATGTGCACGGCTCTTTTCATTCGTGATATACCATTGGTCAAACTTAAAAAGGATGAATTATTCCACAAGAATTTGAAATATCCTTTTATACGCAATTTTTCCAATTATTGCATTTCATTTTATTTTAAGCTAGTTAGGAATGCCCAAATATACATTTACGGATAACAGTTTCAAAAGCGACAATATTCGCCAAGTTCGAATATTACGATAAAAATAAAACGATAATAATTATACAACACTAGTTATTATAAAATGTAAGTTACCTAGCGAGAAAGGCAAGTGAAGACTAACGCCGACGTAGCCTATCTACGCAAACAGCATGTCATAAGAATGTTTTTTTCCACAACTAAGAATTTTAGAAGAACCTGCATTCTGATGATGTATAGTACGACGGCAGAACTAAAGTTTTAAAAGTCTCTTTTAAAATTAATCAATTTGTTCACGATGATTTTCCGTCGGCAATGTTGTGATTGTTTTTGTGGTTGATTGTTTTTGTGGTTGATTGTTTTCAGGTTATAATAACCATTCAAAGTATCTTTTCGAAAACAAATAATAAGAACTTAAGACAGACTGTCATCAGAACGAATTTTAGCAGAAAATACATAGATAAAATTAGAAACTAACCAATAGTTTTGGTACAAATTTTCATATTCACAAATGATTTCTATTTCGTTGTACACCTACGGTATGAAAAGAGAGATTAGATTTTTGTTTGCTAGTATGCTTGATTTGAGGATGAATGTTTGGCAGAAAATGTGTATTTGATACGCATTAAAATATATTATTTGCTGCTAATGCCCATCATTTGTAGATAAATTCCGACTGGGTGGGAAAGTACACGAAGCAAATAAATTAAATACCATATTCCAGAAATAATAATCGACTGAAGTTTATTATTTTATATGTGTGTAACTTACTTGGAAGGAGACCATACTACTATGGGCATGGCATCTGGCATGTCGGATTCGCATCCGTCCACCATCTTGGTAGATGCGGCCGGCGGCCATATTGGTTGGTGCAGTCCACCATCTTTGTTGGTTTCACAGCCAGGGCTTGATGCCATGCCCTAAAAATTGTTCTAATAAAAATTATTTTAATAAATATTTAAATAAAAAATTATCCCAATAAAAAATTACAAAAATTAATAATAATGGCTTACCACCCTGCATTCTTAATAATTATATATGTTCAAAGTGTCGCTGAAAATTTTACATTAATTAAAAAAAAATATCCAATCAAGTAATGTTGCGTAGAATATATTTTGATTAAAATTTCTTAAAGATATCAGGCCTGTCACTTCGGTAGCCAGTGCATTGGGGGACGTTTAGTCCCCCCTCCTCGCCACCAACACAAAAACATGTAACTAACAAAAAACAATTTAATTTTATAAAATTAGTAACAATTAAATAATTTCGGCCCAACACTTAGGATTTCTATAAGTTCCAATCGCTCTTTAAACTCTGTATATCTTTTTTAAAAAATATATATATATTTATTTTATAAAAATAAATATATATATATATTTATTTTATAAAAATGTTTTTTTCGTATAATGCTATAGTGCATTCCAGGTAAGACGGTGTAAAAAATAATGCGAATATTAATACATTTTTGCTATCGAAAAAAATCTAATGAAAAAAAGGTGGCATTCAGCACTCCGTTTTATAAAACTTACCAAAAAATAATAAAACCGCCTAGTAGGATCGCGAGGCACTTGTCATAACAGGCCTACATCTAGATGCCATTTTGTNCGCTCTTTAAACTCTGTATATCTTTTTTAAAAAATATATATATATTTATTTTATAAAAATAAATATATATATATATATTTATTTTATAAAAATGTTTTTTCGTATAATGCTATAGTGCATTCCAGGTAAGACGGTGTAAAAAATAATGCGAATATTAATACATTTTTGCTATCGAAAAAAATCTAATGAAAAAAAGGTGGCATTCAGCACTCCGTTTTATAAAACTTAACAAAAAATAATAAAACCGCCTAGTAGGATCGCGAGGCACTTGTCATAACAGGCCTACATCTAGATGCCATTTTGTGGAAAAGAAGGGTCGGGAATGTTGTCGACCCCGAGCCAAGTGTATGCGATCAGACCTTGATCTTTGCATCCCGGGCNTGGAAAAGAAGGGTCGGGAATGTTGTCGACCCCGAGCCAAGTGTATGCGATCAGACCTTGATCTTTGCATCCCGGGCGAACAAACCTGGTAGAATCCGGTTATACCCGACCATAGTCAAGGTCAGGGCCGCAGGTGTTAGTCGCGGATTTTGTCGATGAGGGGGTGGGGACGGACGGGAATGGGCGGGAGGAGTACAGTGCACCTCCACTGCTTCGTGTAACTGTACAGGTTCAAGTTTACGTGCCTCCAAGTAATTTTCTCACATCTGCACTTGCACGGTATCAGGTAACAGCATACCTGCAAGTGTATGTGCTTAAAGTCGTATTCACACCTGCACATTGTCGGATGACCATGAAGTCCGTATATAACAATGCTATAATTTTCACATGTCTGCACTTGCACGGCATCAGGTAACTGTACACATGCTTCCAAATGGTTTTCACATCTGCTCGGTGTCAGGTAGAATAAGTTATCACCTGTACATGCGTGGGAAGAGCTGTGTTAACTTATTTTCGCAGAGATAGCTATCTCCATCAACCCCGCTTATATTGCATATAAAGAAAGGGAAGAATAAGATAAATGTTAATAAAGGTAAAACATGTTTTTATTTTGAAAAAATACATGTACTTAACATTACTTAAAAATATTCGTAGTTCCTATTTTGGAATGTCTTTCTCATCGACCAAGATGTAATCACGCTCAAAGGGCCCGAGCCACCTCAAGTACATCCAATACTTTGTCTCAGCACCTTTTCGACCAAATAAACACCGGGTAACTTCGTAAGCTGTATCTCCTCAGCGTAAAAGTCTGCGACGATGGGTTCGCCACGTAGGTCCTCGAGGTAATACAGGTGTGGGTACCAATGTCGTATGCGAACCACTTTGTACACTAGAGAGCCAAATAAACTAGTATAGATGTGCGTATGCAAATAACAGAGGTATGGAACTAATCAGAGTAACGCGATGTGGTCGGCAGAGCCTATATAAGACAACAAGCGTCTGGCAAAGTTGCTAGATCGGTTACTGCTGCTAAAATGGCAGGTTATTAATATTTAAATGAGATTGAACGTGGTGTTAAAGTCGGCGCACGAGAGATGGGACATAGCATCTCCGAGGTAGCGATAAAATATGGATGTTCGCGTACGACCATTTCNTATATAAGACAACAAGCGTCTGGCAAAGTTGCTAGATCGGTTACTGCTGCTACAATGGCAGGTTATTAATATTTAAATGAGATTGAACGTGGTGTTAAAGTCGGCGCACGAGAGATGGGACATAGCATCTCCGAGGTAGCCATAAAATATGGATGTTCGCGTACGACCATTTCACGAGTGTACCGTGAATATCGGGAATCCGGTAAAACATAAAATCTTCGACATCGCTGCGGCCGGAAAAACATCGTGAACGAACGGGACAAACGACGACTGATGAGAATCATTAAACGTGACAGACGTGCAACTCTTTCTCAAATTAGCGCAAATTTCAATGCTGGGGCATCAACAGTGCCAGAGGGAGAACTATTCAACGGACAATCATTGATATGGGCTTTCGGAGCTGAAGGCCCACTCTTGTACCGTTGTCGACAGCACGACACAAAGCTTTACGCCTCGCCTGGGCTCGCCAACAGCGCCATTGGACTGTTGATGACTGGAAACACGTTGCCTGGTCTGACGAGTCTCGTTTCCAATTATATTGGGCGGATGGACGTGTACGGGTATNGATGACTGGAAACACGTTGCCTGGTCTGACGAGTCTCGTTTCCAATTATATTGGGCGGATGGACGTGTACGGGTATAGAGACATCCTCATGAATCCATGGACTCTACATGTCAACAAGGGACTGTTAAAGATAGTGGAGGCTCTGTCATGGTATGAGGCGTTTGCAGTTGGCGTGAAATGGAACCCCTGGTCTCTCTAGATATGTCTCTGACAGGTGACAGGTGTTTTTTAGGCACTGTAGGCCAAGCACCTTTTGCGTATATGGATTTTAGGGTCGTGGGCTGTCAATTGTGAGATAACCAGTTTTGAAAATTTCTTCATGTAGCTATAGTAAGCACCTTCCTCGGTCGTTAGCAGCAGGAGGTCAAATGATTTAATTTTTCTTCTTTTACCACTCGTACGGGAATGACCTCATCCTGGTCGGCGAGTATGTACCTATTGACTGACAGGGTGGGGTCGTTATTTTCATATAATTGAATTTGGTGCAGTGGAGTCGGGAACTCCTGACATGTAAAATCAAACTTGTCTTCTAGGGCTTCATATCGATGGTCGACTCGTTCAGGGTTCCAGCCTTCATCATAAAAAGTCAAAATCGCCCACTTGAAATACATGTGGTTCTCTCGATTCTGTGGGTTTATTATTGCGTGCTTGTTTTTAATGGCGATAGGCAAATCGAAGTATGAAGAGACACAGGGGGAGGGGGTCCAATTTATTAATGCAAAGCTGCAAGGTGATTGACACTCAACAAAGTCCAGCCCGAACACTTTTACTCGTACACCTGTTCCTCATTACATATTTTCTCAATACTATTTGCCATAGCTTCTTCGATATCGCAAACTTCATATAGGAATATTCTTTGTCTGGAAGGCCCTCTTATCCGACCCCTCATTGAATGGAGTAGGTTTGGCATAATCACATTCCAGGTACAAATTAAATTGTGTTGCCCATGTTCTTGTATTTCGCTTAATAGCTGACTAGTTAAATTTTGTTTCATATTGGATAAGTATGTGCAAATATCCTTTGTTGTGCTATGTACGTATTCGTCCTGAATGCAGTTTCCGCCTCGGTGAATCTATTTGCATTAATGCCCCCNTCCTTTGTTGTGCTATGTACGTATTCGTCCTGAATGCAGTTTCCGCCTCGGTGAATCTATTTGCATTAATGCCCCCCTGAACTAGCCAAGATACACAGCTTTGATGCAGGAACTGCTACTACGGACTGTTCAAATCCTGATAGATTCGTGGGGGGATGGCCATTACATTTCAATACATGTACTCTTAGATTGTCCATCCTCATATCTTTACCACAATCCTCGCATGTATACGACCGTTTATCTGGATTTAGCTGACAGCTTACCTCGTGCCTTCGGGCTGTACCTATCTGTGTATATGGTGCATTAAAGAATTTACATTGCGTTGATGTTACCCCCTCAAACATTACTCGTGCACGATCTTGTGTATTTTCAAGTCGTCCTTGTGACTTATAGTAGCCCCACAACTATCACATGCCTGTGGACACTGGCGTTCATGGCGCAGCCCATTGCTGCGGAGACTAAAAGAGAGTCTGCAGAACCTGCATACGAAAAGTGTAGGCGACATAGTTCTTACCATAGAATAAGACGAAGCAGCGGAAGGAAGAGACGGAGACATACTGTCCATTGTACTGCAGAGGAGCACCTACCTGAAACATACGTGTGCAATAAGCATCAATATTTTGTGTCCGTACAAACAAAATTCATAGTTACATACAGTTTTGTTTGAATAGGCACATTAAATAATATATTGGAAAACGTTCTTGCAATAAATCTATTTTGGATTTTTCATTAGCTATAAACACATTTTCGCTTGACTATGCAGTAAAAAAACTTGTAGTATTTTAATAACATTTTTTATAAACATATTTGCAGTAAGTTGCATCTGCCTGCAAGCACAAAAACCTTTAGTGATGTTAGCGTTCGTACTTGGTACTTTTATAGTATGGTACATTTAGAAACAATTGCATTATGGTGGAATATTTTGATTGCAACCAGCTCGTAAAAGTATTTTTCTTTTCCTTTCCAAATCAACCTGCATTTTTTTTAAAGATGTCTTAGCAAGGGCATTTGTTTGCCAACGTTCCCTTCAAAGCTATTAAAATTTGGAAGGGTTTCACAGTATAATTTACTGACATTGCCAAGTGACAATGCGAAACTACTAATATGTGTATTATTGTAGCATATAATATAATTATCTAGAGCATTGGACAGTGTCGTGACTTGGTTTATAATAGGATAATTATTGTTTCGGATATAGTTTTTTCTCTATTTTAATAAAAACAGGGGAACAATTCTTTCTTATCAATATGTAGCTTGACAGTAAACTATAAAACTGTTTACAAGCAACGTGTTTTCTACCGGTAATGCAGAATAAAAAATGTACGTANAGCTTGACAGTAAACTATAAAACTGTTTACAAGCAACGTGTTTTCTACCGGTAATGCAGAATAAAAAATGTACGTATATAATATCCAATGTTTCGCACCAAAGAATATAGCTTTGCTCCAAACCTCCAAAATTCTCTGGGTGGCACTGGTCATAACGATATGCAACATTAATTTCACTAATATTATTTAATTGCATAAAAAGCTTTGATTAATTTTTCCTACATACTTACCAAAAACAACAGAAGGAATAAGCTGTTATGTCAAGGTATGCCAACAGATCACGGAAAAGGCGGTTCTATGTTGGATAACCAGTAAAACCACATAAAAAATTTTATTCAGTGAATAAACATCGTTTTCGAATGAAATAAAAAAATGTTCTAGACAAACCATTGTAATGAAAAAAAAAATTCTTAATAAATGGGAACTTGAAATAAGCTAAAGAAATGAAGAGAGAGAAACCCGAGAAAACTCACTAAACACAGAAAAATAAAACAATAAATTATAGAAAAAAAACATATCATATTTATTTGTTAAATAAACTTTGTATTAAGCATAACATAAACGTGGTGGGCGAAGCACAAAAGTGAAATATTTTTGTAATTAACAAAATTTGACAGCAAAAATCTAGTTAATGTAATGAAGACCTACGAGAAAATCAACAACCACCAAAAATAAAAAAAAAATCCAGGATGGACCACAGCTTCGAATCACATCTCTGTACACAGTAACTGAAGCAACATTAATCTAGTTGTGCAAACTTTCCAGAAACAGCAGACAGAAGTAATGGCTGTTCAGCGATGATCTTCTTGACTCAGTCTCTAACAGAACACGTGATGGCAGCTCGACATTGAATAACCAGGAGTAAGTCTACGAACATGTACACAATTTTTATTCGGTGAATAAACATCATATTGAACACGACACAAGAAATGTTGTTGAAACGTAGAAATGAAAAAACTTACGTACTTAACTAAATGTGAATGCGAAATAATTAGTTAAAGAAATGAAGAGGCAGACACGCCAGAAAACCGCTCAAGCAAAGACAAATATCCACATCAGACCACTGCCGGGAATCATGTCCCTGCACGATGTGGAGGAGTGTCATGTTGACACTGCGGTGGGCTACACCGATAAGAATTAAATGTCTCATTTAAAAGTAAAATGACGCACATGGTTCGGCGACTACCACCATGTCTATTGACCATGGCAAAATGGCGATCAATGCACTATTATTAAAATGATGTACTCAGATTTCGTCAGAATTATTTTTACGGTAATCTGCTCGAGTAATATGGAACTCCTGTTACTATAATTTCTTNTAAAAAAAGTACTCAGATTTCGTCAGAATTATTTTTACGGTAATCTGCTCGAGTAATATGGAACTCCTGTTACTATAATTTCTTAGCATACGGGCCATAGTAGTATTCTTTCTCTCATTCTCAATTATTATCAAACAAAAAACTTTTTCCTTCTACCGTACTGTATTTCTGAAAGATATTTTTGAGAGCAGTGCATTCCCTACAACTATTTTTATGGTATTCTGCGCACAAATTATAAAAAACTTTGTATCGCTCAGAACTTGAACGATTAAACTTATTACTACGCATTTTTCCCATATCCAACGTGTACCATGCTGTACTAATGTTTAACAGAAACATAACGAGTACAGTCATGTGGTGGAAAGATTTTTACACACACTTCTGCTCTCTATCTACACAAATGTATTATAAAAACGAGGTTTCTAGGCCATAAAATACATTTACATTTAAGACTGTTAAAAGTTGTGCACTTCGACCTTAAGGGCGCTGCCTTTATCCCATTCATGGCTACTTCTAACTTTTCTGAGGCCCTGCTAATGCTCTACTTTCATGACAAAAAAAATTACTTCAAAGGGACAACGCACACTCAGATTATTAATATATCTTACTAAGCATAGCCTACATACCTAATAAAAATATATTTTTATAAATACTAATTATAAATGAAATATTATAATTTATATATAAAATATAAGTAAAAGTGAGATTTAACAAATAAAATAATGTACTGAACAAAACACTTCTGATCCACGACATATTTAGGAAACAGCAAAATTCATGTGATGATTTTTATCAAAGGTTTAATTTTCAAAAATGTGAGGATACCACGAGTAGAACTGACGATCCTGTACTTTTCATACCAAACTTACTTTCAAGATACCATGTGCGTTGCGAGCACTATTTCCAACCTCACAAATGTAGCATAGAAACTGTATTTTTATTCGCAACGTGTCGGGTAAGGAGCCTGTATACCTGAGCAATGTTTCAGTGTTTAAAAAGGAATGTTATGCTTGATGCGACGTTTATTAATATTCCAGCCACTTATATATTTTAAAAATAAGACAGCAGCTATTTCTGGCACATTTCAGACAATTGGCTTTGACGTGTTAATATTAAACAAAAACACATCCAGCATTTGACATATATATATAAGTTCACGAAATGGTACTTACCAGAAAACTTATTAATATAGACGAGATGGTGGCCTGAAGACGTCCTATGTAACTCGTGATCGCAGATACCAAAGTGGTGAAAAGTCGGGCACATTTGTCCAATTTATATTATCTGATTGTGAAAATAGTTTGTCGCATAAATGGACAGATTTTATTGGATTGAAACTATCAAGTGCTTGAAAATGTTTCGGATATTGGTGGTAGTTTGATACATAGGAAAATAATATGAACTGGTGGCAGATCTATATATATAAAGAAATATTTCGTCTCAAGAATGACGCAATGTTATTGGATGAGGTGATATAGGAGGGAGGGGATGTGGGCAATCAACTGAAATATAAACTAAAGAGCCAAAAAAAAAATTTGGTATGGGGGTGCGTATGCAAATAGCAGAGGTATGAAACCAATCAGGGTAACACGATGCGGTCGGCAGCGCCTATATAAGACAACAAGCGTCTGACAAAGTTGCTAGATCGATTTCTTCTACAATAGCCGGTTATCAAGATTTCAGTGAGTCTGAACATGGTGTTATAGTCGGCGCACGAGAAATGGGACATAGCATCTCCGAGGTAGCAAAAAAATTAGGATTTTCGTGTACGACAATTTCACGAGTGTACCACGAATATTGGGAATCCAGTAAAACATCAAATCTTCGACATCACTGCGGCCGGAAAAAGATCGTGAACGAACGGGACAAACGACGACTTACGAGAATCATTAAACGTGACAGACGTGCAACTCTTTCTCAAATTGGCGCAGATTTCAATGCTGTCGCATCAACAAGTGCCAGCGTGCGAACTATTAAACGGACCACCATTTATATGGGCTTTCGGAGCCGAAGGCCCACTCGTGTACCGTTGTTGACTGCACGACACAAAGCTTTATGCCTCGCCTGGGCCCGGCAACACCGCCATTGGACTGTTGATGACCGGAAACACGTTGCCTGGTCTGACGAGTCTCGTTTCCAATTGTTTTGGGCGGATGGACGCGTACAGATATGGAGAGATCCTCATGAATCCATGGACCCTACATGTCAACAGGGGAATATTCAAGCTGGTGGAGGCTCTGTTATGGTATTGGGCGTGTGCAGTTGGCGTGAAATGGGACCCCTGATCTCTCTAGATACAACTCTGACAGGTGACAGATACGTAAGCATCCTGTCCGATCACCTGTATCCATTCATGTCCATTGTGCATTCCGAGGGACGTGGACAATTCCAGCAGGACAATTCGACACCCCACGCGTCGAGAGTTGCTACCGAGTGGCTCCAGGAACACTCTTCTGACTTTAGACACTTCCATTGGCCACATAAATCACCAGACATGAACATTATTGATCATATTTGGCATGCCTTGCAACGTACTGTTCAGAAGAGATTTCCACTGCCTCGCACTCCTATGGATTTGTGGACTGCCCTGCAGGATCCTTGGTGTGAATTGCCTCCTGCATAACTTCAGACATTAGTCGAGTCCATGCCACGTCGTCTTGCGGCACTTCTGCGTGCTCGCGGGGCCCTACACGATATTAGGCAGGTGTACCAATTTTTTTGGCACTTCATTATACTAGCTGGCGGCGAAATGATACATAGGTGAATGATACGAATTAGTAGCGGATTGATACATAGGGAAATAGTTCAGCACATAAATGGGGTTAGTTTATTGGTCGATGGGTCGGGGGGCGATTTGGGAGATTCATTGTGTTTCCGGAGGGGAATGATACACAGGAACGATTTTATTGGTCGATGGATCTTAGGGGAGGTGAGGGATTCAGTGTATTTCCTGCACGGATTGATACACATGCACATTATTATTGGTCGATAGATCTGAAGAGGAGGTGTGTAGAGAAGGGGGACCAACGATGAGTTTTTGTAGGAAGGGGGAAATGCGCTTTATATTTTATTAACATATTTCTGCACAAGACCGGCAGCAGTTTTTTTTCTTTAGTTAGGTGAGGGGCGAAGAGTTGGGGAGTACCCAAGACCACCCGATCGGGAGAGGCGCACATGCTGTTGGTGTCCCCCACCCTCCATGATTTTGAGAGGCACAAGTGAGTGGTGGATTCCCCCGCCCCGCCCCTGCAGGGCCTAGCACCCGCGTGCGACTCTTAGTCACACGTAGTGGCAGCGCATCGCATTGCTACAGCAGCCTAATGTAAGACACTGCGTCGCTGATAAGCACGCGCAGTGCCACTACAGAAGTTAAATTAAAGAGCTGACTGTGAACCTGATAGGCACACGCATTGTCTACTCAACGCAACACTATGTTTTCCGATACGATAACCACCTGTACCAGAATCTGTGCAAGCACTACTTCGTTATCGAAATTTTAGAGACGGCTCATGAATGATGGCGCTCGTGTGGTGGGGAGTTTTCGTACCCGTAATTTCCAATCTGCTAAAACATCCACTTTTCTATAATTTCAGGGACGTCACGCTCTTAATTTGTTTTTTCTTGGAAAACAATTATAAATCCAAAGTGGCAGGCCGAAATATTTTAATTATAATTTTTTTTTTTTGTTACAGTTTTTTGTGGTGGAGGCGAGGAGGGTATATTATACGTCCCCTGATGCACTGGCTACCAAAGTGGCAAATTAATGTATTTAAGTAATTTTTATTTTAAAAAATTCTAGGCAACATTACTCTATTTATTTTTTTAATTAATGAAAAAAAGTATAAAAATGGAATTATGATCTACAGCGACACTCTAAACCGATATAATGATTAAAAATCGAAGTTGGGTGGCCAATACTTTTAATTTATTATACTGTGTATTGAGATATATTTTATTAAAATATTTTTTATCAAAATAATATTTATAAGAAAAATTCTTATTAGAATAAAATCTAGGGATGTCTGCTGGAAGAACATACAACGTGGCATCGAGGCCTGGCTGTAACGCTAACAAAGATGGTGGACTGCACCGACCAACATGGCCTCCGGCTGCGCCTACCAATATGGCGGATGGATCCGGATCCGACGTGTCAGATGCCATGCCCCGAAACCGGCATATACACACTGTTGACCATCAGCAACAGATATTTCTGACATGTACACATAACAAACGATATCAACGTACCCTGCTCGCCACGAAAAACAAATGCTTGATATTTACCGAATGACAAAAAGCTAAATTAAATAAATTAAAAAGACGGTAATATTTGCAAATGTGTTAGACAAGCAGGATTTTTCCCCACGCGGTTCACTTTGCATCTATGATGAAAACCACGTTATCAGCATAGATATTTACAGTCTGACGCCTGGCTGCAATTTCACCAGAAGTCAAAGGCACGTCCATTTCAGGCAATAATACTGAATATAATTCGTTTGATTTGCGTGTGTCGTGTAATCCAAAACATTAAAATTTTCCGAAAGTAGGTATTAAATATTTTCTTATACTGCTAATATTGTTGTTTATCAAAGCGGAGGCAGAGTTGCTTGCTGATAAATACTTGTTCAGGGTGATATGGTCATGTAACTTCCATTCGCTTCTTGAAACCGCGTGATGAATGTCAGCTGAACGTTCGTTCCGACACTGGCTGACAAACTCAGCTTTCTGAAATTGCCCTCACGGCGCAGAGCTTCAGTAAAATATTAATATTTTTAAGAATCGTTGACTATTTTTTCTGGTGTTTGCTTACAGCTAACACTTAAAAAAAGTGACGTGTTCGATGCATAAATGTGTCAGTTTCTCGTTTATTGAAAAAAGGAAATATTTGTAAAATTTGTAATGTATGAAAATGGTACTTGTTTCTATTTCAAGTTATAAAATTAATGACAGATTATATGAAGTTAAATAGGGACATGTATTTCAAATATGTTAATTCGCTATACAATACTGTCACCACCGAAAGTCCCATATAGCATGTAAGTTGCCTACGAAAAGACTGCATGCCTACTGACTGTCTTGCACACAGAGGCGATTATACATCTGACTCTCATACGTGTGCCTTCCTTATAGTCTGTGCATCTTGTCCTGGAGTAGCAAAGAGCCTCAACTTGGGAGGTAGCGAACTTTATATATANTAGTGATAATTTCAATATTATTCGTTTAGTCTCTGGAAAGATTATCAAATGCAGATCCACTACAGGAAGAGTCGCAGAAAGTTTTTAACATGTTACAACATGCACCTGAGTACATGAGCGCCAGGACTTGACGTAGGTCGCAATTTATCATTTTAACCGCAGTTTTAGCTGTTTGTGTTCCAGGAACTCTTTATAAAGGAAGCAGCTATTTCTGGTTTTCATGACTAGCTTTTTATGAAGCCCGTAGAGCTTTCGATTAAGAGAAAAATTAGATAATTTTTAAATCGCATCAAAGTGTTGCTATATCGGACAGTGTGCCGAGGTCCCTAGCCGGTCTTTGTGGAGATTAACTGTCTGCAAATAAGAAACAACTTTTCTCCGAGTTTGCCGTATACGTTGGGTAAATAGTTAAAATGCTCTGCCAAAATTTTAATGTCGACAAACATTTGACACTTATAAAATTAACTTTTCTCTGAGTTAGTTTAATTTAAATTAATATTGAATATATTGTTTTCACAGGTTTTTTTTAACTGAATACCTTATTTTATAACGCGCCTTTATTTAATTAGCCACATATAAATATTTATTTTGTTATNACATAGTTAAAATGCTCTGCCAAAATTTTAATGTCGACAAACATTTGACACTTATAAAATTAACTTTTCTCTGAGTTAGTTTAATTTAAATTAATATTGAATATATTGTTTTCACAGTTTTTTTTAACTGAATACCTTATTTTATAACGCGCCTTTATTTAATTAGCCACATATAAATATTTATTTTGTTATGTTGGTATGATTAAACTGTGTACATTGCTGACCATGAGACTAAATAAAAATCGCACACATACAGAACTCAGCAAGACAAAAAACGAAAAAAACCTTTTCAACATCACAGACAGATAATTAGAAAACGCAGCTTTCTTGTCAATAGAGAAGATCTTTTCGTTTTTTGTCTTGCTGAGTTCTGTGTGAGTGTGAGATTTTTATTTAGTATCATGGTCGGCAATGGACACGGTCCAATCATACAAACATAATAACATGAACTCACCATTGCCATTAAACTTCAAAGTTAAAATAAATATGTTATAATAATATAGCGTTTACTTTTTTTTTTTAGCTAGTAAAGAGTTAGTAATGTTTAATGTTTTTAGAACATTTTCCCGCATTATGAGCTCATTCGCACTTCCAAAGTTTTACTTCACTCAGACTTGCAAATTTAAAGTATCGTGGTGACAAGTTGCTAATCAGCCGGCCTTCATTTACGGCAAGTTATAAAATTGTAATCGAACTGGCAAAGACGGTAAAATTGCGTGTGTGCTGGCCACATACATTTGTGTAAAATCACACAATTTTTTTTTTTTTTTACAGTTTGTGTCAAATGCTTATATGGAGACATTAGTTATACTATCACAGTTCTTTGTAAAGTATTAAAAAAAATACAAAAATTTTGGAAGCACTGACTTCACAAATTTTGCAATTTCTTAATAAGGTTTAATGTATAAGTAGTATTTGAGATGTTTTAAATATGCTGTGCTATTTTGATTTACGAACTTTAAATAATGTTATAGGTAAGGCACTAAACAATTTCAGGCCCCTAATGTACCAATTCATTTCGAATTTCTTGATTAAGAGTGGATGAATATGCATTTTATTGTTAGATCTAGTATGGCAAATAGAATAGTGGAAGGAATACAGATACCAGGAAACTTTAGCAAATTCCGTTTCTTAGTAACTGCCAAATAGTCAAATCCGCACATCTTAAAAACAAAAAATACTAGTTTAAAGACATGGTGACGACTCCAGCAGACAAATGCACGTGCTGGCAACATGGAGGCTACAAATCGGACAGCTATTTCGGGATAGTGTGCGCTTGCACGTAAATTCCCCAAACCCAAAACTTTCGTCCTGCCACCATTCCGGCCGTTTTGTTGGACTGCAGAGGAGGACGTTTTTTCTCTCTCGGTAAACGAACGAACCTGGAATGTCAGATTGATCGGATCGGGTCACGTGTAGAGGCTCTACATGCATCACCTCCGGTTTGGAATCGGGGGAACGGATCTGATGTAATCGGCTTTGTGAGACGGGCCTTAGGAATGTGTGAAAACCCCGCTGCGTGCGCCAGCCTGCTTCAATCAGCGCCAGCCTCGTCCAATCGAATCCTTGCTGACTAGCTTAGGCCCCGCACTCACGAGCTAAAACGATTTAAACAATGTCATACTTAATTGTATGAAATTGTTACCGCAACCGTGTAAACAACTGTATTTTCAAAATCCTCTATCGCAATTAATATTTAAAATTTTTCCTCAGCAAAAAAGAAAACCTAAATTATACTTGTAGACTGAGTCGTAAATCGGTTCATGTGTATCGGGGCTTGGGCAAGAAACTGTATTAATTCACTGTAAATTACATACTACCTGACTGAAAATAATGTTTGCAACTACATTCATTTCTCACATTGCGACAGAATATAAAAACACGGTCTGTGTTTATACACAAAAAAATACAATCCTTTTCCTGCCTTCATTGCACGTTATATCCAATATCACCTGCCACGAATAGAATTTCCATGAAACCTACAATACCGAGTTACACCCTATTACTTGATGATTGGCCGGGAATAATTGAAAGAAACGGAAAACCTCACAGGAGGAAAAAGAAAGGAAATGAAGACGTAGGAGATGGGGATAAAAAGAGATTGCACTATCAGTAAGAAGTGGCATCGATTGAGGGCAAGAGGATACTGAAATTACCCTAATGGAGCGGCAGAATCATAAATAGAATTCGAAATGTAGGCCTCTTCCTTTCTAGATTGGAAATGGTGTAGTTTCGATTATCAGAATAAGCGATCCACTTTTTCTGTGAAGAAAGTGGTTTTCAAAGCACTGACTACCCAGTCATTGGGGACATTCCTAAATTCCTTCGTTATTTGAATCGGTATTAATCTATAAACTGAAATCAGTACTAATTCAGGAATAAGCTTTAATTTACCGGTAGTTTTAGAGCAACAATTTCATTTGTTGAAAGAAGAAATTGTAGTAGCAATAAAATCATGAAAAATGGAAGTATTTCTTCAGTGACCGATTTCTTCATAAGTTAAACATTTAACAATTTTTTTAATCGCTCGATAATTACAAGCAACAACTTTTACCTCGAAAATTTAGCTTTTTGTAAAGTTTCCTTTCCAATGTTTAAATGTGTAACTAGCCTGTTGCCGCTTTTTATGTCTATATTTTAGAATTGGAAATTATGAAAGTTTTATTTATTTATGTTAAAGACTAGGGAAGGTTCATGGTAACTAAATATTGTTGCATGTCTGCTGCTTGCCCCGTGCCACTCGAGCGAGTGAAGAAGTGTGTCAAGGCCAGTCGAGTAATAACGGGAGGAACGCGCGCGAATATTCACCTAAGGCTTACCGCCGCGATAAGGCTATCACGAAGCGTGCGCTCCTGACCTTGGACTAAACTTCCGAGATTATCTTTGAAAGAATGTTTTGGTCATCGCCGTCGCCTCTCTCAGCGTGATTCGGGGTGGGTGGAATCATCTATATCGGGCCTCCGAGCCGTCAGTTTAGAGTTTGGAGGATTGTGGGACCTTAAGTGCCAGGTGTGCGAAAACAGTGAAGCGACGTGCCAGAAAAACGACGAGTGGTGGCAACAGTGACCAGCGAGAGTGAAGTCTGAGGACTGCGAGCATCGGTACAGTATAGAGTGAGACTGGCGGGAGGGACTATTGAACTAGATGCATGAGGTACAGACATTTGTAAAGATGGCAATAGACAGACTGAACATGTGTAAATTATGAGTATGAATTAAGTGACTGGAACTAAAATAGAGACATTGAGAAGTACTTTAATTAGAATTGATATGGACATTAAATATTGCGCTCACTGAGAATAACAAGAGTAATAATGGTGTACCGGGACACAAATAATTGCACACAAATATCAGATTGAATGCTTTATATTTTCAATTAATAAACATACGATAACTTCGAAATACTACCCTTGAACAATGAATTAAAAATTTTCATCACAGCAAAAAAACATTACGTTGAGATAATCCATCATAATTAATTTCTTCAATAATAACAATTACTCGAAAAAGAAATAAACCTGACTTACAACTTTCAAAAGAACTAGAGTTATAAAATTACCTTGTTCAAACATAGTTTCTTCAATAAGGTTTAAAACGAATCATTAAGTAGTTGACTAGAATATGGCCCATTTTACTTAATGTTCTACCGAAAAGGAGGGCAGAAAGAACTATGCCCATCAAAGTCTCCATTTCTAACATGCACATTTTAAAAATTGCCATTAAAACATTACTTTAGGCGGAGGCAGTCATAGACGACCCGGCAAAGCTCCTACCGAATGAAAACATTTCAAAACTAACCACATTTAAAACGGATGAAAAACCCCAACGAGAGAGTCGTGGAAACAACTGACTATAAAAAAAAGATGCCAAAAAGGGGACAAACACTACACGTTAACACACAGGGAAAACAGTAACACGACATTTTAGTTAGTCAGAAACAAAATTGAGACTGGCAGCCAAAAACACAATTTATAAATAAAAAAAACTAGCAATACTGCTTACCCAAGGCAAACACAACTATACCACAGAAAATGCCAAAACATTTCATAAAAGCCCATAAACACACTGATAGTTCTCCACAACGCACCGTTTTAACGCCCCATCGCTCAGCGGCTCAGGCGAACAAGTAAAATTGAGTTATCAACATGACGGCAGCTACGGCCTGCTGGACGAGCAGGTGCGGCGGCTAATCCATTCTGAAGTTCTCTGCAGGCGACACGTTTCAGACGTCGGTGGGGCGAAGAATAGGAGGAGCCGTCGCTTATCATCACCGGGGCAAGCTCCACAGCGTGGGGGAAGTACAGGCCTGTGAGGGCCCTTATCTTCCCAAGCGGTAATCAAAATTTAGGTCTGGGTTAGAGGCAGCTTACCCGTCCTGCCCCGGCCTTCATTTAGTATGGCAGTCAACTCGACATGCGCGGCGATTCGCATGCCGGGTAGTTGGTTTTGCCACTTAGTATAGCACCTTGGCTGCGGTTTTTCCAATCTTTTATTCCCCCTCACCTTTGCCTGCGAAAGTAAGGGAAAAAGGTGGCGAATTTTCAGGTCCCTACTAAAACGGAATTTGGGAATAAAAAAAAATTGACATTTTAAGTAGTTAAAAAAATATAAGCAATACAAGTTAGATAAGTTAATAAAAAAAAACAAATTCCACGCCTATTTATTGAGAATTGTCAGGAAGAAGCGAAGGAGGTCTGGCCTTCTCTGAATTTAGTTATAATAATTAACGATGCAGAGCGAGTTGTTGCAGTAGAGGTGGTACTGTGATTTGTTTCCTTTAATTTTGTTTTCAGTTTTTGTGGGAGTATTAGGTGCTTCAGAGATGTAGAAATTATAGGTAATCGTATTATAATGTTAATAAAAAAATATACACTTTTAAGTTCGTTTAGTATCTGAAATGACGATAAAATAAGTATTTTAGGTTGTTTGAGAAAATTCGTGATTGGCTGGAGCTCGGCCAATGGGCGCGGCTCCACNAATTTGGGAATAAAAAAAAATTGACATTTTAAGTAGTTAAAAAAATATAAGCAATACAAGTTAGATAAGTTAATAATAAAAAAAAAAACAAATTCCACGCCTATTTATTGAGAATTGTCAGGAAGAAGCGAAGGAGGTCTGGCCTTCTCTTAATTTAGTTATAATAATTAACGATGCAGAGCGAGTTTTTGCAGTAGAGGTGGTACTGTGATTTGTTTTCAGTTTTTGTGGGAGTATTAGGTGCTTCAGAGATGTAGAAATTATAGGTAATCGTATTATAATGTTAATAAAAAAATATACACTTTTAAGTTCGTTTAGTATCTGAAATGGCGATAAAATAAGTATTTTAGGTTGTTTGAGAAAATTCGTGATTGGCTGGAGCTCGGCCAATGGGCGCGGCTCCACTACATTCTGTCAAGAGATGGCAGCACAGTTGTTAATTTTTTACGTGGGACGGCGCAAGATAGTTGTATTTTGGTTTAATTAAACTTTTAACAGGGGTTGTTTGGTAAATTGATCGTTAATAAAGTAAGGGGAACCACGTAATATGAGTATTGCGGAGCTCAGATGGCGTTATTTTAGTGTGTACGCATCGAGACCTGCAGGCAAAGCGACTAGCGCAATGCAAACGCGAAGAAGTTTTGTTAAAAACGACCGAATTTTGTCTCGAACCGATCGAAGAATGCGGCCGGCCGCGGCTTTTAGTAGAGTGGGGGTTATAGTCAGTGGCGTAACAACAGTGTGGCAGGATGGGCAAAATGCCTGGGCTCCCCGGCCCGAGAGGGCCGCGAGCACAGGAGGAACCTTACATTTATTATTACAAAATTTAGTACAATTTATTAGTTTTGTATTCAAATAATTTAAGTTAGCTGCTAAGTACATACACAAATTAAACAAAAAAAAATGTATCAAGATTTTAACGCATTTGTAAAAAAAAGATATCGCCTAGTTTTAGAACGCATCCAGTACGTAGTAATAAAGTCCTCGCCACTTGTAGACGCGGCGCTGTAGCAACGCNCAAGATTTTAACGCATTTGTAAAAAAAAGATATCGCCCAGTTTTAGAACGCATCCAGTACGTAGTAATAAAGTCCTCGCCACTTGTAGACGCGGCGCTGTAGCAACGCTGTCATCTATGGAAGAAATGTTTTGTCTATGGTTTTTTTGTTAGTTCATATTTTCGCCGCGGGACTTCTTTCGTGGCGCGGGCTCTAGTAATAGTGACGCTTTCTGTTTTGTAAGTGTAAGAAAGGCTCCACTACGCATACATCATTTGATTGTTATGAGAATTGGTTGTTTGTGGAATAAATTTTTTTTCGATATCACAGTTTTTGTTTTATCGGATCCGCGATCAGTCGCAAAATTAATTAGTTAATTGTGGAAATTAGATTAAAAAAGTCTAGTTCTAGAAAGCATCTCAGTGGGAGCGAAAAACGAAAGAGAAAGAAGGATTCTGAAGGGAAAAAAAAAGAAATTTGCCTAGCATAAGCCAGTACTTTAAGAATGAAGATTTTATTGACGAAGAATCAAATGAACAGTGCGGCGGAAACGAATAAATTGACGCAACTGGAAGTGGCAGTATTGCAGAGCCCGACAACAGTGAATATCTAGATCCAGAGCAAACACAACCAGGCACGAGCAAAACTCAAAGTGAATCATTTTTTTATGTGGAAAAAGTTACATCTTTGCCATATGTTACTGATAAGGGTAATTTCCAAGAACTAAATGATCAAGTGAAACGATTTGTGATTCAAAACGGACACTGTAAACCTACAGGCCCCTTCTTAAAATACAGTGACAATAGATTTTTCTTGGAAAAATATTGTTATATTGTTTCTAAGTCTGGCGTAAAACTAGAACGTACATGGCTGTCATATTCTCTATTGCTTCAAAAGGCATATTGTGAACCATGTTGGTTATTCACAAATAGGGCATCTAAAAATATACAAAATGTTTAGATAGAAGGTTTTGACGATTGTAAACATAATGTAGAAGCCATAGAAAGACACGAGACATCGAAAAATCATTTGGATTCATGTATTTTATATCAACAATGGTGGTTACATGGATCACTAGATGAAGAGCAATACTCCATAATCAAGAATGAAAAATCTTTTTGGCACCAAGTACTCACTAGACCCCATGATATTACTCTGACACTTTCAACCTGCAATTAAGCTTTTCGTGGTCATAGAGAAAAGGCATACAGCAATGGTTCAAGTCCAAGAGGACATTTTTTGTGTATTGTTGAGTTATTAGCGAAATACGATCCTGTTTTACAAGAATTGTTAGGTAAACCAAAGGGCCAGACAAAATACTTAAGTCCAAAAATACAAAATGAGCTCATTGCTGTTCTGGTTCAAAAAGTGGAAAACGCGCTGGTAAATGAAATAATAACCGCACCAATTTACTACATTTTATTTGATACGACTGAAGATATTTCGAAAACAGATCAATTGTGTGAACTTTACCGTTACTGTGTGATCGAAAAAGATGAAAATGGAACTCCAAAGGCACTCGTAATTAAAGAGTCATTTTTAAGATTTCATGAAGTTAAGGATCAAACTGCCCTAGCAATGTCCAACAAGACTATAAAATTCATAAATGACAAAAATATTCCTCTGAATAAGTATCGTGTACAAGAATATTACGGTGCTATTAACANGACTATAAAATTCATAAATGACAAAAATATTCCTCTGAATAAGTATCGTGTACAAGATTATTACGGTGCTTTTAACATGAAAGGCACTTATGGTGGAGTTCAAAAACTTATAAGAGATATTGAGCCAAATGTGGTGTTTGTCCATTATGCTGCTCATAATTTAAATCCGGTAGTTAATGATGCAGTAAAAGAGGTTACAGAAATGAAAATTTTTTTGACACCGTGCAACAAATTTATAATTTTTTTTTGGGCAAAGTATTAAAAANCATGAAAGGCACTTATGGTGGAGTTCAAAAACTTATAAGAGATATTGAGCCAAATGTGGTGTTTGTCCATTATGCTGTTCATAATTTAAATCCGGTAGTTAATGATGCAGTAAAAGAGGTTACAGAAATGAAAATTTTTTTGACACCGTGCAACAAATTTATAATTTTTTTTGGGCAAAGTATTAAAAGATGGAATATACTATCAAGTTTTATATCTAATAAAGAAGGGGATTCTTCAACTTCGGTAACATTATAAACATTGAATCCATTTAGATGGGCAAGACGTTTCAATGCCATTTTTGCTTTAAAAGTTCGGTTTGTTGAAGTTCCAAAAGCGCTAACAAAAACTATTATATTAAATTCCAAAGCAGATGAGAGATATGAAGCTATTTCACTGAAGAAGAAGGTTGAAAACTACAACCTTATTATGTTACTGGTTTTCCATTGCAAAATTTTCCAGACCATCGACGCGGCCTCTAAAGCACTTCAGTCTAAAGCCATCGATCTTTTAAATGCCTCAAAGCGTTTGCAAGTCTGTCCGCAAGAACTTGAAAAGTACCGAGCAAACCCAAGCAAATAGTATAGCAGAAAAATGGTCTATCAACCCTGAATTTCCTAAAACTCGTCAGAGGAAGGTGAAACGTCATTTTGATGAAATTTGTGAGGAAGAACGTCTCCAAGATCCCGAAAGCTGGTTTAAAGTGAAGGTATTCTATCGTGTATTGGACATCATCATTAATCAACTGAGATCGCGTTTCCTTGGAATGAATGAAATTGTTTCCAATTTCAGTGCCTTGCAACCTGCCAGTTTGCAAAATTTAAATGGCCCTGATTTATTGCAAAAGTTTTTAGAATTTGTTGATTTATATAAAAAAAGGCACATCTGTCTCGTTTGCCAAGAAAATTCTCAGTTTTCAATCCACTTTTAGACACGAAATAGAAAAATCATCTCCTATAAGAGAACTTGCTGATTTATTAATCGTAAAGAAACATTTTATGTCTTCAAGCTTTCCTGAAGTGTGCACTGCATTTCTGTTATTTGTAACCATCCCTGTGACTACGGCTAGTGCTGAGCGATCATTTTCAAAATAAAATTCATAAAAACTTATTGAAGAAATTCTATGGGACAAGAAAGGTTACCTAACTTAGCTATTCTATCCAACGAACATTGCATGCCCCGAAATTTGAACTTTGATGTTGTCATTAACACTTTTGCTTACCAGAAAACCCGAAAAAAGGAATTTTAATAATAAAAATTTTGACTAAAAATAAAATTGTTATTTCAATTCAATACGCTGTTTAAATTAAAAGTTACTAGAAAATCAACGAAAAATTCACATAATAATTATAACAGCGTAGGTACATACTTAACGTTGTGATTTATCAAAAAGAAATTTCAACGTTCTTTACATTGAGAGAGTGCCCCATACGATGAGTTTGCCACGGGCTTCAACGGTGTAGTTACGTCACTGGTTGTAGTTGAGTTTTCGTTATGTTACCGGGAGTAATTTGGGTCGTTTAATTCTTATATCTACATCAAGGAGAGATAGTCTCTTAAACGTTTAATTACGTGATTTCCGTGTGAGAGTAGTTTATTGTAAGAGTTTACATTACGTTTTAGTAGTTGGGATTTTATAGTTGGTGTTTTTTAATGTTTATGGAGTGTTAGATTGGACGTTAAGGGGGCTGCATTAGCTATGAATCGCAGGAATTTATTTTGAATAACTTTTAGGGAATTAAGTAAGGCTTTATTTAGATTACCCCATACTGCGTTGCCATATAGAAGGGATGATCTGATAATTGAAGTGTAAATTAGTAATTTTAGGAGTCTAGGTAATTGATAGCTTTTTAGCATGGGGTATAATTGCCGTATTTTACTAAGTGCTGCCATTTTTGTTTCTGCAATATGGTTAGTCCAGATTAATTTGTTATCAATTATTAAGCAAAGATATTTAGCATTTTTGGTAAATGAAATAGGTATGTTTTTTTAAGTTAATTGCCGAGTTGGTTGGACCCGAAGTTTGGTAAGAAGGAAAACCTGCGATTTCGTTGGTTTAATTTTATTTTTCCATCTATCAAACCAGTGGTTAAGATCATTTAATTGCAGTTGTGTTAGTAATATTGCTTAGGGCAGTTTTTTATCCTGTGTAAATATTATTGTATCATCCGCATACATTTGCACACTGGCGTGAGTAATAGGGATGTCTGAGGTGAAAATATTGTAAAAAAACGGTGATATTGCGGAAACTTGTGGAACTCCCGCTAATATATTGCGAGTAGTGGCATTGGCATTATCTATGGTCACAAAAGATTTTCTGTTGTGGAAGTATGAGGCTAGGCGTTGAATGTAACTGCCAGGGAATTTAAAGTCAATTAATTTTTGTAATAGGCCGAGCATCCAAACTTTGTCAAATGCTTCTGCAATGTCTAAAAAAATGGCTATTGTGAATTTATTATTTTGCATGGCTGTTATTGTTTAGTTGTGAATTTCGTAAGGGCGTGGGTGGTGGAGTGGTGGGCTTTAAAAGCGAACTGGGTTTCTGGGATTATCGTGTGTAGTTCTGTATGGACTAAGAGTCTGGTTAATATAAGTTTTTCAAAGACTTTACTAAGAGAGTGTCGTGTCACGGTTTAGGAATTTTAGAGCAACGCTAGCCCACAACCACCCCCCCCCCTCCAC
>NQII01000462.1:319437-365631 GCA_002778355.1 Clitarchus hookeri | reverse complement strand
CCTTGTTAACCACAGGACAATGTGGAAACGCACGAAGGAATAGCTGACGAGAGTGAGCTAGGGGCAAGGTACTGCCCCCCCCCCTCCGGCCCACCAACTCTTCAGGAGCAGGCGTGTTTTGAAAGGCATTGTTCTGCGTCCTACCCCCTCACCTCCTCCCCCCCACAAGGCGACACGTGCCGACAATTAATGGTGGAGGCTGGCGAGCATAAAAACCCATTTTCAATAGTAGTGGGAATTCAGTTGTTTATTACCGCGCAGAGAGGACAGTCAGTTCATTAGTACCGCACCGAGAGGTTAGATCAGTAGACCATCTACCAGCCAGTTGAAAATCGCCGCGCAGAGAGAGGTCAGCCGCGCCATTTTGGCCGGGGGCAAATCGGACCCCTGGCCATGTCAGTAGAACATCACCACAGTGAGACGGCAGCAACATCGGGCCTTTACCAAAGGCCGCCCATCACCGGAGCTCACCCACCACAGCTGACATCATTCCAGCAAGAGTTAAGTATACAATCACCGTCGAGAGAAGCCCCCTCCATCACGAAGTCGTTAGAAGTCGTTAGCAGTCAATCCGAGTAACCAAATTATTACAGTACCACACCTCTCAAGTGCTGATGTATTTTCTTTGTGTTAAATTCGAGACAATATATTCGTCCTTCCAAATGAAACAGTTAAGGCTTCATTATTGCAAACCCCTTAACCTTCAGGCATCATATAGTCTGTGCCTGGGGGCATTAACGACGACACTATAAGCCACTCTGTCTTCCACTGTGGCGGTATAGCGTCAAGAGTTTAGTAGGGAAATAAGCCGCCTGTTTTCCGGGATTTACTAGTTTTTTTTCCGGTTTGGGGATCGTTATAAATTTTGCTGTGCGCCACACAAAGGGAAAAATTATTTAGGTTTAAAATTGAAATGAAAAGGTTAAAATTGGAAAGAGAGCTTTGCTGGTAGGTTTTTAATAATTTTGTATGTGATTTTATCATGCCCGGGCGCTTTTTTGGCTTTGAGTTATTTAATTAGTACTATTAGTTATTTAAGTGTTATTGACTCTTGTTTGCCTACTATGGGTCTATTAAAAAAGGCCGTAATATTACTTTGAACGCCTCTGGAAAAATTGGGGTCTCCTAAGTCGTTATTAGGAGAAAACTGGTTTTCGTAGCAATCGACTATGGCATTTGCTTTGTCCTTGGGGACATATATAGTGTTCCTGCTGGGTTTAAGATAGGATGTGAGGTAGATTTCTTCTTTTTACTGCTGAGATGATTCGCTAAACGCCAGAATTCCGGGGAATTATTATTGATTTTTGTCATGAATGTTTTCCATTTATTTATTTTTAGAGCGATATGTTTGTTATGAAGTTGTTTCTTTAAGTTATGATATTTTACTTTATCAAGCCACGGATCCGGTTCTTTGGTAAACATGGTGGGCGGGGCGTTTTTCTGATAAGAGAACGTCTGCTTCGGGAAAGGAATGTTTTAAAAATTGTCGCCGGGTTAGGAAAGTAATGTGTTTTTAATTTTTCCAGCGGAGATTATTCACTAATCGCCAGAACATGGCATATACACAAACCCACTCGCAAACACCCAGTTCAGTAGCCCCAGCCGTCGCAACACATGGCGTGCTACAAACAGATCCACCACCAAACCCATGAAACTGGCAGTACCTGACACCACCACATACAACAACCTCATTACAAAAATACGTTCCATGAACATCACTGGAACACAAATTTCTCTTGTCCAAGCCGGCCTCCAAATTACCTGCATCCATAAAAGAATTTCTGAAAATGGCAAATGTTCACTATTACACCTTTAGTACCGCAGTAGAACAACCTCAGAAGGTGGTTGTCAAGCTGCCAAAAACCATCCCAGTTGCCGACATCAAGAAAGACCTTGAAGCACGCCGGAATTGGAGGCGAAGGAAATATCTCGCGCGACGGGTGCTAGCGTCGCAATTTAGATAGTAGTTTTATGTTTTAAATAATTGCTGTGTAAATATTTATAGCAGTTAAGTTAAATTAAAATTAAAATGTAAGTATTGCATTTTTACTAAGACATACGTCCTTTACGAGCTCTGATACGCCTCTGGGATGTTTTGTAACAATATTAAAGTTATATACAATACTGGAGAGGGGTTTAATTAAATTAAACTTTTAACGAGGGAAGTCTAAGACATTGTTCAAATTCCACTCAAACACTATATGTGACTAACTTGAATATGTCGTTACCATAGGCTGAATAAAGTACGACAGGAGACGAAGAGCTGCACGCCAATTTGAAGCTGCATCTTGACGGCTGTTCTTCTCGGCATGGGTCCACAGACAGATCCTGTACAAAGTGTTGCCAAGCGTTATGTGGTTTATTGGTGGCGTAATTGCCCCGGATACCACGCCCCAACGAGGGGAGACCCGCTGGCGCATCGCTGCTAATGTTCAACCACCTATAATTGTTGCAACGTGTTTTCGTTGCAGTGTGCTTCGAGTTGCCACCTTTACTGATCCATAACAAGCTATACATGAGCTGTGTGTTTCTCGTGGCGTTTTCCAATTGACTGCACTCGGTGCGCACTGAAAACGTGAAATAGTGCATGTGTCACGTGATTGCCAGGAACGAGTGTATATTATTTCTGCTCTAACGACTGGAACACGCCACGATAAAAGTACAAAACATTTGCGACAACATATGTTTTCCAGGAGAAAATGCTTGAATCTAGATGCTGATGAAAGGATTTGAATTTCAATTTACGAAATTCCGTACATACATTTTCTTCAGTTTCTCTTTTTTTAACTTGTTGGCAGATATATGCACGAGTCACTGGGTGAAATTAACCTCATCGCCGCTGTAATGACAAACGATACAGTCAATATACAAAGAGCGTATTTGTTCCATGTTAACTATTACTTGTTATTCAGCTTCCGAAATGTTAGATATTGTATAATTTCCAACATTGCAGTAATGTTCTTGTTGTTTTCATAATCACGGGTCGCCGCCATATTGTTCTGAAACTGCCGCACCGGCTCCAGACACGGTGCGGGAAACATTGCTCTCAGTGCGCACTCTTACAGTGCAACTCGCAATTGGAATACGACAATCCGACTGCTGTCGGAGCGAGCTCCGGTAACTGGAATACGCGGCACTCGGCCAGCGCGCACAGCGTGCAGTCCAGAGCAGTCATTGGAATACGCCATTCAGTTTATGAAGAAAAAATTACAGAAATACCGTTGAATGGTAAATGGTCTAATAGAATTGTTTACAAGTTAAGAAATTCGTTCTGAAAATTTACATGAAACGTGAGAAAATTCTTCGCGCCCGTGAAACTTGCCTGACTGAAGCTAGAGTAATATGAGGGGAAAACGTTTGTTGGTATAATTTGCTATCTTAAGGATGCCAATAACCAGCGTTTTGCCAAATACTAAGTGCATAAAATTTAATTATTCCAGACATAAGTGAATATTGCGGAAAAATTCTCATATAAATAATCATTTTACCATTTTAATCTTGAAAGTGCAAAGTGCCTGTATAAAATATCGTCAATTTGAGTATCAAAGCGTGTTCTCTAAGCTAAAATTTATGTCGGTGGATTGTTTATTGTGTAGCTGAAGCTCGGTTAACAATTTGTCACAAAACGGCTTTAATGATAGGCATATGTTTGCATTTACAGTAGAAATACAATCTCGGCACGTGAAAAGCCAGTTGCAAATAACGGTAAAGACACTGGCATGTATCTTGCCTACGACTAAACTGAGCAAGAGATATCCGTAGGCAGCAACATTTAAATAGTATGTGGTCGAGGTGTAAGACCTGGTGACTTCGCTTGACGAACCCTGCATTACACAAGCACTGCGCTTGAAACATATTCATTTGCGTAATCCTCACGTCAGTGCGTTACTGTGGATGAAAGTAAAACAAAGTAAATCTGCGTTGTCGTCGTAAAATATTTATGAACAGTTTGAGACACCACTCAATAGAGCATCTTAAAGGCGAGCTGTAGTGTCGTTTGCATGCCACACACTCGACCATAAGTTAAACCTCAACTCTTCACCAAACTACAAGGATAATGGAAACAAATTCCGCCAGCTGTGTACAAGAACGTAACGAAGACCTTAATCTAGAATTGGTCAGCGCTCTAATAACAACAAAGGGATCTGTTATTGTATACGTTTCGCTGCTGGTGTCTCCGAAACCAACCTCTATAGCTGCCCAGTAACTTTGTATCCACAGTGTAACGCTACGAGGCAATGATGTTACATAGAGTGATGTGTTTTAGGTGCATCAAGAGTTGGGCATATGGGCGAAATGGAACTCTCCCCTCCGAGACAAATACCCGATACCTGCTTTGGTCGGCACAACAGTCTATAATATCAAGGGCGTGACTCTAACGCGAATGTATAGTCATCTTCAGAAGGACGTGGCATCCGTTGTCTCTCCCGGCGTGAAGCTACAGGCTCACTCAAACCGCATTTTGGTAACTCAGTAACATAGGAAGGCTTGCGAAAAAATAGCTGTTGTTTGTTTTCGTTTCTAGAAATATGACTTGGCAAAATCTACAGAGCTAATAGAAACTAGCAGCTGAATAAATAAGCCTTTCCTAATGAATATTTTAAAACTGTGTATATATACATATATATATATATATATATATATATATATATATATACACACAGGGTGATTCTAAAATCATGGGACAAACATTGAGGGGTGGTAGAGCTCACTAAAACAAACAATTATTGTATAGGAATATATGGGCAGAAGTGACGCGTTGAGGCACAAACACAAAAACATAACACGTTAACGGAAACATAAAATGTTCATTAGCGGCATACTTAACGAGTGATTCCTTACAGCAAATGTTAAAACAATTGCTGGAAATACATCCACCAACAGTCACGCATGCTTGGCGACCTCTACATATGGCGTGATTGTCTGACAATGGTGGCGTGCATGAAATACCCGGCGTATTTGAATCTGTTCGCCAATCACTCCACCGACGCTACCAAGCTTGCATTACTGTCGGTGGTAGCAATTTTGAGCAATTATTATAAACATTGCTGTAAAAAGGCATTTAGCGGCGACGTTGCAAATAAACAATACGTTCCATTGCACGTGTTATTTTTGTGTTTGTGCCTCAACGCGTCACTCCCACCCATATATTTTAAACCAACATAAACTTACATCTATAAATGGCATACCCGTTCATGGTTTAAGCTGGAGTTCAAATTCAAAACTCGTCACACCGTATTCTGGCTCTCCAAGAAACACCCTTAAGGGAATTACGTTGCCGATCTTTGGACACAAGAAGTAAAATATTTTTCTGTGAAACGTTTTGTAAGTTTACCTACTCGCAGCATATTCCAACAACCAGCACATTAAAGTTTGAAGGAGTAATTAAATAATACTCAACGATAAAATAACTATTTACTAATATTTTATATGATTTACACTGTAAATTTGCTTTACTATTAGTTGGTATTGTAACCCGATATTTTTATATCAAGAGATCCATGTAAAGGGGGTCAACCAAGTTAATTTTATACAAACGTTGTTTGGTGGTAAAGTATGGCTCAACAATTGTGTTCCTTTACCCCATACTGACACTGTACCCTGCGGCTGCACTCGGTAAATAAATTTACCCACGTATTCGAAAACCAGCATTGTTAATGCGCGGTAAGGCATATTATTGCTTCTCTTGTAAATGCTATTTTCCATACATTATCTTGGTTTTTTAAAATGCTAACTCAAACATGCTTGAAAGTTGTTTTTTGTTTCGTTTATTAATATTAGCGATGAAGCTCTTTATCCCTTTCATGTATTGAGGCTAATCAGGGACTTATCAAGCGTTTTGGGGGATGTGAAGGTACACACGAAACTATGTGCACTGGCATGTACTTGAATACGGGTTGAAATGTAATTGGGAAAAACCATCCCAGAGTCGCTACTGGATGTCGAACCCACGGCATCCCGTACGCGTGTCAGATACGCTAACGCACAACATATCATACATGGCATTTTTTTAATAGTTTTTTTCGACAACGTGGCGATGCAGTTATTGTATTCTCTAACGTTGGAATGCTAGTAATGTGCGCATGGAGGTAGTTATATACGTAGTCCATTTGTGTAAGAAACGTAAGTCTGAAGAAGTGCCAGATAACCATTTCTTTCGCACGCTTATTTAGCAGCGTTTATGTCCATACGTGTTATATATGAACTACTGAATTTGGAGCCAGATTGCCCAACATGTTACAAATAAAATTTGCGTCGAACGTGGCCGCTTAGAACCTCGCGTTCATATAGGGGGGGAGGACTAAACAGCTATGGTTGAAGCCCAATCCTCAGCATAACAAAGTTTCTGAGTGTTCCGGGTCTCCCTACAGCGAGTGAAACGTCAAGCATGAAGATTGATTTAACGTTTTATCGGAAATAATATTCTTAGACTAAGCACTAAGCAAATCAGATTTGTCGAAACGTCATGGAGGTAAAATTTTAATGAAACTATTTAGACTGTTACTTTGAAATGCGATTCTTTCTTGAAGTACCCAAATGTGCATTTATTACTCTCTGGTAACATACTCTACTACAATTTTCTAATTTTCGGCGTAACTTCGGCATGCCTGCTATGCGAGTATTTCCGCACAGTATTTGTACCTTGGACTTTTAACAGTTATTCTTCGCAGAGCCTTCATCCCCGTGCGTGTTGTTCTTAGGAGCTTCAGTACGCCACCCGCGGAAAGTTGTAATCGATAACCACTCCCCAGATTACAAACTTTAAGGGCTCCGAATGATCTTTTAACTTTCCCCCCCCCCCTTCCCGTTTTAAAAAAAAACTTTCCGTTGTGCGAGCAAACCCTACAAGCGGATTGCGATAGAAAACTTAGTCTTTGCAATTCAAGTTTTGCGAAGCTGTTTGTTTCTGACTACAGATATTTACGGCATAGCGAATCGGCGCCTGGTGAGGACCGCTGTAGTTAACTGTATCAAGAAGGCAAGAAAGTTAAACAGGCAACTTCGGAAAAACACTCAGTTTTAGCAGCAATTCCAACCTTTAATTAATTACTTCGGAACCGAAGAGCAAGCGCGCCGGGGAAAGTTATTCACAACACTCCGAGCCAATAATTTCTGAAATAAACGCAGCGCCATTTTAAGCACTTATAAATTAAATTGTTAATAGCTTTGTAGTCAATACGTGAGGAAAATAGTTATACTAAACAACTCTAAATTTGTTTCACTAATTATTCTATGGATCTAGTATTATTTTCCAATGACCATTCGCATTATTGTAATTTAATTATCGGAGTTACAAATTCGATGGTTGAGAATTTCCACTTACGCAGAAAAAATCTTGATATTTAGTGTGTCAGACATTGTAAATTAAAAATATTGTGCTAAAAGTTTTAGTTAAGTAAGACTTTCACCACAACCCTGTCATAACTATAATTATCGTGGTAGACGGATAAAAATGTCAATGTTGGCATAAAAACGTAAAAAACATAGAAAATGGTTGGTTACAACGATAAAAATTGTATGCAATATTAGTATGCTTATGGCGACTTTGGGTCATGGCATCTGGCATTTCGAATACGGATCCGTCCGCCATCTTGTTAGGTGCGGCTAGCGGCAATGTTGGTTGGTGCAGTCTGCCATCTTTGCTGGCGTTACAGTCAGGGATCGATGACATGTTGGATGTTTTTCAACTGACATCCCTATAAATTAGTGTTTAAAAAATTATTTTAATTGAAATATTTTAATAAAAAATTATCTCAGTAAAAAATAAAAAGTTTTGTCCCGCCTTATTGGATTTTTAATAGTTATATCGGCTTAGATTGTTCTTGCAGATCATAATTCCATTTTATACTTTTTTCGGGTCATGTAGCCCAGAAATAGTATTAATAAAAATTTTATAATTTCGGTCTGCCACTTTGGTACCTAGAACATCGGGTGACGTATAGATCCACCTTCCTCTCTCACAAAAAAAACCGGTAACGAAATTTTTTTTTTAAATTTAAATGTGTAAAAATTAAATACTTTGACTTGCTACCTCGGATTTTTAAAAATTACATTCATGCTTTTAACTGGTAATAGTTTTATCGATGAAAATATATATATTTATTTTTTAGTATTAAGCGATAGTGCATTTTCAGGTAGGATCTTGTAAAAATTGTGCAAATATTAATTATATTTTGTTTTCGAAAAAAAATATTTATTGAAAAAAAAAGGTGGTATTCAGTTATGAAATTTGTGAAACTAAATTAAAAAATAGTAAAAACCGCCTAGCAGGCTCGGGAAGCACTTGTCATAACAGGCCTACATCTAACGCCACTGCGGAGAAAGGAAGGGGAGGAATATTGTCGCCCTCGAGTCAAGTGCATGCGTACTGACATTGATCTCTGCATCCTGTGGGAATAAACCTGGAAGAATCAGGTTATAACCGATCATATTCAAGGTCAGGGCCTCAAGCGTTTGCCACGGCTTTTGTGGAGGATGGGTGGGGGCGGGGGCAAACAGGAATGGGTGGGAGGAGTGCAATGTTAGCATTTTCCAAGGTCTGCACCTGTGCGGCATCAGATAACTACACGCGTGCAAGCGTACCGTGCTTCCAAGTCGTTTTTACACCTGCAGAGTGTCAGACAGTCTGTCAGCATCTGTACATGCAGAGCTAGCTATCTCCATCCTTCGTTCCTAATATTGCATATAATATAAGCACATGGAAAAACAATTGGATGTTAATTAAGGTAACACATGTTTTTATTAAAAAAAAATACATGTACATAATATTACTACCATGAATTACATATTTTAGAGAATTTATTTATAAATTATATTACAATAGTTGTGATATAAGTGTTTGTCAACAAATATAAAAATTATATAATTATAGTTTTTGATACAAATAAAAAATATAATTAATTTGATAAATTTTTGATTAATTTGTAATTATTAATAATTTTAATGTAATATTAATTTTAATATTTAATTTTGGATGTAATTGATTTATTTTAAGCAAAATATAAATTTTCATTTTCTGTTTTCCGTGTTTCATTAAACAATATATGATATAAACTTTTTTGCTTGGTTCCCTAGTCATGGGACCAGGGACTATGTAGTCAATTTCCAAGATTTTTTTTTTGGAGAAATCGTATAAAGTTATTTGAATAAATCAATTGTAAAATTTGTTTTCAATTTTTCTCCAGTACTGCGTGACTGTACTATGTTGATGCGGTTCCGATGCTGGAACGGAAATACACCGACCTAAATTAAAAAAAACTGAAAGAAAGCAGACAAACGAACACGAAATAAAAAAGAAAACATAAAAAAGAAAAGAAATAGATGAGAGGGAGAAGGAATGGTAAGAAAATTGTCACCTACGAATGTTTTATGTGCATATAATAAATCCATCATTGTACATTCAGAATTCCAGCCAGGATAAGTGTTGAACCCCTAGTGAACTGTTCGTAACCCACGGGTCGGAGGGCCAACATAGGTGCCAAATCCCATTCACACGAAATTATGAAAATTAAATGACCACCATATCACATTGAAAGAAAAGGGGCTTTATGTTTTATAGTCACTACAATGTTGTCTATTCAGATATATCATAATTTTTGCTGGGGTTGAGGGCAAAGTGAAAACGCTTCAGATTTCAACCCCCGTGGCGAGGAGCTGCCTCCTATTACGCATCCCTACCTCATTCACTCCGATACAGGGAAATACAGTATATGTGTTAGGAACAAAGATGGAACTGCTCACACCAATCGAATAAGAAAATATAGCCGGGGATACGACATGTTGTTATTGCTTCACAAAATTTACTCCTGAAAATTACAAAGTGAGCGATCATGACCATTTCTCTAGTAAGTAGATCGTGGCTGCATGCTACAGCTGCAATTTGCTTCGCTGCCGTCCAAAGAAACTGATCAATTTTTTCATGACCTCGGTATGATGAATAGAAAAAAAATCTCGATTACAAGACACTTGTCAAATAATATCGAACAGAGTAACATACCTTCTTTTAAAAATGATTACACAATGTCATAAAAATTATATGTGGCACCAAAAAAAAACCCAAGGCAGATTAACCTTGCATGCAATGCTGAAAAATCTTGAAGACAGCACAGTTGCACACAAATAATATAAATGGACAAAATAATTAAAGAAATGCTGACGAAAATGGTGCACAATGACGAAAAATCTTGAAACAAAATTGCACTAGACTTGCAGCCCAAAAAATAAATGTATACCAATGAAGGGGAAAAAAATGTGCCCAAAAATACCTCCCCAAAATTATAGATACGCTGAGAAAAAAATCTTCAGTAAAAACAAAAGTGAATACAAAAAAAGAGGACTTGGATAAGCCAACGAAACGTCTGACGGGACGAGTATACATCTTGAACAGGCTACAGTGTATCACCACACAATTTAACATGTCAGTCAAAAGAAAATGGATTAACATAATAACTCGTGTGAATTTTTGGTATGGACAGGCTCCAATGTCTTTGTATGATACACCTGAAAATATATACATCCTCTTGCATGGGCTACAGCTACCATTATGATTCGTTAATAGCACACCTGGCAAGATATGCATACTCTTGCATGCCATGCACTGCAGTGTATCGCTGCAGCCGATGGTGGGATATGTTTACATATTTCCATTGTCGTATACATAAGTCTCTGTATGTATGCCTTCGTCAATTTTCCGCCTCTTGTCAGTCCAAGTTAGAGCTAATTTGTTGGTGCATTCAGTGTTTTCATTGTGCTGGTGCGATCTGATTGTGTTGACAGAGAAAGACATACAAGTTGTTCTTGCAACAATACTTTCCTATAATCTCTTAATATGATCTTATCTTTCACACCACATTTCTGGATGCCTTTAACTTTTTTGGTCGCCCTGATACATCTATAGGTATATATTTTGGCCTTCAGCCCAATAAACTACTGCATTACATCCCCTCTACATTCATCCTTCAATTTTCCACGAACTGTAGCATTGGTTGGAGAATAACAAGGATGTGTGGGAGGTATGTGCTCTTATAGAACTTTGATTTTAACTGCATATCATTGTCAGGTCTTCATAAATATCATTGGTCTTTAATTGACATATGAAGCTGTCGGTGTCCATGTAGGCGAGCTCAAGTTTATCTTCATATTTTTTCTTCATTACATTATAATGAAATCTATACATCAGGATCTTGGGGACGTCTATTACTGCAAAGTCTGCGCATATTGGTTTGTCAAATAAAATGTATCATTTTTCATCTTCATCAGAGATAAATTTTCTGTATATATAATCCTATCCTTGAATATTGGTATTGCAATCGGTTTTTTTTGCTCTTCTTTCCTTGCATACTAATTTCTCTTCCTTTAGTTTTCCTTCAGTTTTTCAAATGTAACATTGTTCATTAATTTATAGTAGTCATTACCGAAATTGTTGTTTGCTACCGGTCGTCTCTCTGTATTTAGATCAATATATGGTTTGAGCCATGCTTCCTGTTCAAATTTCAGTATCCTATGTATTCTTTTAGTTTTCAGCCCATTTTCCATTGCTTGTTTTAAATTTATGTAATTAATTATATAATTTTTCTTTTCTTCTAATGAAGTCATAAGTTTATTTTGCTTTGATCTGGTGGGACATTCTTTCACAGGCATAAACAGCAGGTCCTTTTGTGCTTCATGCAGGGCTACAAGATACTCGATATCCACCTCCAGTATGTTGCCTATGATGCTGTCATCGGGCACACAATGAATTCCATGTCTGTGCCGACCCACTGGAAATAATATATGGGTGGGGTTAGATGATTTGCCCATTCGTATAGAGTATTCGCATCTACATACTGGAGGTGGGCCAGTTCCTTGGGGGCATCGTACTCGGAGGGAATGTACTTATTGTTTGCCTTGCAGTGATGCTTGACACACTGGGCCACGCCCCCTCCCTTCTTCCCTTTTCAATGAACAAAACGTGGAGTTTGTAAGTAATTATAAATTAACTATGGTAAGATTCAGCATGGTATGAAACGAGATTCTTGGCACACTCATGTGGCGGATGCAGTCGAGTCAATAAATTTTGAGGCACAGTTACCTGAAATTTTCAGAAACGTCGCCTAGGAGACGCACATCTGTCTTCAAATAAAGTTTAGAGTAGTCACCAAGTGTTTTACAATTAAACTTGTCCCAAACCTTAATGGCACACAGGTAATCTTCATCTGATATGTTTGAGTCTCTCATTCTATTGAAAATTTTCCTTATGTGGGAGTTGTGGTTCGTTCAACTTGGCCACATCTGTAATGTAGTCATATGGAAATTTTCCTTTGCAGCCAAGTAGTGTCATTTCATCTAATGTAAAACATGTAGATGTGTTTTTGATTTCGTTTCTTGGTAGGTTTTCGGCTAGGGTGGCCAGACTTGTGGACATATATCCAAATGTACCAATGAATTGAGTACTATATATCTCCCTTAGTTATTTCGAAAATGTTACAAGCTTGTCCTCCGTGCGCGGAATTATGAAGATTTTTTCGTCATCATAGCCTAGCTCCATAGTAATACAATTCTCATATGCCAAATTGTGGAACAATACAGGCATCTTCTTGAGGGGGCAGCAGAGCAAATTGCATTAGTTACATGCCGAGGCAATATATTTACCTGTAAAGTGACAGTGGTCCATTACTAGCGGGTTCCTGTCGGTAAATGGCGCGGAGCAGTAGCAGCACTCGTCAGCAGTCAAATGACATAATAGTTGCAGGTTCGTTAAGGGTTCCATCGGCTCAGTTACTTCATATATTTATTTTACTTTTTGTCAAATTTTAACTATGTTATTTAAAAAATGTTCTTCTGCATCTTCACCTGTATACATCTGTGACTCACTAGGTAGGTTTGCAGTCTTGCTGACCGGAATCACACAATGGTTCACATATACATAATAACAGTAAATATAGGCATCAGGTTTTTGGTATTCATATGTGTGCGATTTTTCAGGATTAGACTGGCAGGTATGGACTGGCTTGAGCATCGCTTCATAACCTGCGTAAATAACAATCGGAAATTTATCTCCATTCTGGTAATTTTTAAATTTTAACACAGCTCTTCTGCTAGTTTTTTCGTGCTGTGGCATCACTATTATTTGCTGCGGCATGCGGGATACAATATTTCATGCGTTGTTCTAAACACTGCTGCCCTGTTAACCCGGAACTTCTTGGTAGGTTATGGTAATAGGCGAAACACCGCTTGCATATATGGATCTTGTGGCTGTGGGCTGTCAATTGTGATCTCACCAAACGCTGAAAATTCTTGATATGACAATAGTGGGAGTTATAGCAGGTCTAAGTGTTCGGACTTCTCTTTCAGAACTCGTACGGGCACAACCTTCTCCTCGTAGGTGAACGAGTACACGTTTACCGATACAGTGGGGTCGTTCTTTTCAAATAGTTTAATTCGGTGCAGCGGGGTGGGGAACTCCAGGTCTGTAAAATTAAACTTGTCATCTAGGGCTTCGTAGCGACGGTCGACTTGCTCAGGGTTCCAACCTTCATCGTAAAAAGCCCACATCGCCCACTTGAATTACATGTGGTCCTCTCGATTCTGTGGGTTTTTTGTTGCGTGCTTGTTTTATTATGGCGCCAGGCAAATCGATGTATAAAGAGACGCGGTGGGGATACAGCTTGTTAATGAGAAGCTGCAGGCCTTTCACAGAGGCGAGGCTCCAGCCACTTCCCTTCCCCTGGTACTCCTGCTCTTCTTGACGTATCTTATCGATGCTCGCCGATATGGTATTTTCAATATCCTCGGCATTATATACGGGCACATTCTTCGTTTTAAAAGCCCTGTTGTCCGTCTCTTCATCGTGGTACTCCGACTTCCCATAAATAGATTCCTAGAATAAATTAAATTTTATGGCGCCCTGGTCATCGACCATCTCCTCCAGTTGTCCTGCAATCTGCGCCTTCATATCCTCCAGGAAGCTGAAGATGTCCATGGCCTGGCTCGAGGTGTTTACGGTGACGATTGTCTCTACCACAAGTCTGAAGGCTTTCTCTGCTTCTACGATACCCGAACTCATTGGCTCTGCCGGCTCCGACGACTACTCCGCGGCGGTGGTAGGAACTGGGGCCTCTGCCGACGTCGGACAAGCTGGGATGGAGGCAGCAACACGTCGTCGTTTAGCAGCAGGTGGGACTGGGCCATTGGATTTCTACTACATAAGCTCTTAGATTATCCGCCCTCGTAAAATCCCTACTACAATCCCCGCACGCTTACGACCGTTTATATGGATTTAACTGGCAGCCTGCCTCGTGCCTTCGGGCTGTAACTATCTGTGTAAGTGTTGCATTACAGAATTTACAGTGTGTTGATGTTGTCCCCTGCTGAACATTATTCGTGCACGATCTTGTGTGTATTTTCAAGCCGTCCTTGCGACTTATAGTAGCCCCACAACTATCACATGCCTGTGGACACTGGCGTTCATGGCGCAGCCCATTGCTGAGAAGACTAAAAGAGAGTCCGCAGAACCTGCATACAAAAAGTGTAGGCGACATAGTTGTTACCATAGAAGAAGACGAAGCAGACGGAAAAATACTGTCCATTGCACTGCAGAGGATCACCAACCTGAAACATACATGCGTAATAAGCATAAATTTTATGTGTCAGTACAAAAAATTCATAGTTACATACAGTTTTCTTTGAATAAGCACATAAAATATTAGCTTGGAAAAAGTTCTCACGATGAACCTATTTTTGACTTTTCAGTAGCTAGAAACTTATTTTAGCTTGACTATGCAGTAAACAATATTGGGTGAACTATATTTATATTTCTTTATATATATATATATATATATATACTGAGTAAATTATATCTGCTAGTAAGTACAAGAAACATTGTTTATGTTACCGTTCGTACTTGGTGCTTTGCTAGTATGGTAAATTTAGAAACAATTGCATTATGTGCAGACGTTTTGATTAAAACCAGCTCGTAAAAAATTTTCTTTACCTTTCCAAATCAACCTACCTTTTTTTTAAAGTTTTCTTAGCCAGGGCATTTTTCCTAAAGGTTTTCACAGTATAATTTACTAAGATTGTCATGTGACGATGCGAAACTACTCATATGTATAAGATTTATAATATAATAAAATTATGGAGAGCATTGGACAATGTCGCGACTTGGATTATAACAGGAAAATTATTGTATAAGATATAGTTTTTTTCTCAATATTCTAATAAGAATAGGGGAACTATTTTTTCTTATAAATATTTACCTTGACAGTAAACTATAAAACTGTTTACAAGTAAAGTGTTTTCTACCGGTAATGCAGAATAAAAAACATGCCAAAGTAATATTAAATGTTTCGCGTCAATAAATACAGCTTTTCGCAGGCCTCCAAAATCCTCTGGATGGCTCTGGTCATAGCGATGTACGACCTTAATTTCAAGAATATTATTTAATTGCGTAAAATAGCATTGATATATTTTTCCCTACATACTTAACAGAAACAACAGAAGGACTAAACTGTTATGCAAGGGTATCCCAACGGATCACGCAAAATATGGCTCGATGTTGGATAACCTGCAAAGCCATATAAAAAATTTTATTCAGTAAATAAACATCGTATTTCGCATGATAAAAATGTCGTGGGTATAGCACAGTATTGAAAAAAAATTTGCGTACTCAACAAAATGTGAACTTGAAATTAGTTAATGAAATGAAGAGGGAGACATCCGAGAAAACCCACTAAACACAGAAGGAAAACAACATTGAATAAACTAGAAAAACACACATAATATTTATTCGGTAAACAAACATGGTTTTTAGCATGACAAAAGAAATTGTGGGCGAAGCACAGAAGTGAAAGAAACTTACGTACTTAACAAAATGTGAACATGAAACAATTAGTTAAAGAAATGAAGAGGAAGACTGCGATAAAACCTTTCCAGCACAAACAAAAATCCACGACAGACTGCTGCCGAGAATCATGCCCTTACGCAGGGGCAAGGGGTAAGCCTGGCTCCCGCACTATTACCCCCTCCCCCCGTCCTGAGACTGATCAAATGTATCATTTAAAATAAAATGACGCACGTGGTATGGCGACATCCACCATCTCTAGCCACCACGGAAAAATAGCGATTAATGCATTCTTATTCAAATGATGCACTCAGCTTTCGTCAGAATAATTTTTTACGGAAATCGGCTCGAGTAATATGCAGCTTCTGTTAGCACACGGATCATTGAAGTGTTCTTTGCCTCATTCTCAATTATTATACTGCCGTACTGTATTCCTAAAACATATTTTTGAGAGCAGTACTTTTTACGGTATTCTGCACACACGCTATTAAAAACTGTTCTGCAGTAATACAAACATTATGTGTACGGTCACGTGGAAGAAAAATCTTTACAAAAACTTCTGTTACCTACGAATCTTAAATTGTTTTAAACAGTCGTTTATTTTTATTAACCAATTTCTTAATTTATATGGTACTCGTGTTATGGGATAGACCTGCGGAAATAAAATAATTATAGTATTTAATTTTTTAAACGCAATTACTGTTACTGTTAGTGTATTTCGATATTGCGAAACTATTGACTGATAATTAAGTTTATTTTGTATCGTTCGTTAACATTAGGATTGCATTTTGAGTGGGTTTGATAAAAACCTGTAGAATATAAAATAACATATTAGTTTACATTATTTTTTTTGAGTCTAAGAAAAGCAAATACGTCACAGATACTACGTGATATGTATGTGTCTGCTCACAAATACACGATATGACTAAGAGAGAGGAAAGAAGGTAATAATATTAAAAACTGGCGTAGTCACGGAATTTTTTTCTCTCGCGGCTACCTACCCAACTGCAATCAAACTGTCGCCGAATATTGTATGTGTATCTTAAAACGAAGTTGTGTGCGTGCGCGCACGTCAACAATGTCGAACCCGCGTCGCTGTGTGTACAGAACTGCGAGTTTTCACACCTATGAGTTCGTATGTGTGAGCGCGCGTGTGTGCATGTGTTATAACCTTTCGTTACCTGCATAAACTAGATTGAATATGTTTTGTAGAAACATGCACCTGTACGGACAGTTATTTTGCCTGTAATAAACAGCATTTGCACCGGCAAGCTGAGACGACGCGGCCGCCGCAAAGCCTTGGGCTGGGCACGTCTGCAGATGACAATGCAGACCTTGAGCGCTGCCTCACCTCACCGTCACCTCCACCAAACGCCACTACCCCTCCTACCACACCGCGGGGCCACCAGATATCACTGTCGCGTCAGTAGTGAGCTGCTGTGCGCGAAGGTGCGTGGTACGGTCTGTGCGAAAGGACCGTCTACAATCGACATAGCATTATAGCATGGAATTCAATACCTGTAGTTCAATGGTAGATCACGTCTCTACATGTGCACATTAAACTTACTATAATGTATTTTTGTGCATCAATAAATCAGACTGCCATAGAAATTATTGTTCCCGCCTATAACTTTTTTTTTTCTGTTTCCTGCCATTGCCTTTCCTGTCTATGAAATAAATGTTTTCAAAACAGCATCATTACTCTATAATAGCAGCAGGAATTGCAAACGAAACAAATGCATTAAGCATGTTGAAATACGTGAACAAATCCACTTAATTCTCACGATGCAGCTCGGAAAACTATTTTAGATTGTAAACAGGGGATTTTTTTCTTAAACTGTTTTTTATGTCGCTTACACTGTGATAGTGTATGAATTTTTTTTTATTCATAACCCTTAAGGACGGTTGGCAGTATACCACAAATGCAGTTCCATTATGACATTTTAGCTTAAAAACTACATTTATTACTTTAAATTGCGAATTTTTTAAAACATTTATTACATATTTTAGTGTGCAAATTTTAATTTACCCAGAAAAGTAAATTCCTGTCGCTCATTAGTAAATAAATTATGTTTCCTTCGGCATGCACGTGAATGAGAATAAACTAAATTCCATTTGTTTTTTTTTTAAACGCGCGACATTTTAGTACGCAAGTGATGCACTGCGTCCAAGGCTGCACGGCATCTGTTATCATTACACGCACTCGGTACTGTGCCCCTGCCAACACCCACCCTTCCACCAGCCGTATCCAGTTTACTACACTCGTGTGCCCCCACCAGCCTTAGTGATAAAGCCCCACACGGCTTCCGTGGCCGGGCGGCAGTAGTCTCTCTCTGTGTGCTCGCGTTAATTAAAGAAAAGTGAGTACTTACTCTCTGCACCGTATAAGGATGCAGTGGTTAAAACCGCGGATCGCAGTAATGCTTCTTACGATGCTGAAAACAGGACGCAGAAAGATAGTAAGCCGTGGACGCTTTGCCGTATATGTATATCGTTCGGCCTTCCCTTCTCCCCCACACACAGACTAGATTTGGCTCGATCGAGATCGGTCTTAGAAAGTGCTTTCATGAGTTAACATCGTATTTAGCGCTGGGCCATTTCCCTCCCACGTCATCCTCCCCACTCCCCCACCAATTCCCGTCCGCCCATCATCCACTCCTCCTCAGAAGCCGCGGTGAATACCTGCGGCCCTGACCTTCAAAATGTCAGTTATAACCAGATTCTTCCAGGTTTATTCGCACGGGATGCAGAGACCAACGTCAGTTCACATGCACTTGGCTCGGGATCGACAACACCCCCCCCCCANCCCCCCCCAACCCCCTTGCTTTCCACGCAATAGTGACTAGATGTAGGCCTCTTATAACAAGCTCATCGCAATCCTGCTAGGTGGATTTATTATTTTTTAAAATTCAGTTTTATAAAACGCAGAAGTGAATACCACAAGTTTTTTTCATTAAATGTATTTTTTTTTTCGAAAACAAAAAATAATTAATCTTTGCATTATTTACAAGGTTTACCTGGAATGCACTATCACATTATACTAAAAAATAAATATGTTTTTATTTTCATCGACAACATTATTGCCAGTTAAAAGTGCGATTGGAACTTCAGAAATCCGAGATAGTAGGTCGAAATTATTTAATTTTTACTAATTTTTTAATTAAAATATTTTTTTTTGTTACAGGTTTTGTGAAGGAGAAGGGGTATCGATACGTCCCTTGATGCACTGGGTAACAAAGTGGCAGGCCTAAATTTTTAAAATATTTATTAAAATCATTTCTAGGCAACATTACTCGAAAAAAGTAGAAAAATGGCATTATGATCTGTAGCAACACTCTAAACCAATATAATTATAAAACCTTAATAAGGCGAGCCGATACTTTTTAATTTTTTATTGAGAGATTTTTTAAATAATTTTTATTAAACTAATTTGTAGGGATGTCGGGGGAAAACACCCAACATGGCACCGAGCCCTGGCTGTGACACCAACAAATATAGCTGACTGCACCAACCAACATGGCCACCGGCTGCGCCTATCAATATGGCGGACGGATCCGGATCCGTCATGCTGGATGCCATGCCTCAAAGTCTCCATAAGCATTCTACTTGCAACCAACATATTTACACTTATTTAGTGACCTCGATCGCCTGCGAATGGCGTGATACATCGTAGACTCAGTATTAAGATCCGTCTGCGACAGATGTACCAACACTTTGGGGTCAGTAACGGCAATATCCAACATAATGTTGGAGGAAGAAGCCTGGTAACCGATTTCATCAGTGGAGTGGAGTGGAGATGTTTGGGCGGTACTTAACATGTCTTGTGAGCTGATGAGTGTGAAGCGAGGTGAATATGGAGCAGCATCGGAATGCAGGGGCGGGGGAAACGGGAGATCCCGAGAAAACCCACCCATCATTGGCATCGTCCGGCAAGACTATATATGCCAATATCCGAGAGCGATCCCACCGGGAATCGAACCTTGTTCGCCTTGATGTAAAGTGAGTGCTCTAGCCGCTACGCTACCGTGGCCCTGATTTCTTTAGTATTCCACTCTCTTGTAGACAGTATTATTCGAGGTATGACTGAATTACAGCCTGAATGCTGTAACAGAGTTCCTCAAGTGCTGCTATATGCCACTACTGGGCAAAGCCTGCGATCATAAACATGCGCGAGCTCTCCATGTTCGTCGGGCAACTCGGAGCACAGCGCCCTCTGACCGCGGACATGCAAACTTGCAACTCCTCTCTGGGGATATTAACGAGAAGGCGCTACTGCCCTCTAGTATTGGATATCGTAAACCTTATTGGTCTCACAGTCAGAACTAATTGCAACAACCGGCCTCATCAATTGAGGCTGGGTCAGGCCTTAACACTGTATCGGCTGTATTAAATGCCTCGTATAGTTCACGCGATGTTAACCTGCGAACCAAACAATTGTCTTTGGCGTCTATATACCTACTGCATCCCCCAAAACTTTTACCTTAACATGCGACAAGCCTATCGCCAAAGTTTAAATGAGAGTGTAAGTAAAATTAGCTTTTAAGCAAATGTAGGACATACTAACTGTAATATTTTATGTACAAGTAAATGTGTCCGTTTTGTAAAATAATAAATTCGACTATATACATATATAAAGCAGACTTGGCTACTAACATTTCAGGGTTTCACCCTGTTAAACTTCACAGCAATGTGTATTAAAATAAGCAGTTTGCCTATTTTTCTGCGTAATTAATTATTTATATTCTTCGTGTCTTACCTGTTTACTTGTATCTTGGAGCAAAGAGTCCTGTGGTTTGAATCTCAGATAAGACATAAGGACACGAGCTACTGCCAGCTATAAATTGCTGTTAGTTTTAGTTTATAGGCCTTACCAGCTTATACGAAAGTCGTACAATCGGAGGTATCATTGTGCTTAATTAAATTTTGTATACCTTAAAAACCAATGTTCTTTTTACTCTTCTCGATGAAAATTTAATACGCAAGGAAATTGCATCCAAAAGCTGTCGGTAATATGAGTTGGTGGTACTTTTAAAACAGTCATTATTCGCGAACGGGTTGTGATATTATTTTGAATTTAAACTTTTAAAGGAATCTTTTTTGGTAGTAAATTTGTAAATTTAAGCAATAACATCGAAAGACACACAAACAGAGATGATGTATAGCGAATCATTTAAGTTCCCTTACATTTTTAAGTCTTATTAAATTTTTAATGTGCTTAAAAGTTTTATAAATTCTGTTTATTTGGGTTTTCTATACGTACGATTAAATATCACTATAAAAGTAACATACATGTGGATGAAATAATTTTCCTGTATCAGTAGTACAACCAGTGAAAATTGCCATTAAACTCTGGCTATCTTGCCCTGTCTTGCGAGGAAAGGTTTAATCACAGGCTAGTCTTCAATTCCCACGCGCACACCTGCTGTGTTACATTGGTTATTCGCCGCGTGTTTCTGAGAGTAGATATTTTCCTTGCGTGACTGGGCCAATCAGAATTAAGGGGCACCCCTAGCTGTCACGTGGACATCATGATTAGCAGTTGTGCCCATTCTAATTACAAAAAAAAAATCTCATATTTTAATGTAAATGTTTATTGCCGGACAAAAAAGACAGACGATATTTTGTGACCATTTCGTAAATTTTGTTATTGAAACATAAATGTGGTCGTTGAAAAGCGTAGGCCCTATAAGTTAGCGAAAATCTCCATCGCTGTATCTTCTCTGGACATATTTCTGTATTAAAGACCTATAGTCCCCGCTTAAAATTATGAGGAAACAGAACGCACCCAAAACGTGTTCATGTTATTTTCCATTGCTATCGCATTGCTCCCTCACGGACGGGCGTAAGCTTGAGGCGTTAAGAATTGTTTTCTAGGGAACTCCCATATAAGTTATTGTAATGGTCTGTGATTCTCGGACTGACAGGTGATAAAATGCATTAATCAAAACCATCCAATCAGTATGGTGATCTGAGCCAAGGTGTAAGTAGTGGAATATTTTGTACGTGTTGCAGTAGTGTACGAAACTGGTAAAAAGCGGAAAACGAGAATGTATTTTTAAAAAAATTGAAAACCCTGCGTATTAATTTGTGTGGTTACATTCCTGCTTCGCTCTTGGTATGTCGTGCGTTCGAGCTCAGCTGGTCACACTGAGGATGATNGGGTCAATCCGGATCATGAATAAATGGTTTTACATCCTCATTCCGCGCGGAGCGACGTTGTTCATTAATATGAAGCTCGACGTGCAGATAAGGAGGTAAGTAGACTGCCGGACAGTAAATACACCGCTCACAGAAGTGTGCATGGGATGGCAATGAAACTTTATGGATGTAGTGACACACCTGAGTAATACACATGATTACAAACACAGAGCAGCAGGACAATTACATGTGGATCTGTGGAACGCCGTCCTGTCATCTTCAACAGTGCGTCGCACCTCCCCGTTCCGCGATACACGCTACAACACGGCGAGGCATGGAGTCCAGTCCAGCAGAGGTCGAGCCCGTAAGTTTTGAACGGTGTGTTCCATACTTTGGTCGTTGTCGCTGTCACATGGCAGCGGGTGCAGAAGAGGCATTTTGCTTCTAGTTCCTTCCTTCTTGGTAGCGTGATTCTGTGTAATCTCGTTCCTTTCCTCCTCCTTATTGTGTGCGTTTAGTCATAAGTGATATCAGTTAACATTCCATTATTTTAATGGTTAGTGGCATTGTTTTTGTATTTTTACGAGAGTTTTTTGTAGTGCTTTTTATTTCTTTCGCCAATTTTTAGCTTTTGGTTTATAGCACATATATTTAATATATTTTCTTTTGTTGCATTCATTAGCTAAGTTATTCCTTTTACTTTAAACGGCTTTGCCATTTCGTGAACAACAGAGGAGCCTTTTATTTGTGGTTTGTTTGTTCTATCATTGTTACCTATTGTATTGTGTTGCTAATTCTGTCACTGTATATACTTTATCCTGTCAATAAAAAAAATTTATTAATCAATCCAAACCGCGGATATTGTGGCATAACTGCAGTTGGCGTTCCAACTGGTTCCACACGTGCTCGATCTGGGTCATATCAGGGGAGTGTGTAGGCCACGGTAGTGTTTGAACATGATGAATACAGTCTCCTGAGCGAACCGTCCTGTATACGGTCGGGCATTATGCTGCTGGAATTTCGCACCTCCAGCCATAAATGGAAGCAGATGGAGGTGTAGGACCTCTTCCACCTACCCTTGGGCCGCCAATGTTCCATGTAATACGACAAAAGCGAATCGACTACTGTAGGCTATGGCTCCCCAGACCATATTTTCTGCAGTGGGAGAAGTGTGCAACTCGATAGCAGGATTACGATTGTGGCATTCACCAGAGTCCCTCCACATCCGAGCGCGATGATCATTAGTCCCCATAACGAAGAGCAACTAATGACTAAACACCACGCATCGTCAGTCTGTGGGGTTCCACATTGCTCTGGCCTGGCATCACTGCAAGTGGAGCCGCCGCAATTGCAGTATTAATGGCAGCACACGTAATGGGCGCTGGGATCGCATATTCGCCTCCTCGAGGCGTCACTAAATGGTTGTGGGACACACAGGAGCCCCAACACTGGCCAGTGTCGTGGACTGGGTCGCTGTGGGATTCCTCCGCGCCTGGTGCACGATTCGTCGATCCTCTCGACTGGTAGTCGACCTCGTCCGTCATGAGCCGGTCTTCCGTGTGTGGGTGCCTTCACGTATCCACTGATCCCATCAGCACCAGACAGTATGGCGTGAACGATCTAATGGTGTGCTATACGACGATACGACCACCCTGCGGTTTTCATCCCCGATTATGAATCTCTCTCGAAGTACGTGCATTGCGTAAAGTGACGTATTTGGAGTCCTGGCATTCTTATTCACTCTGTACGCTTGCTTGGCATTATCTGGTGTTTCTCGCGTTAATGCGGCTGCGACTACACGCTCGTGTCTAAGAGCGCTGGTTGGTGCTTGCAGCGCCACTGCCGGGCGTGAGGTCAACTTAAAACGCACCATCATGGGATCATGTGCACCCCAGCCCGAAGGTACTATAACGGTTTACATCGTTTCGTAGTTGTCGTATGGTTTTTTCGTGGATCGCTATTTTCATTGTTCGGCAGTTTATTAATTGAATAAATGGCAGGGAATACTACATGAGGACATCATCCATAAGAGCTAGTTTCGATGGCAGTCTTGTGTGCGGCGCGAAACAATCGCCTTCGTTTCATTTCCATGCAACAAGCTTAAACGTTCCTTATGGGTTCTTTTCATTCTAAATGCCTTGCTTCTATTATCGTGTCACTTGATCTTGTGTCTCTTCTCCGACGTCACCAAGGCGTACATGCAAACGGACTGCCACAGTTCAAAGGTGTCCTTCCTTGTAGATAAAAAATTACCACAAGAGCGCAGTTTATGCACTGCGAACGGCGGCGTTCCGATATGTTGGGGTCGCGGTGGTGTAGTGGTCAGACCACTCGCCTCCTACCTAGGTTAATCGGGTTCGATTCCCGGCGGGATCGCTCCCGGATTTTTGCATGTGGGAATCGTGCCGGACGACACCACCGCTTGTCGGCGGTTTTTCTCGGGGATCTCCCATTTCCCCCTCCCTTTCATTCAAGCTCTGCCCTAATACCCACCTCGCTTCACCCTCATCGGCTCTCAAGACCTCGATGTTGAGAGCCGCCCAAATCTCTTCACTCACTCAGACATGTTGCTGGTCAACGACGCCATTTTGGTGGCGTGTGCGGCTGGAGTCCGTGGTGTAAGCAGCTTTTTCGCCTCTGTATTCTTATGGTTAGGCTGTTCACGGTTACTTGCAACTTTTCTAAAGCCCTGCGAAAGTTCTGCTCCCAGCATATTCCTCCGCCTCATACTACCAAATCTTAACCAAGTACAGAATATTACACTAAAGGGACAACGCACCGGATTCATGCACACTCCTTGTAATATTATTTTGCATTAGTACTATTTCTTACTAGGCGTTACCAACACGACTTTTTTATCTCCCTGTTTTATTAGCATTGATTATAAATGAAATGTAATAATGTAAAGTCCTAAATTAAGTTAAAGTTCAGTTTAAGTAAAAAAAATATATGTTTATGTAAGCACAGGTATATAACGTTTTTAATAAGTGACTTATTAAGAAATGAACCAAACACGTCGTACATAGGGTGATTTCAAATGTTTTATTAAAAAAGTATGAAGAAACCGCAAATAGATTATAATAGACTATTTACGGTTTCTTCACACTTTATGAATTAAATCTTTCAAAAATCACCCTATGTTAGATATGCTCGGTTGTTCCCTAAATATGACGTGCATCATAAGTTTTTTATACTTGTGTTAACATTAACAATGCCTTATTTCTTATTAAATTGATCTTAAACTTATATGTTATATATAAATTATAAAGTTTTACATCTATAATTAATACAAATAAAAACAGGGAGAAAATAGGTGTGTTGGTAACGCTTAGTAAGAAATAGTTCTTATGCAAAATAATGTTACACTGAGTGCGCATTAATCCGGTGCGTTGTCCCTTTGGTGTAATTTTCTAAACTTGGTTAAGCTTTCTTAGCATAAGGCGGAGGAATATCCTGGAAGTAGAATTTTAGCAGGGCTTCAGAAAAGTTGCAAGTAACCGGGAATGGACTATATACTGTTAGGCGCAGGGAAGCGACGGAGGCCGAGCAGCGTGGCTGACGTGCCCGGGCACAGGGAGTCCCCCCTCCACATACCGGCACGGCACCTCTGATCACCGGCTGGGGGTGTAGGTGTGTCAGGGGGTGGTGGGGCCCCGGGCGAGCACATCAATCACGGGCGCGCGTTTCACCGATGCCCGCCAGCATTCAGCCAGCGACCCGCGCGCGCTCGCGTGTTGAAAGACCCTCCGCGGTTCCCCAGACCATACCTCCCTCACGCCGCGCTACGCAGACCAGTACGTCCGCGGAATGTTCCACACCGGTTTACACTTATGCGCGACCCGTAATTAGCGAATACCGAACGTTCCGCATTTACAATATACTGCTCGCACTGAGGAATTTTTTTTTTTTACTGACACGACTTTTTAAAACAATTACTTTTTGTGTTTCCTAGTGAGTTGGACTTCAAAACACCTTATGTCCATAGGTTACCACTGACGTGTAGGTCAACTGTCGTTACAAGTCAGTGGTATCGGAGCACTAAATTAAAAATAATAAGTCCTTGTGTTTATGGAAAAACTTCCCCCACCCCCAACCCCCTCCAGTTAACAAAGACAGAAAAATATAAACACGATTTGATTTCTTTATACGCGTGTTCCACAGCGTAAAAATAAATAAAAATACATCGTGGATAACCGACATGTTTACGTCAATATCACCTTTAGCTCGCCTCGCGAACCACACGTTCCCAGTCTTAACGTTTCCTGGTGCGAACTCTATTTCCTTTTTGATTTTTTGCACGATTGTACTGAAGCATTCTGTATATTAACTGTATATTTCCCTGAGTATAAGGAATTTTTTAACAGCGTATACTCAACAGGGCAGATCGTCGTTTGGCTTACCTTGTGTAACCCTTGACGTTAGTCCCTAACAATACTAGAGGGCCCCTTTTCCCGTATAACGCCCCCGAGATGCTTTGACTATAGGGCCATCGCTTTTCTATACATTGTGCAAGTGCAGCTTTATCAACATCCAAGTAACTTTCTTAAGTGTCACCGACCAAGATATATTACGACAAATACCTTCGACGGACGCAGTCAGCGTGGCATTTAATAGTGTCATTCGCGCGGTGTATCTGAGTGGTGAAGGACTGTGAACTGTAGTAATCTGCATCATTCTGCATTTATTTAGGCTCATATATGCCACGAAAATATTTAACAATCCTAGTATGAATTAGTTAAACGTACCACCATCAAAAAGCGAATACCCTAGGCATTCACAGCGAAACCAGATTGGCAAATTCTGCAGTAAATGACGCCAGAGTACAAGGTACTTATTTTTCTATATGCACTGAAAAAAGGAAAAAAAATTGTTGTAGCTGCAAAATATTTTGTTGCTATTGAACTTGCCAAATATATTTGTGGCGAACACATAATTATTTAGATGTTGCCACATAAACTTTTGTGGATACAAAAATATTGTTTTGTGGCGAGTGCAAGAAACTGTCACTGTTACTTTTCTACAAAATATTTTTTCTATGTACACCTGCTCATTACTATTAGCCAACCAGCTTCCTCTAGGACTCCTTACAGATTCCAATTTATCTTCACCCACTTAACTTTTTTACAACTTTTTCACCGTCATTTTGCCATGTATTTATGGAATAGTGGCGTATATATCTATACACATATGAGTTCATAGGTATATACGTGTGTGTGCTTGTATATCTCTTTTCTGGGAAATTTTTGTTCGTGTATTTAATTATGAAACATAAAATACTAATATCCAAGGGTATTGTTTGGTATCAAACTGAAATAAAAAAAACTGTTAATAATTCAACAGGAATAGCGCCTACTTTCATCTTTACTCTTAGGTGAAATAAACCAACGGGTAATGCATAAATAGGGTAATCAATGACCTTCGTTATCTCATCAAAGGTAAAATTTTAATATTGAGTATCAGAGAACCGATACCTGCAATAAGACGGGTGGTCTTAGTTTTTTTTTTTCATTTTTCGTCGCTAAACACCGTAAGTTACCCTAACCAGCTATATGTACAGCAACTCTAACGACATTCTGCTAGGCTATTTATAAATAATAAAATCAGAGCTTTAAAACATTCAGAACGAAAAAATACTACGCTACAGGTAAATCTGAATGCATAAATATATTAACCATCTCTCATGCAGGACATGTAGAGCTAACACAGAAAAAAAAACATGAATTACTGCGCTGAAAATTATTTTGCCATCATTCGATAATAAAGTGTGAAATAGAGAATAACATAGGCATGATTTCTAGTATTATATCTGTCGATCAGCAAATACAAGTAATCTCACATCAGTTTTAATTGGTACTGGTCCTTGGTGGAAACGCCACGTCAGTCAGGATCGGGTTAATGGAAGTGCAACACAGTGTGAATCCCTGTAGTCTCCACATGAGAAGGACCTTACACAAACTGTTACATCTTTGGAGTGAGTGAGTGAGTGAGTGGAGATTTTTGGGGGGCTCTTAACATCGAGGTCTTGAGACCCGATGAGGGAGAAGCGAGGTGAGTATGGAGAAGCGTCTGAAGGCAAGGGCAGAGGAAACGGAAGATCCCCAAGAAAACCCACCGGCATCGTCCGGCACGATTCCCACATGCAAAAATCTGGGGACGACCCCGCCGGGAATCGATCCCGGTGGTGGGATGTGAGTAGTTTAACCACTACACCACCGCGGCCCCTACATCTTTGGTATTTATTCCTTTAAGGAGTGGAGTAGAGAGACACCCGTCGGTGCTTAACATAAGGGATCTGAGCGCCGGATAGGATGGAGTGAGCTAAAGATGGAGCAGCGGCGGAATGCATCTGCAAGGGGAAGCGGGAAAACTGGCCAATGGAAACTGTCCGCAACGTTCACTGCATGTGAAAACCCGGGTGACCCAGCCAGAATCAAGCACGATTGGCCTTTTTTTGAGGGAGTAGACTGGCATTTAATAAAAAATACGAAATAATGCATAAAACAATAACAGGAGTTTTAGAGCTTAATTCTGAAATTAAATGTTTTTAACAAACATTTTTATAAAATAGTACGCATTCTAGGTATTAAGTATCCATTCAATTAGGGATTGTTAATGAAAATAAAATAACCATATAAATTACATTCAAACGAATGATAATGGTTTGGCGTAAACGATACGTGAAAAAAACAAACGTAAAAGGCATGTCTGTGAAGAGACAACATTCATAGGTATAGTACTTGGTTTTTAAAACATGGGATTTATTAAAGTCTTAACTGACTACTTGGAGAATTAGGATCGGAAAAAAAGAGTTTGCCAAGGTCCATAACAACAAACCTTCCTGGCATTTACTTGGAGTAATTTCGCAAAACCACGGAAAACCGAAATCAGGTTGGCCGAGCTCGAAATAAATCCCCGAGTTCCCGAATATAGTATTTTCGCGGTTTCCTCACACTTTTTTGAAATCAATCCTTCGAAAAGTCACTCCACGTATGACACATTTGATTATTTCCTAAATATGTAATTTATCCTAAGAGTTGTATACTTATGTTTATATAAAAGTGTTTTATTTTGATTAACTTGAACGTTTGCTTATATTAAATCAAATTGTAAAATTTCAAAATGAATGAAAACAGAGACAGAATATATGCGTTGGTAATGCAGAGCAAGAAACAGTTCTCATGCAAAATATTATTAAACGGAATGTTCACAAATGGGGTGCGTTGTCCCTTTAGTGAAATTTTCGACTTATTTAAGCTTTGTTTTTATGAGATGAGGAATAGCTTGAAATTAGAACTTCAGCGGGTTTCAGAAACGCTGAAAGTAACCGCGAGACTATACGAGTCATAGTGTTGTTAATGCGGAGATGCATGGGAAATATTTGAGCCCAGTGAGCTGTAGCTTACAGTTCACAATATCATGTAGTTAAACAGATTTGAAGTACTCATTGGTGTTTTGCTGTCGCTGTGAATACCGATGTTTGGACCTGCATATTCCTGCACATGTTTTATTGTTTAGGGTTGTCCTTGAAGTTAACAAATTGCAAGAGTAGTATAAACGTCCGACTTTTTTAATTATAGCTTGTCTCTAAATAAATACGCGAACTTTTCAGATCTCTACAAATGCGTCAACTAGGTCGATTACCTGGACACTGTTTGTACTTATGTAGCACGCAAAACCTTATCACAAATATCATATGGATGTTAAGAGTCTCTACCTGAGTTATGAAGCATATTTTGAATATATAATGCCACCAAAAAATTAGTTCCCTACACACACTAAATCTGAACAGATTATTTCATTTGGGGAAAACAACTCACATAAAATTGAGGTAAGAATGTGTAAAAATTAAATGATGGAATCTAGTTCGTAATGTTTTCTTTTAGATGATCCGAGCCTCATTATTAGTGGATTGGACCATCTAATATAACATATTATATACTTAAATATGTGTGATAGATATTTATATATTATTTTACTTTAAGAATACGGGAATGTTTACAGCATATTTTTTGTACAGTCAAACATTCAATTTACAATACACAAACAAAATGTGTAATAGCACAAACGTTGTGCTATTACACATTACGCACTATTCGCAATCAAAAGGCTGGAATGCCAATGTACCCTTAATATCACTATTCACGTGTGCAGCTTTAAACAAGGCGACATATAAGTAAAACGTGTTCTACAAAAAAGGACGATTTTTCAATGCTACTTTTTGCAGAATGTACTTCTAACATATAACTTTCAGTATTCTTTTATCAATGCGCAGTGGTAGCACAACGCGGTTTTCGGTTGATTCTTTCCAGCATAATTTAAAATGGAGTGTGAGGAATCATTTTACATGTTTGGATCATTTGTTTCAATTCTGTGGGCTGGTTCTTTTCTGCAGAAAGCAGTCCAATGTAAGAGGTGCGATAAAATCTCTATGAGTTAGTTTCTTGAGTAGTGTAATTGTGGCTGTGGTCGAAAAAAAAAAAAAATTCAAAAGCTATGTATACCAACAACGAACTACGTCGAGTACTGCATGAGCAACGATATTCACGAAGTTTTTTTTCCAGCTGGCAATCACGTACACGAACATGTCGACAACAGAAATAAAATTGGCCCGCGCATTTGTTAACGAGCAGCTAGTGACTGGCAAGCTAGTTAGAAACATTCGTAATCAGAACCAGCAGAAGTGAAATTTTTTTTCAAGTCAGTGCGAGTCGGTCAATTAAAGAGTCACGGGGGAAATTCTCCCTTGTTTGCATTCCCGCTTTTCCAGTTTCACAATGCAAGCGGCTTAACACATTCAGACCGACTTTTATTTACTGTTTCAGGTGCCGTAATTTTTTTTTTCATTGGTGCATTCTGTACTTAAGTCGACACACCACTTGTTTCGTTGTCGCAGCCAATGAGCTCTAGACTGTTTGTTCGGCGACGGTAATATGAAGAAATAATTACTTAGACCGGTAAGACGGTATACGAATCATTAACCGACATGTAAAATAGTTGGTGATTGAGCTTCGCAGTGTGCAGTACAGACCAAAAATTACTTACACGCGCTTAATGTACACGATTGTGTACACTGGGTCTGAGCTGGTAAAATCACCTGAAACTTTGTGAGGTCATCCAATCAACCACCATTCAACGTTTAACTTTATAGAACTTTATCCTGCCTAGGTGTTTAAATAACGCATTCTTATGTTCTCAGTTGGTTTCAATGCCGAAATAAGTGCTACAAAAAAGAAGAGAAGCGACTGCAATATTGGCACATTCAGAATATTTTTTCGTTGTGCGAGTGAAGGTGGTATGTATTAAAAACTTTGCTGATTGTTAAGCTTTAAATCTCTGTTTACAAGATAACAAGGAAGGAGGGTTGACGTGCAATATTAATTTTGACTGAACCGTGCATGTATGTGTAAACACATGCCATTTCATTTGAAGCGCAAAACTACAATATATCACTTTGGAGTTTTATAAAGGGGAGGGCGGTTGCAGCCACTTTAACACTTTACACTCCTATGCCAAGCCAGGTTCACCGTTTTTTAACGCACGAAAAAAATGCCTGCCTGTAACCACACAGAAAAATGTTGCCGCATTCCGAAACATACAAAGTGCAATGCAATTCAATCTTTGCAGCTGAAGGTCAACAAAGGATTGGAACCTCAAGGTTAAAAGTTAGGTGTGTCGCTGTATCGTTGACAGGGCAAAGGGGTGTTTCAGTAAAGACGTCTGCGTTAAATGTTAATTTTTTCTGTTGGGTATCGGGATGTAACTAAAGTAAAACTAAATGGATACTTAACTTTTGTGGTCAAAATAGAACACGATATATTCCGTTTGGCACCAGAATAAACGCGCTAGCACATCGGTTTCGCGAGATACACTGCACGGAAATGTTTGCTATCGCCCAAAACTTGAACAAGTCTCCGCGGGCCCCCACCAGCATCTCGCGCATGCGCAGCACCAACTCTGTCACGTTCGCATCGTAGTCGTATACTCGATTGAACGAGAGGCCACGTTCATTTCGATAGTGTTATTATTCACGAAGTTATATCTTCGGAGCGGATCACCTTGCTTGCAATCGTTACATCGCCGTTTCCATTCTGGCACCCTATGTATCGGTCTGTTTTAGGGATGTTGAAAAAATATCGACATATCGAAATGACGGTATTATGTCAACGATATATCAATATAAACCGTCAATTTATTTCAACAAGCAACCAGTTTTTTTAGGTTTCTGAATGAAATATTTTTAAAATTCTCTTTTAATGAGCCCCACTTTTAATCCAAAAGTTTAATTAAATATTGCAGTGTTTCCTTAGGCAACACGCAACACAAACCTGCCCCACATCTTTCTGCAGTGCCTCGTGTCCTCGATATGTATTGTTTCAAACGATTTTACGTTTGCCAAGTTACTAAATACATAAAACATCCGATTTCGATGTTCCGAAAATCTATATTTTTCCTTCGTTATATCGTTTCGTAAAATTATACTTTTATAAATACCAGTATATTTAATATCGATACCGTTTCTCGATATCAACATCCCTAGTTTGGTTTTGAAGATATATTCACGTCACGATGTTGTACCTGGTTGAGTATGGGAGTGCGTAGGGTTAAGCCTCCCCCTCGGGTACACCTCTGGGTTGCAATGTTCTGTGTTCAGTCCGCGCAGTGGCTCACATCGAGTGGTTGGAACAGGGTTGTCCTGCGGAGAAGAGTGGGGAGGTGTTGGTACAGCGCCTGTGGTGGGGATGCTTTCCCTAATGATTGGACTGCCACTCGTAAATACTACTCGTCGATAGTGCGCGGACGCTCATCACCAGTTTATTTTTCGGAGACCCAGGGAAATTGTTTAATGGATAAATGCACAGTCTAATTTAATTTTAAATGCTTCTAGCTACCCTTCCGTTTTTTAATCTTGGGGTTTAAAACCAGAGAAAGGTTTATATATGGGCTACCCATTTAAAGAATTCAGGTGGATACACCCAGAAATTTTATTCTCACGTACACCTAACAAATCGACATTCTTTTTAACCTGCGAATGGAACTCATCGCCGTAATTGCACCCCGAAGTTTATGTGGTGCAAGCGTACGCTAAATAATTACTGGTAGTGCAGAACTAAGGAAAACATTAAAACCCATGGAATGTAATTCTTAGGATTAGGAAACTACTATAGTTAATTAAATTTTTGTTTTAATTTTTCTGAAGTGCTGTGAAAGTTCTACTTCCACGATACTTCTCCGCCTCATTCAAACTAAGCTCTATTAAGCCTAAAAAAAAATTACATCAAAAGGACAACGCAACGTATTCGTGCGCACTAACTTGTCACATCCTCTACCCTCTATGGGCTCGAGACTTGGGAATCATCCCCTAAGAAACCCCAACAGCATAAAGGCAGAAAGGTGATCATTTTATGTTGGTCTGTATCATGTCTTCTTACAAAGGTGACTTGATATGTTTTGTCAAACATTTCAAACTTTCTAATTTGCGTGGTTGCAACTAGAAACATTTTATGGAAATTAAAAAAATTCATAATTACGAAACTTGAAATATTTCTCTCAAATCTTTTAAATAACTACTATTATACCAAATGTTTAATTCAGTATTTCATAATATTTTACGAAAAGCGACATTTAAATATAAAAAAAATATTTATCAAAAAAGCTGAAAATATACCAAAGTAGTGTAATGTTGCGAGTTCTTAGATGTCATAATCACTATTTTTGTGTCTATTTTGATAAAGTATCATCACAAAAATTTACATACTTTAAGTTATCTTTCCATTTTGCAAAAACTCAATTACAAAACATTCGGACCAAAGCCTAACACCTAAAAATGTTCTACCTTTATTCTACATTTACAACTATTATATAAGAAAGACCCCAAACATTAAAATACGTATCTCCATTGTGAACACCTTCAGAGTCTGAGAACCAGGCACACAACAAGCTCCAAGTGCAAGCCTATTTATTTAAAACCGTTTCCTCACCCCTCGCCAATACTTCGCATTTAATAAATTTAGCAATGGGGTATTCAGCATTTAATTCGGTACATTTAATTTTAACAAATAGGAAACTAGTGTCTTTAAATAGAGGGCTCTTAGAAATACACGGCGACAGCATTTTATTTTCTGACATGAGCATTTACTCTCTTCAAACTGCAACTGTTGGCAACACCGCTGACGTCACCAAGACGTAGCCAATAGTAGTGAGCCACCTCAGTCTTTCGTCTGGCCGGGCTGGAAGCACGGGCGCTTACGGTAGTTGGATTTCTGACGCCGAGGTGGCTACTATGCTGGTCGACTCTCATTGCTGCTTCCAAGGCCCACTTGACGTCGGACGCCGAATCTGCTACGTATTTTCCACCTTAGACGAGGCAGCATACATCGTGGTCTTCCAGAGCTGTTTCACACTATTCGCCAAAGGTAGGAACAACGTCCACAGCTGAAGTTTATAACGGGCAGGCTAAAATACGTAACGAGACGTACTTTTTATAGGGAATTGGTGCTCTTGAACACGAGACGAAACATATCGTCTCAAACTTCAATAACATTTAGTATGATAACTATTTCTTACTAAGCACTACCCGCACACACATGTTCTCTCTGTTTTCATTAATAATATTTAAAAATGAAGTTTTATAATGAACACATAAAATATAAATAAAATGATGAACTGTAACGAAGATGGAGGTACCCTTCTTCTAACAGAAGTAAAAATTCTTTTGATAAAGTAAATAATTAGGAAATAAGCAAACATTTCTCACATGAAATAATTTTTGAAAGGATTTATTCAAAAAATATGAAGACACATTAAATACACTGTTATACGTAAAGACAACCTGTATGGTCGAGGTCGTTACGCTATTTTCGACGTGGGGTCGCGGGTTTAAATCGTAAGTGGATTACAGATCTCTCTGTCATTTTAAGACGTTATTATACGTCAGTTCATTACGCAGCAGGAAAAATATTCTTTTCTTTTTCTGGTTTACAAATAAATCTTAGGACACCAACACTTTAAAAAGTTCTTTTAAGACTGTTCGTGAAATATTGTGTGTTAAAACAAGACCATTACTTAAAAGACATTAAATGAATTTTTTTTTAAAAGATTAATACAACAAAAATTACTTATTGAAATACAAAATAGCTTCACATTTTCACATCGCAAAGTGTGGTAAAATTTGTTTTAAGAAACTCTAGTATTTAAATCAACAGCCTTCGCAATTAATTACCATTTTTTTTTTCATAATATGCAGACATTTTTTACTATGTATCATATGCCTCCTCTTCCTTTCCAATTATCTATTGATATCAGGTGGAGGAGTACAATTACTAAGTAACAATTAAACATTAATATTGTACTATTTAGCTGATTTACCCAACACGAAGATTTAAATTCAAATTATACAATAATTATAAATTTACTTTATTTGTGGACAGAGTTTAATCACTTGAAAAAATAATTAATGTTTTCGCAATTTCACAGGTTTATTAATGTCACTGATCCATATTCGGGTGTATTTGTCCTTGAACATGTGAAACAATGCCCATATTTAGTGAACGGCTGCACTGAGGGCCGTGCATTTCCCGTGCCAGATAAAACCTTTGACAACCCGTTCGCTTCAATAATCCTGACTTACAATCACACTTTCCTCACCCGCAATCACAACTGCTGAAGAGATTAGAAATGTAGAATAAGTTAAAAATACTTTACTAGAAATAAAGGCGTCGAAGTGAAACTATTAAGAAAACTTTATTTCCGTTCTCTTGCAAATCCCACAAAAATATTTAAATAATAAGACTCATAAATTTGGTTCAGTTTCAAAGGTTCTTTATTTACATGCTTATCCACTTAGCATATATTATGCTGAATCATTTGAGGATATAGGTTTGGCCGATTCGGGCATAATGTGTTTTATATGGGACAAAACTTGCACCCAGCACCAGCGCTGGCCGCCATGTTGTGACATCACCCAACCACATTATCGAATCTGAGTGACCTTGATCTTGATCCATGACATTGACACTCTACCCATTACTTGAATGACCTTGAAACCAAAATTTAAAAATAAATTGCAGAAAAATGATAAAATCCACAAAAAATTATTTGAAAAAAATTTTTTTTATGGTTTTTTTAAAGACGTACATGTGGGAGGTCTGGGTGTCCATGGCAGGTTGGCCGACTAAGATCCAGACACAACCGGCTCTCGCCAAGTCGACCAGTGCCTGTCTCGTCAGCCATGTTAGGTGTTGAATACTATGACCTTTAACATTGAACTAGAATAACCTTGAAACCAACATATCTAATATATACCAAAACTTTCCTTAAAATTCCAAAAATTGTAAAAAGTGGTATTAAAAAAATTATTAATAAAAAATTCAAGAAAAAAATTACATTTCCAGAGGTTCCTCCACCAATACTCCTAAAAAAAATTTTATTAGTTATTTAATCGTTCAATTACTTGCCTTCACTAATTAGTCGGCAGGCCTCTACACCACTCACCAATACTCGTTCATCATATGCAGCCATCTGGGTTTTTTCGTTTGTAATTTGTTTATATATATCTGGAAGACGCCCTTTTGGATTTAATATGTTTACTCTTACGTCACTTAGGTGGCGCTAGTGTATTAAAAATCGATATTGCCGCCAGGTGAGTTGTAGAATTAGCAACCTGCGGTAGCTATAGTTGTTTGTTTTTACATACAGGTTACACTGTCGGCGCACTCCATGTTGGATACTATTTTCAACACAGGTGGCGTTAATTTCTCGATTTCTCTGCTAGACGAGCTGTCAGAATCCATCCACTCTGTCGGTTCAGCCACCAGGCGAGCTGTCGACACTCATTTTTATAAGCATAGGAAAATGTATAACTTTCATCGTATTTAAAATACAATTGTACCAATTAGCAGTATACCTACATGCATGATGCAGGAGTTTGACTAACTGCAAAATTGATTAAATCTATAGTTTTATTAAAAAATTTAAGTTCTTAAATTTAAAAAAATGGTTTTTATTATATATATATAATCGTACATATAGTACAATGGTACCCCATACAATACTTTTTAATTAAATTTATTTGATTTCTGTACCTTTTAAATTTAACTTTGTCCTGGCAAATAGGTAAACATGAAATAAAACACAATTTTATTCAGAGGCATATTTTTTATTTAATTAATTTAATACAGTTGTTCATGCCCTCGAAAAAATATTACAAAATTCTTCGATATACACTGAGGCGACAAAAGTCATGGCATACCTCCTAATATAATGTACGACCTTCTATTGCTCGGCGAAGTGCAGCAACTCGACGTGGCATGGACGCAACAAGTCGTTGGAAGTCCGCGGCAGAAATATTGAGCCATGCTGCCTCTATTGACGTCCTTAATTGCGAAAGTGTTGCCGGCGCAAGAGTTTGTGAACGAACTAACTTCTCTATTATGTCCCATAAATGTCCGATGGGACTCATGTAAGTGATTTTGGTGGCCAAATCATTCGCTGGAATTGTCCAAAATGTTCTTCAAACCAATAGCGAACAGTTGTGGCCCGGTGACATGGCGCATGGCCATACATAAAAATTCCATCGTTGTTTGGGTACATGAAGTCCATGAATGGCTGCAAGTGGTCTCCAAGTAGCTGAACATAACCTTTTCTAGTCAATGACCAGTTAAGTTGAACCAGAGGACCCAGTTCATTCCATGTAAAAACAGCCCACACCATTATGGAGCCACCATCATCTTGCACAGTTCTTTGTTGACAACTTGGGTCCATGGATTCGTGGGGTCTGCGCCACACTCGAACCCTACCATCAATTCTTACAAACTGAAATCGGGACTCATCTGACCAAGCCACGGTTTTCCAGTCGTCTAGGGTCCAACCGACAGCGCAACCTTTTTCTTAAAAACATAAAAAAATATGGCTTCCGCCTGGTGGCTAAATCTACAACTCACATGGTGGTGATATCAATTATTAATATACCAGCACCACCTAGGTGATGTAAAAGTAAACATGTGAAATCCAAGATGGCGTCCTCCAGCAATGTATAAACAAATGAAATGAAAAACGAAAAAACGAAGATGGCTGCATAGGATAGAACGAGTATTGGTGAGGGGTGTGGAGGCCTGCCGACTAATTAGTGAAGGCAAGTAATTGAACGATTAAATAACCAATAAAAAAATTGGTAAGAGTGTCGTTGGAGAAACCTCTGGAAATGTATATTTTTTTTAAATTAAATGTTTAATTAATAATTTCTTTAATAAATTTTATAATATTTGTTGGATTTAAATGAATTTTTTGGTATATTTTAGTAATTTTTGGCTTCAAGGTCATCCAAGGGCAAGGATGAAGGTCAGTGTCATCAACACCTAACATAACTAACGAGATGGGCACTGGTTGACCCGGCGAGGACCGGTTGTGTCCGGAGCTTAGTCGACCCACCGGTTATCGAACCCCTGACTTCCTACATGCACATATTTAAAGAATTTTTTTTAAAAGTAATAGTTTAATTTTTTTTATTTTTAAGATTTTATATAAATTTTTTGTAATTTTACATTTTTGAATTTTTTTGGATTATTTACTTTTCAAGGTTATTCAAAAGCAATGGGCATAGGGTCAAGGTCAAGATCATGGTTCAAGAACAAGGTCACCCAGATTTGATATGGTGGTTGGTTGATTTCACAACATGGCGGCCGGTCGGCTCCGGTAGCAGGTGCCAGTTTTGTCCCATTTAAAATACATTATACCCGAATCGGCCAGTTTTTCCTTTCTTTTTAAAATTCCTATCTCAGCACATACACACTTCTCCCAATATTACTATCTTTGCTCAGAGGTTTTCTCTTCTTCTATTCATTATTTTTATGTCCTAACCACACACTCTTTTCTCCAACCCAAGGCTCTATTTATCTGTAGAAAGAGAGGGCTCGTCCCCAACTCGTTTCGAATTAGCGCAAAGTGATGAATTCACTCCTCGAAAGTAAACATTTTGGAGCAAATAATGGAGAAAAATCGACTGGTATGGTGATCGCTTGCTTTTAAAAATCAAAAACAGATTGGATAGATTTTCTACCTACTCATTATTGACAAATTTAGGAAATCACCAAATTTACACGACTGTAAACCCACAGAATTATTACTTTTAAAAAATAAAAATAATAAATAAAACCTTTTTTTTTTAAATTCTGCACTAAATTAGATTTAAAAAATGTAAATTTAATAAGTTCTAAAATTTTATTGGCAGTTGGGGAAAATTTCATATTTTCATCTTTAGCTTTTTCCACAATTTAAACAGTCCTGTTACAACAGGTTTTTAAGGCCCGAAGGCCAACACACCCTCCATCCTCCCGCACTGCATCTGTACTCTGATGAGTAAAGCAGTGCACGGCACTTATCCTCTTCAGTCCTGTTACAACAGAGTCATTTTAACACTTAGCTTCCAGATAAGGAAGGATATATAGAAAATTTTGTTTTGCTTCTGGTTGGTAAATCAAGAATTTTGGCCGAGACGCATTTTTTCAATTACCACTGATAATTTTTTTCATGTATTGAGAACTTCTTGGTGTAATACTGTCCCTTTCCTCCACCTAATCCCTTATTCCATGTTAAGTGACAAAGTTCATTCATGAATATCTACATATCAAACTAATTAGACTTTTATGCTTACAGAATCTGTGATAGTAAAATTTTTAAATTTGGTTTTTTTTGTGATGTACTTGGAAGTGGATGATACACTAAAAGCAGGATTACAAATAATAATTATAAATAATTTTATTCGAGTGTAATCACAGAAATGTTAGAGAAATGCGTTGCCTTATAAGAGTTAGTAAAAATAATTTAAACAGTTTTACCTGTTCAGAGTGGAAATTGTGTAGGACGTACACGAATTAAGAAAATATAGGGAAAGACAATGTTTTACCACCAATAGGTATAAGACAGTATGGTTTAAGGTCGTTTAAGAGAAAAAAAATTTTACTAGACAAAACTAATACGTTGATTCTGTAGTCTAACGTATTTATTTATTTATTTTGATTTTGTGATCTGTATGGAACAATGCACACCTTAGAAATATATATGGTGAGTTGCGTGAATTTTTAAAAAATTAATTTTCCTCAGATGATATGCTTTCTTTCATACTGTGATTTAATGTCACAACGAAGAAATACAAATTAAACCAAAAATTTACAAAATAATTTTCTACTCTTGAACGTCCTTAACATAAAAACATGCGCACTGTTAAGTGATTTATTTTGTGGTGGACACAAATATAAGAGGGCGTAGTTTAACACTTCATAATATTGAACTTGTGGCTTAGGGCTACTTGCTCGCGCTCTTATGTAGAGACACATACGCGCACGCACATTGGGACGGTTAACCACGAGCACCAATAAATCCTTCCGCCGTTTAAAGTACCCACAAAATTCTTTAAACCAAACAGTACAGAGATTGAGCGAACGGGACAGCAAATCTCTACGTCGGGCGAAGTACAGTTATAAATCAGTATGAAATGTAGCGAATAATTGGAATTGCTTACGAAGTAATCAATAGGCTTTAACTTTTAAGGAGATACACTCTCTCTGCATCACACTTATATTTAACTCATTTAGAATAAATTTCACCTCTGCATGTTAAAACTTCGGGCCCTAAGAATTAGTAGCCCGGACTTTTTTTTTGTACATTCGTTGTCATGGGAACACGACTTTTTTACTAGGAAAGATGACAAAACATTTATCTAAGCCCTTGCAGTTTCGTATTTATAATATTAATTTTATTCTTAGAAAATAAGTTGCGAAAATGGTCAAAAATCACATTTTTTTAGAGATTCTCTGCCCAGTTTTCTTGAAAGGTAGGAGAAAAATAAAACTGTAGAGTTGTGGCTTAATCCATGGGCTTTCTTCGCGTGTAATAAAATCCCACTGCCACACACATAATTTGCACAGGAAAGCGTAACAGTGGAAGCACTGCACGCAAGTTCAGTGCCTTGCACGTAAGGGCGATGGGGCGCTGTTCGCGGGTGTTATTGTCACCCGTATCGCCGTGCCTCGAAAAGGAAAAAGAAAATCTCGGGGCCACGCACTGTACAACTGTGTTGCGCGTTCGAGGTCTTGAAACGCGTTATCTATAATATCGAGTCTTGCCCACTCACCTATTGCCTCATCACCTCTAAGCACAAGGCGCCCAACTGACGTGAAGTCTTCCTGTAAGCGACTCGCCTTAAACGTGGATCTAAGCTGTAACCATATTTTTTATGACACACTTATAAAGATAAAAGTGCGATGCCGTCTAATCACAACTGTAAAATTTCTGTACATAAAATTTCGCAGTTAAAACTGATATTGAAAACACCCATTTAGCCATCTTCGCCACTATAAAAATAAACTTTGGTGTTGAAACGAGAACGTGACACTTGTCTTTGGGCAACATACGTTTCTAAAATGATTTTATCGTTCAGTCACATCTACAAAATAACCAACTGTTTTTTTAATCGCGTTTTTTATACCATACATCTGCAACGCACTAGACGAGCAAATTTTGCAGAGCCCTTAACCACGTATTGTCCATGTGCACCATGAAACAGTGCGTATAGTGAAACTTTGATATCAAAAACATTGTATGACAATAACCTTTCATTTACAGACAAACTTGACACACAATGCCGTCTTTAGAAGTTTCAGTTCTTACTGCCTAATTTATCATTACTCACGCCGTTCATTTAAATAGCTTGGTCTCGCTGGAATATTAATACCTAGCAGAGAACATGCTCAGGTCATTTTCTGAATTGTGCGTATGACTGTCCCCTCTTTTTTTATTTGAGCTTTTCACGAAAGACGAGAGACAAGTACGCTAAACCAAATCAAACGACGCGCTCTAAATAGGCACACAAATTCGTAGGATATCCGCCGCTAGAAAATAAAATCTTCTCTCGGTATAACTTATTGTTTGAGAAAATTAACCATAATACTTGAATAACATATGTACGTGTATTATAGCTCCTATCACAGTTAACAGTCACGTTAATTTTCGTTAAGAGATGCTCACTGCATCACGATAGTTTCGACGTGCTAAAACTGAAACAAAACCACTATGAAGAATTTTATAATGGGGAAATGGTCAAAAGTACAAAAATAAGTCAAGTTCCCTAAACATTTGGTATTTAATTAAGTTTATCTTTTAAATTACGTTGATTTCTTGGTATTTTTAAGACCAAGTTTCAAGTGCGTGCGTACCTTAACAATCTCTTAAATCGTGTGCGTACATTTCATACTTAAATAACCAAGCACTTTCATTTATTCTGTTAGTCTTTTTTTTCTGAGAAAACTCGCATTTGTTTTTTTTAATAATCTGACACGAAAGTAATATTTCTGAAAAAAAAAAAACCTGAAAGCTTGCTCGAATTCCTCTTTCATCATCATACATTCTGTACGCAGTATTTTAATTCATAGTGCAATAAAATGAACGGAAATCAATTGTATGAGGCAACTGTCCTTGTACGTCAAAGGCACTGACAAAACTCTGCAGTAGGGACAATTTTGTTTGCTTTCATCCAACAAATTACCTTTCGCGGACGTTCCAGAATTAATGACGCTTGGTTTGGGATGTTGAATATTCATAAAACGGCAGTGAAAAGCTAATCGAAGCACTCTTAATTTACGTCTACGTTGGGAATTTAATTATTGTGAACACTTCATCAAGTCTGGGAATCGTGGTGGTTCTCAAGGATTAATAAATGCTAGTCGAGCATTCTAGTATATTGAATTATTTTTTGTTAGATCATGAATCACTAAGTAATATTTAATTTTCAGCGATCCGATAAACGTTTACGTAGCTCAGAAAAATTTTTGCTCTACCTATTTTATGTTATTAACATTTTATTACGAATGTTTGATGAAATAAAAACGTTTTACCAAAAAAAAAAGGCAAAATAAGTATGTTATGCTATTAACTAAAATTTGCACTCTGAAGAAATTAAGTTCTCACGTGTGAGTTAAAAAATAATATTAGAGGTGTATTATTAAGTAATACACGCAGTTATGTGGAATCATTTCTATCGGAACCGGTTTGCTGGCATATCTCTCAATATTTTAAAAAATAGGGTTGTATACGCATTGTATCTAAATGCAATGATATATAATTAAATGGGTATGGAATTTTACAGACAGAAACAAATATTAGAGCATTATTTTTAAGGTAGTCATTGAAGATAAGACTCTACCGGTTATAACAAGTATTTGGAACCTCTAAATGAATACACAATAATTATATACAACTCTTGCTCTTTCCTTAACGTTTTTCAACAACAGTTTGCACGAGAAATCGTTTTATTAGACGTTCTTTCATACTATACAACGCAGCTGCAGTTTTTCTGTGGAGGAACTGTTTCTAATAATACCCTCCTGCCCTAATAAATCTTAAATATCACAAGCGCCAAAAACAGAAACATATCGCGCTATTACAGCATCGAATGTTGAGAAAAATGTAGCTTAACACACATAAATAAGTCCAAAATATTCGTAGATACGTATGATCCATGAAATTTTTGAGGTGTGGGTGTGTCAGATATAACAATGACTCAATGTGTTTTTAGATGTTTAAACTTACCTTAGAGCATGTGTAAAGCATTGTCTAACCCTTGATATCTGTCGTTACAGTTTTGTGTATTACGTAAAACTAATAACTAGTATGTGCATAAAGTAAACAGCTCAATATTACAAAAGATATACGTAGCACACAAGAGTTCCAAACTAAACTAAGTGCATGAGAGACAAAATAAGTGAGATTTAAATAACTTCCGAATAACTTCAATCCTCATCGAACATAAACTCAAAGCCAATATATACATATTTTATGAAGGAGTAAAACAAGTTTTTGAAGGAGACGTTTCGTTACAAGCTGAAGCAATTATGAATGAATAAATTTCCGCATTAAAAATTAAAAACTTGGAAGCACATTGCTTAAAAAATATATGCACTGAGTATGAAAAGCTTTCGTTCAGTGTCGCGTTGAAAAAAAAACAAAATGTAGATGAAATTAAGTATAATTGGAATCTATATTTACATATTGTTCAGCAAATGCAAAAATCCGTGAACACCAGTGCACGCAGGTTACAAATCAGTGCATTCCTTACCTCACAGAAAGTTAATTTTAACTAGATATTTTCTAATGGTAAAAATTTTTTTTCTAGTATGTTTTTGAATCCGTACCTTCAGTTACTATAAACAGGTCTTACAGTCTCTTAACTGTAATGCTGCTATTTAAAGAAAGCTTATTATTTTAATTTCTTATCGCAGTTTTCCCATGTTTAGAGGTTTTTAAAGGAAATAGATAACTTTTCTGTGAAGCATTTGAACTACTTTATAAAGAATGATATTCATGCTGTAAAATAGTCTATATTTGTCTTATAGGCTTGGAAAAGCTGTCATTAAAATTGCAAATTCCCTTCTTTATAAAAAAATATATTGAAAATGAACATTATTTATTTAAATATATATTTCTAGGTAAGTTATTGGTTATATTTCTTTTAATTTAACCGTTTCCCCATTCGTTAACTTGTTGCTATTAGTCTCCACATTTGTAATTTTGCGATGTACAGCGTTGCTACGTCTGCAATCAAGCAGACGGCCACCAGTTCAAGCACTTGCTTTAGGCTGATGACATATGGCAATGTGTAACAGGCAGTCAATAAAGTGTTGCAACCTGAAAACTTCTACCTACGTATTAGTACCACCACACCTACAGTACATCAAATAGTACTGTTTCCTGGGAGGTAGGCAGCCCGTGCCTGTGGTGTGCTACGTCAGCTGCCAACCTGACAGGCGTTGTAGACCATTAGCAGTTACTTCAAATTTTCCTGAAGACCTGCTAAAGTTCTACTTTTGGCTACCGATTACGTATCCTTCTGTTACATTTAAATATAAACACTGTCATGTGACTTCGACGTTTCAACTACCAAATGCTTTGTTAACTGTGTTCAGTTTTTCAAAGGGTTCTACTATATTTCAAAAATCATTTCGTTCGAATGTTCACCATTAAGGCAAATATAACCATATTTAGGTCAACTTTATGAATTTTTTAAAATGTCTGTATTGACAATAGCAATTACGGTTATTATTTTTATTTTACATTTTTTAATTTGTTTTACACGACATGGCACATTACCCGTAGTACACGTTAATATATTTCCGCGACGGTGTTTAACCCTGTTACAACTGTGGGAGAAAGAACTATAGTATTTAACCTCTTGCTATTAATGTGTGTTGGGTTATTTCGTCAAAAATATTTCCTAAGTTGAAATAAATATTTAAACGAAAGAGTAACCAGTTACTTATTTGTTCATTTAAAAAAGAGGTTGAAATGTTACTCCTAGAATGATTTTTCAAAGGTTTGTTTCAAAACATTGGAAGAAAACGTGAATGGGTTATAATGTGTCATAAAAAGACGTTTGGCGTCTAAATGGGGCCTCTCCGGACATTTGTCCTCTTGACAAAAGTTGGTCCTCATTACATTACCCTAGAAGATAGTTGAAATGATCCCATGACACTTGTTGTGTAACACATTTTGGAGTAGAAGCCTCGCTGACCCCCTTCGCGAGCGCCTACCAGTTGACACAAGTCACGAGGCACGTGGACAGCCAGAAAGAATCGCAGTTACACGTGTCAAGGTTGTGCCGAGTAAAAGCTGGCATATCGCCGGAACACCCGGAAAGTGCTATGTAAATACGAAGGAAAGCGGGAGAAATTGCAGAGCCAAGCAAGTGCACCTCTAGCTTCACGCCTGAGAAAACGGCTGACCAATTGGAAGTGGGGGCCACGAATACTCCTCACCCCTAACACCCTTGTAGCCAAACCGCGGAAAAATAAGCTGAGATGGAGAATTCAAGGGGCAGATCACCACTTCTCCCGCCCCCGGACCTTCACGAACCATGGCATGTGGCAGAAGGGTTTCGTACTGAAGGCAACCACCTCCCCCCTTTCCCCAATAAGAGAGACACATGCAGACACTTAGGGAGAGAGGCTAGTGAGCATATAAGCCAATTTACCTGAGAAGAGAAGCTGAGTCAATTATCACCGCGCCGAGGGAAGAGTTGCGTCAAGGAATGGCAAGAGGGCGTGAGAACAAGCCCAGAACAGCAGTCCAGGGGGAGACGGCACCAAAAGCGGGCCTTTTTCAATGCCGCCCACATCGCCGGAGCTCACCCACAGCAGAGAAGCTACCCACACCAACAGCAGAGTTAAGTATCAAGTCGCCGCTCAGAGAAG
>NQII01000462.1:170409-319352 GCA_002778355.1 Clitarchus hookeri | reverse complement strand
CCCCCCCCTTTTGCACATGAAGTCGCCCTCAGTTAACTCGAGTTATCCAAAATAGAATACCACACCTCGGAAGTGTTTCTGTATGTTGTTTTTGTTTAAACTCTAGACAATATATTTATCCATTTATGTGAAACGTCAAAAGACTACCTTATTGAAATACCTTCAACCTTCAAAGTACCTTATAGTCTGTGCCTGGAGGAATTAACTACGACCCTACGAACCACTCTGTGTGCCACAGGTGGGGAATAGCGCCACACTCTGTATAACTATGGGGTCAGTTTGACATGTTTAACAAGCCAATAAATTTCCCAGTTCCTAGAAAACATGGAATAAAAATTGAATTGGTAAATTACATTTAACAACTCTATAAATTACCAGTTGTGGTTATGCGATATATACCGCCGCTAAACGTAAAATTTTTACTAAATGTAATTTTAATTCTCGCCTTGCAACAGCACAGAGAAGATTTATAAGACAGGTCGAGTTAGCATGCCAGTTTTCTAAATAAGATTTGGCCAAGATTCTGTAAATAAAACCTAGCCAATATTTCTTCTGTTTTAAAATATAGCAACATAATTAATTTAACATTAGCAACGTGCATAACTTCTCTGTATTACTTTAGATATAATAGTTGTTCTAGGAAATGAATTTTCGTATCTCTACTCAACTTACTTTTAAATTAAATAATAAATGAACCTACTTGGAATAGCTAGCAATTAAAATTATAATTTGACTTTCAATCCATGCTAATTTGGCCAACACTCGAGTGAATCAACTTTGCTACTATTCGATACTTTTTTCAAAGAACACTTCATAAATTAATTACTATTGCTATAATATTTTGATAAAATTAAATGTTGCTTTGTCGTAAATATTCGGTAAAGTTTGGTAGAAAAAAGTTACTGGCTTTTCAAAAGTTAAGAATGATTAAAATGCATCCCATTAATATGTACTCACTACTAGCTTTTATACTGTGGCACTTAGAATAGTTCTAGTATCTACGTTTAATCAATTGCGGTATTTAATTTAATTAATATCATACTGGACAGAACATATGTGATGTAGGTTAACACTTCTTGTTTTTTATAACCAAGACGCGGAAGTAATATCGCACTATTTGGAACAATTTAATGTGTAATCAGTTCTTACATTTTCTGCAATACCGAATTTTATGTATTACAAGATGACCTTAAGACGAATAAACGTGGTATTGGTATGTTATCGGATGGAAATATGTGCAGTAAATCACGGCACACATACAAAAATTGAATAGAAAGTAAAACTGAGAAAACTTAGCTCTTATTTATGAACCCCAGAAAAATAATACTTAGTACTGGATTTGCAAGTATTCTTGTATTTACAAATTTAACGCTAATGTTTATATTCTGTAACTAGAGCAGTCACTGACTTTGTTATTAATGCAGTGGTTGACTATACGCCTCACACTGTTGAGGCTTATAGGCAGATTTTTCCTAGTTCCCACAACAAATCTGACAGAAAGATCATGTCTCAGTCGTTATTACTAGTACGCTGGACTTATATGCTATCTGGTTTTGCTATTAGGCAGATAAGAATCTTTCTTCTTTTCGAAAATGGAGAATAAAGAAAACTCTGATCTGTTAGGCCGTGGTCAAATGAGTGTTTTAAACACGCTCCCTTTAATACGTCCAGTAGCCATGTTTGTTCGCGTCTAAGAACAAAACGTGTTTTCGCCGTTACACCACGGAAATCCTGACTTATAAACATGTATTTTAGCACGTGCCGTAATAACTTCTTAATTTAAAACATATAATTGTGATTCGAAAGGAATGGTATGGCCAATAACACTATTCATCTCAAGTAATTTCAACGATATGCTTCTAATTCCATCCACCGTTATCAAACTGTTTGTTCACTTCATATCATACAGTCGGAGAAAGTAACACGGAAGAAAAACACAGTATGTTTGTGTAATAAATTATTGTGATCGGAACAAGTTCGCAGATAACGCAACCAACCACAGGGTTTAACATATCTGAGGTTATTTCTTTGTAACTGAATCTTAAGGTTGTGTTAACTTTTTCGGGTAACCTAGCGCGTTCTGTTTCATTTGAGACAGGTGGGCTTTTCAATAGATGCATTGTACAGAATGTTTCTGAATTAGACCTACAAACGTCGGCTGCAGTTTAATCACGAAATTTAAGTTGAAAACATAATACGACACTACGGTCTAAGGTGATTCCTAAGGGCGGCACATGTCTTTGAAGTTGGACCTGGAACACTTGTTTATTACTACTATGTACTGAGGATGGTACATTGAGTTTTTGGATAATGTATAAAGTTAATTGTGACACGCAGGTTAAAAAAAACCTTTTAAGTCTCGGGTATGCTACAGTGGCATGGAGATTGTCTAAATAATGATAGTATCTAACCGCGATTCATAGCATCGTTTAATAACAGCCACAGGCAGCTGTTGCAGTGTTAACATACTTCTGTTCCGTTACTCATTATCTGGACACTAAATGTACCATCTTAAAAAGTTTCTTCGATATTTCAAATAAACTGGTGTTTCAGGTCCAACTTCAAAGGCGTGTCCCGTCCTTAGAATTCACCTTAGACCATTAGTCGTGCATGTTTCCACCTTTTGTTCGTGAAGAACTAGCAGCCGTAGGTTGTCGGCATTAATTTATATACATCCTGTAGTTTAATGCGCGGTATCTTAACTAAACATTATTCAGATCAGAGATGCGTCGTCACGAGAGAACGAAGCCTTGCAAATAACTGCCAACGAACCCTTTGCAGTGAGTACGACACCGTCGCTGACAGCTAACAGTATTCAGATTAAGATACGTAACCTAAATGGAATCAGGCAGTGCTGAACAGCAGGTCTTTACCTGAGTCAGTAATGCACTCCAAGAAAGTTTTTGAAAATTTATATCAGTCAGCACTCGTTTAGAGAATTCACGAATCGTAAATATTTACACCATAATTAAATGGTGGTGCCCCTACATTTGCTAAGAAAAGATCCAGCTGCGTAGAGAAGGTTGCAATAGTGTATATAGTATGTTCGTGGTATCTTCACACTTTTTGAATCAAACCTTCGGAAAATCACACCATGTATGAAACTTTTTGGTTGTTTTCTAACTGTATTATGTATCGCAAATGTTATATACTTGTGTTAAGGGGTATCAGTACCCGCCATCTTTGATTTATCAAATTTTCGTCATAACTTACATTTAAGTTGATTTAACTAAATTATTCGCACAACACAGCGTAAATAACTTCTCGCGCTTTATCAAACTGTTATTTTTTCACATTCTTTATTAATTTTTAACTAGTAACAGCTGGGAAGAAATATATGATTTTCCTTTGCAGGCGACTACGGCAGTTAACCTATTCACCTACTCAAGAGATGCTAACTTCAGAAAATAGAAAAAATATTTTCCTATGTCTTGTAGTTTAACATTCAATACGAAATCTACAACGCAAGTTTTTCGCGAAGATTCTAAAAATCCAAGATGGCAGGAACTTATCCACCTTAATATTAAAACACCTTATTTTTCGTTTAAATTAAAATTTTATTAATATTTCATCTATAAAGTATAATACTTCTTTTGTAATTAATATGGATTAAAATAGTGATAAAATGGGCGTGTTGGTAATGCCTAGTAAGAAATAGTTCCTATGAAATATACTATTAAACTGAGTGCGGGCGAATTCGACGTGTTGTCTCTTGGGTGTAATTTTGTAGACTCGGTTAGGCTTCGTTTACATGAAGCGGAGGAATAATTTGAAAGTAGATCTTTAGCAGGCTTCAGAAAATTTGGAAGGAACTGCGAACGGACTGAATGACGCTCTAATTGAGGAAAATTCCCCATCTGCGTAAAGGTACAAAATACTCATTACAGTTAACGGAGTTTACTGAAATACTTTTTTACAGTGTGCACATTAAAACGAACAAAAATAATGAAATATTCTACATAACCTAATTCCACTGTGAAGTTTAGTTTTACGTTCTATTCAATTTTATCCTACGAAATACCTTCAGTTCGTAAATACGAACAAATTGTATTTGAGCACGTCTGCACAGTTTAACAAAGCCAGGTGGCGCAACAGTAACACACTGAATTCGCTTTCGGGAGGACCTTGGTTTGATTCCCGGTGCGATCATCCTGATTTATGCATTACTTGTCTCTCATAATATCTCAGGAAAGTGCAGGGATTGTTCGTTTTCACAGCTATGGACTCCTCCTCCGTTCACAATCGTCCGTATACGTAATTCCATTTATAACCACACTGCATTCGACGAGACGTTGCGTCATAAAGAAAAAAACTGTGCAGTTCGATTTTCATTTCAAAATGGTCACAGTTTACCTATTCAGTCACTCTCCACACAATCGTAGTTGGCGCTGCACAGGTTTTAAATTTCCGGTTCCTCTGTACTCATCAATGTTTTATTGTTCCATGCAGTTTGTTTCTTTACTTCGGATGGGCAAATCGATTTGTGGATTTAACTGTCCATGTGGGTTACGACTGGTAATATTATTACAAGGACCACCAAGCGTGTAGTTCACTGTCTGCATGCAGCAATGTTCTATTAAACTATTGTATTGAACAGAGTAGATAAAAAAAAATGTTGATCATTCGGAAACCCTAAAGTTAAAAATAACTGCGGGCTGAGTTTATTAAATGAGGAAAGTTGCCACTGAACAGGCATAATTTGTTTCAGAGCACAATCAGTGTGGAAACTGAAATAGTTAGAAGGAATGAAATAATCTTAAATGATCATTGCCTAAACTTGGAGTCCTTTTTAAAAAGAAACTTACGTCATGTTGTTCTGAATAGTAAGGAAACATCTGTCCCTAGAGTCTGTTGTAACAGCAGTAGTCTTTGAGAGTCTTAATCTATAAAATATTATTACTCGCGCGTGTATACTGTATATGCTGGTAAATAAGATTGAACCACAAGAATTTGGTAGGTACTGAACATTGTTACCTATGTATTAGCCCATCGAGACGGTCTTATGGGAAGTGCTAGGATTTTAATAGGAGTGGAGAGATTTGGGTGGCTCTTAACATCGAGGTATTGAGAGCCAATGAGGGTTAAAGGGTGGGGGAAACGGGAGATTCCCGAGAAAACTGGCCGACCAGCGGCATCATCCGGCACGTATCCTACATACGAAAATCCGGGAGCGACCCCGCTGGGAATTGAACCCGGTTCAGCTAGGCTTTTGGCATTAAAACTCCAGCGTCAACTGACAACACGACTCCTTATAATGACTCCAAAATATTAAAATAATTATACAAATATATACAAATTATTTAACTATTAATTGTTTTATAATTATTAGGTTCAAAAAAGTTTCACTTTACCCGAAGAATTTCCAACGGTTTTATTACTTGGACATCCAAGTACCGAAAAGTTATTTGGAAATATTTCCGATCCATGCAAATAACTTTTCAGCTGTCACTCTAGCAAGACGCTGTGGTCCCTAAAATTATTAATCCTGTCCTTGTTGTGTTATACTGACAATAAAATGTGTTGAGTATTAAGTCGTGTCTATTAACTGGTAAGAACACAAAGTTGTGTTGCAGGAATAAACACCGAAATATAATATTAAATTGGTCTGCCGTTGCAAATCCAACTGAAGTAATAACTTGAAATTTAAGGACTTTGGTTAACTGGATAAGGACATCAACTTTTGTATTGTTGGGGCCACAGTGGATGAGCGGTTAGACTGCTCGCCTCCCACCAAGGCAAAACGGGTTCAATCCCCAGCCGGTTCACTTTGGATTTTCGCAAGTGATAATCGTGCCGGATAATGCCGCTGGTCGGCTGTTTTCTCGGTGATCTCCCGTTTTCGCACACCTTCATTCCAGCGCTGCTCCATACCCACCTCACTTCACCCTCGTCGGCTCTCAAGATCTCGCTGTTAAGAACCGCCCAAATATCTTCACTCACTTTTGTATTGTTATTGACATTATTTTTAAAATTGTGACAGTTGATTAGAACGATACTACTCTAGGGTACTTTCTATATCATAAAAACTGTTTTTGTCAATTTATTTCTGTGTCATGTAGAAGAAAGATTTAGCCTCTTACGAATTTGCACCTGAATTTTATAAAAACATCAAAACAAAACGATCTTAAGAGCGTAAAAGCCTAGACTATTTTAAAACTTTTAATGATATAAGCTTCCAAATCATAGAATGGCCTTTTACTACTTTTCTGGGTGTAATTCTCATCAGTGTAGTAACTCAATCTGTTTATGTGAAGTTAAAACCAAAAATGAAAGAGAGTTAAATGTGGTGGTAAACCATACTTCTGCTGTACTGCAACACTAACATGAATATTGGAAGTTTATCATAGTGTGGAATATAAGTATGACTAGTCTTAAAAAGTAGATATGGCTTATGTATTGGAGTCATTTTAACGCTTTCTTTTTATTTGACTACAAAATGGTTTTAATCTTCTAAATAATTAAGTAATAAGCCTACCATTTTGTAAATTATTGGTAAACATTTTTCTCATACAAATTATTACATTTGAGGTGCATATTGTACAATCCAATGGTTTAAGTAATTCTATGTTATATGTAAATATAGCTCTGTATTTAAAGTAAAATTTCCCGTACATTCTGCTTTCATCATTATTTAGACAAACTGGTCGAGTGGTAAAGGTCACTGCAAAAATTAATATAAAAATAAGATACGAAATTATTTTATGGGATTACATTTACGTTTCTTTAAATTCAAGCATAAAATGAACGAACAGTGCACTTGTTGAAAGATGAAATTTAAAACGTTATATCAATGATTTTACGAACATTTATATAAATATACTTACCTATTCATGGCAATACGAATGGATACCGTGCTAATCATATTGACATTTTACCACTACCACTTAATTTTTTTTGTTCTAAGGCACTTTTGGGAGCAATGCTATATATGATATAAACTTCTAAGTGTCTGGCCCAATTAAAAAATTAATATAAACTATTTCCTCTTACCATCGTCTCCGGTCCCATACTGACGAGTATGACCGGCCTACGTCTACGGAACAATGCCACGCAGCGAAGTATATTGAGTTTACTTCCGCCTGCAATATTGCATGCGAATGCTGCGTCGCGGATTTGAATCTAACTTTGTGCATGGCAGAGAAACAATTTAAGACAATCTGATGGCGCTACGTGAATTTTATGCTATGAGGACAACAATTGGTGTGTGTGTGTGTGTGTGTGTATGTATGTGTGTGTGTGTGTGTGTATGTGTGTGTGTGTGTGTGCGTGTGTGACGCGTACCTCCATTCTGCTGTTGTCAGTTCTGTTTGCAGCCGTGAGTGGCAGCACTACAATTGCAGAGGATATGGCGGACGTGACAAAGTTTTCTTTCAAGCAACGTAAGTGGACTTTAAAGTGTCACTGAAAATTTGAGAACATGCTTGAGGTCTAGAGACAATAGAGGGCAGGATTCTATACTGTGCCGACATCACGCGTAACGGTGGCACGATTATGCGACAAGTTTGCGACGGACTGTGTGTGATATTAAGAAATGATGGTGTGGCAGGAAGAGAACGACAACGTACGAAGGAAGTGTAGGAGTGGTATTTCACACATTCACACCGTTCCCCGGGAAGTCGAAGTCTATACGGCAATCTGCGCGGGAGTCAGGAGTCAGAAAATCAAGTGTCCATCGCATTTTAAAGCACGTAAATTGTAGGCCTACATTCCCACGTCATTTCATGCGATGAATTAAAACAACCCAAATAGGCGTCCCGAATTTTGTGAGTGGGTTGTGAACGTGTGTAAGGATGATGAACACTTGATTGGCATAATTGTTTGGTCCGAATCAGTCTTTCAGTTCAGTTTAATTCAACTTACAATCGTCACAACTGTGTGTACTGGGTCGATGAAACTCCCCACATTGCGGTAGAGCAAGCAGTTAATCATCCTTGATTAAGAGTGTGGTGCGGTATGTCTGCCGGATAAATAGTGGAGCCATTATTATTTGATGGAACGGTGACAAGAGAAAGTTATCATACCATGTTGCGGGAAAACATTGTGCCAGCCGTTCACCAACTCTACCCTAATGAGGAGGGATTTTTTTCAGCAGTACGGTGCACCGCCACATTATCATAGAGACATACAGTCGCTCATGCATGAAACATTTGTTAGGAGGCAAGTAGGCGAACGAGAAAGTTTTGAGTAAATACCCAGATCTCCATATTTAACGTTGTTAGATGATTATCTCTTGGGAACTCTGAAGAACACGGTGTGCGCCACAGAGCCACGGGCACTGGATGCCACGAGAGACGCTGTTGTGACCGGCTGTGAATCCGCTCCCATGAAAACAAAAACCCATGTTTGTCGTTCTGTTCTACAGTTTTTCAGATGATGTCTTGCTACTAATGGCAAACATTTTGAACATTTGCGAGTGTTATTGTCCAGCATTTGCACACGCCTAGTATTGTCCTTGTAGCAGCAAATACAAGCAGTCCCATCAGATTATCAATCGTTTCTCTGTTATTCCCATTCAAATAGCTTGAACTTTTATTTTGGGAAACCTGGTACATACTGTAGCAGTTGAAATTATAGCAGCGGTATCGGCCGAGTGGGGCATGGAACTGTGTCTGTTTTCGCAAGCAGGATGGGCGCGTGCACGACGAACTGTTGACGGCTGTCCTAACAGGTGTCCCGATTGCACGCGGAAATCGGGCTCCAAGTTCTGATAGCTGGCCCGTTTTCGCACTGCTACGCCTCTTCTCGTTTGCGGGAATATTTCGGATTCCAACGATGGCCTCTCTGGGAGTTGATAAATATACTGCAGTGTGTGCCCGCGGCATTGAAATACCCGTGATTCTGGGTCAGTTGAAGAGTTCCGTGTTCTCTCGTTGCCAAAGAGGAGACATCGAGGACCCCGTGGAGAGAGAGCAAGCCATGTTTTTCTATGGGCTCCCGTCCTGCCAGGACGTGGCTTCTCTAAATGAAACATCTCGAGGTCGCTTCATCCCAACTGACATTAGACCCTTGCCTGGTAACGGCAGATTCGTATTCCAGGATTAATGGAAATGGCAGGTGTATGTAGTGCAGAAATCGGTCGAATGTTAAAGTTTAAGCAGTTATTTAAAGTTAGTTCAAGTTCATTATGTTGCTTCTAAGTTAGTGTTTAATCTGAACTCTCCCTTTTCATTAATTTAAGATTCGGTATGTGCGAAACTGATTTCAAGTTAGTTTTTAAATTAAACCGATCTCAATTTAATTCCTCTTTAATATAAAGGTAAATTCGTTTGTCTTTTGATTTACTAATACTTTGCGGTAGTAAGAATTCTTTGATCACTGTCGAGTAAGTGTTCATTGCTGTCAAGTAAATTTTAATTGTTGTTATTCTTTTAACGTAATTAAACTACTTGATTTTTATTTAACATTTCACCAAAATTTTCAGGTTTTTATTGAAAATTCTTTTTGGATCTGTAAATGTTATTGAAATTAAAATCTGTTTATATTTTTAATAAATTGTTTCTAATTATTGCATCAACGGACCGCCTTATTTTGTATTATGTTATATCAGAAAGGAGTTAAATTGATTGAACTGTTGAAAACTGAAGTCATTCATAGGAAACATGTATGCTGCGTTCTAACCACAGAAAGTCTTGTATGGGACTCAGCCTATTGATTAATTATTGGAAAGATACCCCCTAATGCCTCTTGTAGAAGCGTATTCGCATAGCCAAGCGTGTACAGAGGTGGTGTACGTAAGAGGGTTTACATAGTTGCAGGATTTATCTTACTATTTGCCGAAGTCCGCTACGTGACAATGTTAACCAACAACTTAACTTGAATTATAGAGTGAACGTCAACTTACTGATTACAATACCGGAAAGATAGTTAAAGAATGAACATCTGCATTTAAATAAATTCTTCTAATTTATCATATGGGCAATGGTGAAAATTATCTTAAGAAGAGACTACCGCAAAACGAATAATATAAATATGATCATCCGCGAAATGTGAACAGAAACCAAGTGGTTCCGTAGGCCTGTTAAGAAACAGGGAGGCAATGAGCAGATAATATTTTATGTATCTCGGATTCGAAAAGATTTCAGAAGTGCGAGCGTGTTTAATTTTTGTATTACGTTGATGAAGATACAGCTGAGTTCACAAAAGTGTGAAACAACGCAAAACGACGGAAAAAGTAATGACTGTTAGGTTAAATGCAACGAACTAGACGGTTAAGGTATTTATTTCCTATTTCATTTCTAAATAACATTCCTGAGATAAAAAACTTTTCTCTCTGCGAGACACGTTTTACAGGTGGGACAAATTAATTTTCAGCATCACGAGATAGCAGCACAGAACTCGTGGCCAAGTTTGTCGTTTATATCTTCATACCTCGGCTACGTTGATGGTTTTCGCTATCGAAAAATAAAATACACACTATAAATGTACACGGTAAAACTTATCTGTTTGCAGAAACATAATAATATTTAATATTTTTCCTTTGTAGTAGGTTTTCATTGTGTACTTTTTCTCTCTTGGTTTTCTGTACTTCATATAATCTCAATTCGACAACCATTTTCTCAACATTCTCTTTGTAAAAGACAAATTGTTTGCATGTCTTCATAAAAAGACAGTCACGAGAAGTCCGACAGACAGAATACCATTTCACCTCGTAGGGATGTTTTAATTTAAAAACTGCAAAAAGCTAGAGCGTAGATCCCCAGAGGTGAGTTGGCGACTGCAAAGTCGTGGGACGTACACTTTCAAGTGTGTTCACAACGGTCCTCTCGTGCATAATTAACCCTGTTTTGAAGTAATTTGCATATCCCGCGATGACGTTTCCCTCCTGCGAATTGGCGTAACAATCGTATCACCGATTCCGAGTTCACTTTCGATGTGCATTAGAGACATGTCTGCCTGGGTATTCGAATGAGGCGTAGAATTAACGGAAATGTAGTGGTGACCCCGGCCGATGCATAACTTCCGGAACCAACTCTGTGCGCAAGACACTGCACTTGCCTGCAGTCTCTAAGCGACGACATTAAAATTTTACTGGCGGAAAATGTATTGTAGATTGAACTGCAGTCATCTCTTTTTTGTTATGAACGTGTATCCGTTTAGCGGAGTTTTCGTGTATAGAATGTCCCAGAACTCACTCCCATGCGCTATTACATATAGCTAATCCTGCGAAGACAAAATACGAGAAGCTTCGCTACTAATCACATTCCAGTGAAATNATGCGCTATTACATATAGCTAATCCTGCGAAGACAAAATACGAGAAGCTTCGCTACTAATCACATTCCAGTGAAATGTTTCTTGCACAATCTGCCAATACTCTGACCGTTTCACACCTTGCGGTAAGAGCCTAACGTGATATCTTAGCTATATCTGAAATGAAAGAAAAATTAAGATCCTTATAAATAAACTTTATAAAGAGGTTAATTTCACAGGGAAACCTACGAGCTTTACTTAGACACGGAATGCCCAAAATATTTGCAATATGAATGTGCAAGGAAATATGTTTATCTACCCTCAAATGTAAACAGAGCCAATAAAATCTTGGACCATTAAATTGTATATAACTTACCTGTTGGTTTCTCTTTAAGTGTTCGTAAGCATTGCACAAGCGATCTTATTTCAAAGTTATTTCGAGAGTTGTAACAGCAGAGTGATACGCGGTGGTAGATATTATTCCAAACAATTTTTTTCTGTTATGACCCCACCATAATATATGTGGTGAGTTTGATCGCAAGCATGGTGAGGTCATAACTCTTATCCTACCGTGCGTTATGGAGTTGTAGTGACGTATGAGGTGCGGTAACACGTGTGTATATCACATATGCACCATGTATATATCATATCTACACCGAACTTGAGTTGCTGCATGTTTGTAAATAACAGGTTTTTTTAATAGTGCAATAATAAATGGCTTCACAAACGTCCATTATATAATATTTATATTTTAATAGAAAATCAACCATTCTCGATGTGGCAAAAATTACGTTCGTGTCTGGTAGATATAAAATTCAATACTCTGTCCTTGAAACATCTGTAGAATTAAGGATAATATTGACAAATAAAAATATACTGCGGACACTGGCATATAGCGCTATTAAGTTAGTCTGCTACCTTCATCCCAGATACAGTAAACGTCACTGAGTATTGGAACAAACTGGAAGCGATACTGAAATGTACCACGTATATTTAGATTGATAATCAGCGAAACTGACCAAAATTGTCACTTAACGTTACACACAGTTAAAACGATATATTATAAATTGTTCAATGAAAACACTACTTTTAGTTTCGGAGAAAATAATTTCTGACATATTAATTTAATTCAGCTATTGACAAAAATGAAATATTGAATCCGCTTGAGGCAAATAATGTACGCACCAAAATTAGATAAGCAATTATGCCCTGGGCTACACCCCTTAACAAACTCGCTTAAGAAGTTTAATTTTAATTTTAATTTTAAATACAGAATTATTATTTTAAGAACTTTGCAGATACGTCTAAATTATTAAAAGTTCGTTTCATAGATTATTGTAAATTATTGTTTCATGGTCCGGACAAACACAAAAAAATAAATCGGTGTAGCACTTAACTGCACTTCCACATGTTGGGGAGTATCTCGAGGCGAATACCAAGAGAACTAGAGAACTTCGACTTAAAGAAGCTCCTAACGAACCAATTGAAGTAGCAAAGGTTGTACGTGAAACAAGGTCTAGAAGACACCTGCAAGTTAAACTTGAACACTCGGAGTTTAAAAACTTGAACTAAACATGAACTTCAACTATGGGCTCGGACAGATCATGGACCCTCTAAAACAAAAAATAACGAAACGCGAAAAATTAGTAATCTGTTTAGGACTAGGAGAGCAAACAAACATGGCACGTAGAATACTATAGTGTTTTGTAGTCACCACTTGGAGGGTAGAGAAGAAACACGAAAGTAGACTAACATCTCGCAATTTACTAATTATACTCTAAAACAACGTATGAAAAACTCGCCTTCTGCTACATGAGGTAAAATAATACTTAAATCAAAGGCAAGGAAAATAGCTTCCTGCAAACGCCTTCCCTGCCACGAAAGTACGCGGCAAATACGTCGTGGCTGTATGAAGTCGTTGCAAAGAGTGCGCGAAAAGCGGTTACCACGGCGGATGAATACACAAATTGGCACGCTTTATCAAGTGCAGAGTACGAAAAATTAGTTTTTGCCTCGTCCCCAGAGTGCGATGGAGGTACCAAAACATAACCATAACACAAATACTCTGCAGCTAGAAACACACATCTAGCTACTCTTGTAACAGAGGCAGAAAAGGAACAGCGGCCCACGTCCTTGCGGAATGCAATATTGTAAAGCACGTCCGAGGATACCTGAGCTGTCTGCAGCTACTTCGGACATCCAGGCACGCTGGGAGTAAGTGAGTGAGCGAAGATATTTGGACGGCTTTTAACATCGGGGTCTTGAGTGTAGATGAGGGTGAAGCGAGGTGAGTGAGCAGCGCCGGAATGCAAGGGCGGGGGGAAAGGAGATTCCCGAGCAAAACCGCTGACCAGCGGCATCATCCGTCACGATTCCCACATGCAAAAACCTGGGGGTGACCCCGCAGGAAATCGAACCCGGTTCGCCTGGGTACGAGGCGAGTAGTCTAACCAATACACCACCACGGCCCCCAGTCACGCAGAGAAGTGAAGTTAACTCTGTAAAAACTTTCAAAACATGAATACCTGGCTTAAATTAATACTCAATAAGGTTGCCCTAAAAGTTGAATTAAATAACAATTACACTTATATGGCCAAAAAAATTACACAATTAATTAAAAGAAAAAAAATACTGAAGTTAGAAGTCAGGTAAAATCTAAAAAAATTATAATAACGTGCCTCAAAATTTTGGAAACATTTTGCAACGGCACAACTCCGCTAGTCATATGAATCTACGTAAATACCGCGTAAGTGGAATGAAAACTTTCACGGAATCATTTAAAAGCACTAAATAGAGCTTGATTAAGCAAAAAAAAAAAAAAAAAANTCTAAAGTTTGGACAGGTCACGGGTGTTGGAGAAGACAGCCTTCCAGCTGGTCCCATACATACTCAATAGGCGATATGTCCGGTGATCTCGCAGGCCAAGATATCGTGCCCCAGTGAAATACTATCTTCACTATTGTTCCGCCAAGTGCCAACCGGGTTTTTCTAAAGTTTGGACAGGTCACGGGTGTTGGAGAAGACAGCCTTCCAGCTGGTCCCATACATACTCAATAGGCGATATGTCCGGTGATCTCGCAGGCCAAGATATCGTGCCCCAGTGAAATACTATCTTCACTATTGTTCCGCCAAGTGCCAACCGGGTTTTTCTAAAGTTTGGACAGGTCACGGGTGTTGGAGAAGACAGCCTTCCAGCTGGTGGGTATGTATGAGTTATCCGCTATACAGGCCACTAGAGCGTCCGGTAGATATCGTGCCCCAGTGAAATACTATCTTCACTATTGTTCCGCCAAGTGCCAACCGGGTTTTTCTAAAGTTTGGACAGGTCACGGGTGTTGGAGAAGACAGCCTTCCAGCTGGTCCCATACATACTCAATAGGCGATATGTCCGGTGATCTCGCAGGCCAAGATATCGTGCCCCAGTGAAATACTGTCGTAACTATAATATCCCAGTTCTCGGAAAAGTAATATGTGTGAAATGTATACACTTTTTAAACAAACATGTGCATTTAAATTGAAGCAATGGCTATTCTATGTGAAATGTTCTACACACAGCCGTGAGAGGAAATTTGGTTTTACTTAGTTGTTTTAATTAAGTAAGAAAAAAAAAATTTCTGTATTTACATCACTTTTTTATTGGGGGTGCGATATGATGTATATGCCTCGCAGTGTGTGTTGCTCGATAACGGACGTGTGGATGCGCATTATCGTGCTGTCGAATGCTACCAGGAATACTACTTACCAATGACAGAAAATGGGGGCGTACGACCTCGGAAACGTACCGATGTCCAGGGAGCACAAATAAAATTCCATATTCTTTGTTCATGTCGGCCACTTACGNATATCGTGCCCCAGTGAAATACTGTCGTAACTATAATATCCCAGTTCTCGGAAAAGTAATATGTGTGAAATGTATAAACTTTTTAAACAAACATGTGCATTTAAATTGAAGCAATGGCTATTCTATGTGAAATGTTCTACACACAGCCGTGAGAGGAAATTTGGTTTTACTTAGTTGTTTTAATTAAGTAAGAAAAAAAAAATTTGTGTATTTACATCACTTTTTTATTGGGGGTGCGATATGATGTCTATGCCTCGCAGTGTGTGTTGCTCGATAACGGACGTGTGGATGCGCATTATCGTTCTGTCGAATTGTACCAGGAATACTACTTACCAATGACAGAAAATGTGGGCGTGCGACCTCGGAAACGTACCGATGTCCAGGGAGCACAAATAAAATTCCATATTCTTTGTTCATGTCGGCCACTTACGNGCGACCTCGGAAACGTACCGATGTCCAGGGAGCACAAATAAAATTCCATATTCTTTGTTCATGTCGGCCACTTACGTAACTCCCGTTAAAGGAGCCCTACTAATGTAAGCCTAATCCTGACAACCACATCTGCGGCACCAGGTACAGGTACGACCATCTTAAACACGCAATGCGAAGTGAAAAATACAACGCAACGTCATAATTTCATNCGGCACCAGGTACAGGTACGACCATCTTAAACACGCAATGCGAAGTGAAAAATACAACGCAACGTCATAATTTCATCCGTTCAGTGCTCCACTGCACACATGTCACGCGATGTTGTGGAGTCAAAGACAGTAGGAGCAGAGGACGCCGTGACTGTAGTCCACCCTCCTTCAGTTGCCGGCGATAGTCTTTTATGACACTACTCACTGTAGTGTAGGACTCGCAGATGACAGAATCTGTGATGTCGCGGCATGGACAGTTGCTTCTCTTATTCGAAGTCCTGACGTTCTGTTGCTAGACGCATCGTGCCAAGACCTTGCTTATGCAACTTATGGCCTTCATGTGTCCATATTCTTTATAAAATGTTGCACAGTGCTCATGGCACGGCCCATGTGAGAGGCTATTCAGCGATGATCAACGATAATGGTGTGTTATTGTTGCCAGTGTGAGTAAAATATATAAAGTTTTTAATATCTATGTGTAATTTCATTTAACCTAACCTGTTATAACCTAACGTAACTTGTCCTAAACGAATCCTAACCTCGACTAAGATAACGTAACCCAACCTAAAACGCATAGGCGATAATACACTTACAAAGAGGCATTCAGATATTAAAACCTCGTAGACCCTAAACCAACAAACTAAAGTTGTAAATAAAATGTAAAAGGTGACTTTGGACAGCCCTAACGCTAAAAAATTGGCACTAGAGACTTTTAAACATAATCAGGATACCCCTTGCATTGCGCGTGAAGTGACCCCGAAAAATTGGAAGTAGAGAAGAATAAGTGTTTCTGGAACACTCCAACGACACATGAGTTACCCATTCTCCACGTCTCGGCATACTGAAAGGTTGAATGTAGTCTACCTGGTGACATCGGGAACACTTTCCTTGTTAGATACATATATAACTTGGCCGATATATCTATGACTGCTGCTGTCACATATACTCTACGCTATACTGCACATACCCGTGATATATTCATTTGAGTACATGTGACTGCGACAAGTTGCATGCTGGGCACACGTTCTTAGATTTGCAATGCCTGCTTCCGCATGTCGTATATTTTAGCTTCCTTTGTACATATCTCCCACCAAGCTAAGCATTCTGCTCGCGTTTGTGTGTGTAGCCAAGGAATGATGTCCTCGCGTTTTTAAACAAATGTTCTTTTAGTGAACATGAATAAGTTGTCTAGAAGTGAATTAATTAAACACATATAATGTTTACTTTGTCAAATTTTCTTTATATGTAGCTAGTCTGTAAAAACTACACCATCTTAAAACATCAAAGTGTAACATTAAAATTTGATTGATTANACTACACCAGCTTAAAACATCAAAGTATAACATTAAAAGTTTGATTGATTGATAAATTTTATTTATTGTACGGAAAAGTATAAAAGTGCAAATAATAAAATTTTATCCGTGATAGAGTAACAAATACACAATTTAGCATTACTATTTGATTACAACAGATGAATTATAATGTTCAACTTAACTAAGCTTATTCACATTTCCATAATAAATTTCATAAATGAATAAATTACGTTTGGCTTGTTTAATAATACACAAAAATTTCAAAGTTCTACTAGTGTATTTAACCATTTTAATGTCATACCCTGACACCAGCATTTTATAACTTTCATGCATACTGTAAAAACTTAATCCAATTTATTGACAAAATAAAATATAGCATTATGCTACACGTTACGTATCCTAATTCTCGTTGAAGAAAGAATGCTATTTAACCACGAAAGCTTTAAAAGAGGGACAAAAAATCAATAGAATATTACATTATTCAAAATATATTGCTTGTAAATTCTCGATTTCTGCCGTTTTTTATATTAGCACTGTTTGCGACCCACATCACTGTCACATGTGGCTACGTTCGAATTTCGGTCGTGGATATAAGTCGCAGGTATTTGTGTGCCATAGTGACAGCTGTCACACATACCTAAAAATATCGTTTAAGTTCATCTCTATCCTCGCTGCGTGTTCGGGATCATGGTGGCTCCACTGGTATGACAAATAAAGCCTTCTATATGATATGTTCCGTTGATGCAGTGCAGACGACGTTATAATAATCTGCACGCCTTTTAAGATGTTAGCTATAGATGATAAAGCTGAAGTCTACCATTGTATTCTGAGTGTTTCACTATCTCTGTCTGACAGTTTATGTAAATAATGAGTAGATAGAATTAAAATTGGTGTTCATTTTGTCACAAAAACCGTTGACTTTCAAATTTTCTCCAAACAGTCGCTTCCAAAAAACATTAACGTTATGCTTTTCAAACGTTCAAAATTGCTTCTTCGACCGATTTAAATAAAATAATCTCTAGTAGTAATGCTTTCTGTGAAAAATATTACGTTGTACACTGCTGGAAATCACCGACTAGTTCTAAAGCAGTTTTAGGGGCGCTTGGAAAATATTTATCGTGATGTGTTTCGGAAGATGTGATCACACACTGGGTGCAATAAACCTCTTGTAATGTTTGTAAACCCGTTTCTCATCCACAGTTTCAAGTAATATCGACATTTCTAACTATTGCTGAGCTTTACTCTTTTGCGCGCATTTAAAATGTATTCATTTTGTTATCTCGTAAAAATATTTGTTCTGAAAATAGATTATTGGGAATTTTCCCTGGATGAAATCTAGGAAAAATAACCCATTCATATTAACGGTAGAGTACTACAACCACGAATATTTGAGTGGTTCAAGAGATTATTTAATTTAAAACTGTTAATGATGCGCCACAGTTCATAAAACCCATTCTCATATAAGAATATATTTAAAATTACACTGAAGAGCCAAAAAAACTGGTATAGGCGAGCGTATGCAAATAGCAGAGGTATGAAACCAATCAGAGTAACGCGATGCGGTCGGCAGCGCCTATATAAGACAACAAGCATCTGGTAAAGTTGCTAGATCGGTTACTGCTGCTACAATGGCAGGTTATCAAGATTTAAGTGAGTTTGAACGTGGTTTTATAGTCGGCATACGAGAGATGGGACATAGCATCTCCAAGGTAGCGATAACATTTGGAAGTTGGCGTACGACCATTTCACGAGTGTGCTGTGAATATCGGGAATCCGGTAAAACATCACATCTTCGACATCGCTGCGGCCGGAAAAAGATCGTGAAAAACGGGAAAAACGAAAATCATTAAATGTGACAGACGTGCAACCCTTTCTCAAATTGGCGCAGATTGGATTTGTGGACTGCCCTGCAGGATTCATGGTTTGAATTGCCTCCTGCATACCTTCAGACATTAGTCGAGTCCATGCCACGTCGTCTTGCGGCACTTCTGCTTGCTCGGGGGTCCCTACACGATATTAGGCTGGTGTACCAGTTTATTTTACTCTTCAGTGTGTGTGTGATATATATATATATATATATATATTACACACACACATGAAGTAGGGAGTGGCTACCCACATAACTATTTTTATGATCAATCTGACGGCAATTAGGAGAGTAGTTCACTTGTAGTGACTCACAATAGGCACTGTCACCGTAACAGCTTTTATAGGAATATGTACAATGGTTAGTATATGTTATAGTCTAACATAAAATACCTATCGACCTTAATGTTTAAATTATAGGCCTTATCCACTAACCATAAATGTTAGGCTGTTATGTGCCAAATTTAGTAGAAGTCAGTTAGGTTGTTACGGAGATATGACGTAAAATCTTTACTTCCTTGGGTCACACTAACTTACAAAATGGCGGACTAATAACATTTAATATTACTGAAAAGAATGCATCTACTATAAAATATCGGTGTACCAACTCTGAATTACTATAATTCAATGGTTCTTGAGATATCATATAGCACCCAGAAATTTTAATTGCAGCATTATTCTAATAAATGTTCGGCGTGGTCGAAAATTACGTATGAATATTCTGTGTATTTACTAGGCATGTTTGGTGTATCAAGTATGGTGAAAGTTTGTGCTTGGGTTTCACATTTGGCACTGGGAGACACACAAGAAGTGATCTAATAAATCTAACATTCGTTAGGAAAGTTGGCTAAAAAAAAAAACGAGCGCTATGTGTTCAGTTAAGCGTGAATTAATTCCTGCTATTTTTATAGTTATCATTCGCCCCATTATAGTAAAATTTTTGCATATTTAAGAAAGAAAAGGAGTGCATACTTACAAACGCAGTGTGCTCTATGAATATTAACGCGTTGCGGTTGTATGACTTGGCTGTGACTATAAATTTTTAATTACTATAAATTGGCGGCTGCGAGACAAGGATTTTACCGTAGTCAGATTTGCCGTGGGCAAGATGATTCAAAATTTCAATTTAGTCGTTGTTTGCCAGCGCAAATACTTTTGTATGTACTTTAACTTGAGCTGTATCTTAGAACTGAACAAACTGAAGGCGCCTTCGAAGTTCATCTGCGCAAACAGACAATTTTAACTGCTACTCTCGCGGGGACACGTGCAGTTTGCGTACGTTTATTGATATTATGCAAAACAAAGACTAGTCTGCCGTGCGCCAGAATATCTAGTACTGCGTGGTTTTATTTTCAAATGTTTCTCGAGCAGACTAAGAATCATCTGCGTAGAGTCAGGATCAAAATTTTATATAATTTGTGAACGGATTTGGTTTTTTTTTTTTTTTTGCATGCATGCACGTGTCATATGAAAAACTCTAACGTTGAGAGTTGCTTGTTTAGCGTAGGCTACTGCGTTTGTGGTTCGCTATAATTTACAATGCTTGCAAGTTTTCTTTGTCTCTTCACATTTTATTGAAATGTTATAAATCCCAATAAGTCGTTCGAAAACAAAATTCAACACAAAGAAGTAGACTCCAATACTTAGGATNTTGAAATGTTATAAATCCCAATAAGTCGTTCGAAAACAAAATTCAACACAAAGAAGTAGACTCCAATACTTAGGATAAAGAATTTCCTTTACCTCATACTCTACTCCATAGACTCGATTCCCTGTGAGGCACGAATTATATAATTAGCTTGAATCTGGCAACGTTAATTCATTCAGTCGTTTATTTAGTATGAATCTAAACTCTATGCTTTGATTAGGGGAAGTTCATGAATAATATATAATTGGCCAAAGCGAAAATATTGGCAACTTTGAATATCTATCGAGTGACAGCTAAAAGAATAAAAACAACAGGGTCAAAATATTTCATTGTCAGTAATACCTATAAAATTTTATATTTCTATATTTATGCATAAATAATTACCTGCATGTTTTCTTCTGGGGCGATAGAGTATGTAGGTTTTCTCAAAGTATAAACATATTGTACATGAACATGAATATCACCAGTAGTACCAACTAATTTACGAAAAATCCAAATTTCATCACCCAACTCCATCTTCATTCTTTTAGTTGAATACAAAACGGGAGCCTGAGAAATCGAAACAATGGCAGTTTGATTAATAACACTTTAATGTAAAGCAAAAGTCTTCCAACATAATATGTCTCGAACATCAATTTGACTGAAATAATTAACAGCAATACCAGGATTATTATGAGAACGACGATAAAAGCAGACCTCCAAAATACCACAACCAGGATTAGCAGTCATACCTTGAATAGCAAATCTATACAATAAAGAGACGAGAACATAACTTTCTTGAGCTTGAGTAACTTGCTTAACAAACATATTATCATCTTTAGCAACATCAGTATTAAAACTTTCAATGTTACAAGAAACAGGTCTTGAATGTTATTTCCTCTTATAATAACGTGCACGTCTTATACTGACAGTGAAAAGTTTTTTACATATACATTTTGTGGTGGAAGTCCTTTTGTGGGCACAACCTAGACAGTTTACTGTAAAAATAACCGAATTTATATAAAATATTATAAATGCGAAAGGCTGTGTGTGTGTGTGTGTGTCTCTCTCTCTCTATCTTTCTCTCTCTATCTTTCTCTCTCTATCTTTCTCTCTCTATCTTTCTCTCTCTCTTTCTCTCTCTTTCTTTCTCTTTCTCGCTCTGTCTTTCTCTTTCTCTATTTCTCTTTCTCTCTTTCTCTTTCTCTCTTTCTCTTTCTCTCTTTCTCTTTCTCTCTTTCTCTCTCTTTCTCTTTCTCTCTCTCTCTCTTTCTCTTTCTCTCTCTTTCTCTCTTTCTTTCTCTCTCTCTCTCTTTCTCTCTCTCTTTCTTTCTCTCTCTTTCTCTCTCTCTCTTTCTCTCTCTCTCTTTCTCTCTCTCTCTTTCTCTCTCTTTCTCTCTCTTTCTCTCTCTTTCTCTCTCTTTCTCTCTCTTTCTCTCTCTTTCTCTCTCTCTCTTCGTTACCACTCAGCTCCATAACGGCTGAACAGATTTTGATCAAATTTAGTATGTAGGTACTAAAGGTCTTGGAATAGGACATTGTCTACTTTTTATCCCAAAAAATTTGTACGGTACAATGTGGAATAACAACAAAAAGTAATTAGCAACGGCTGGGAAGGTGACCGAACTTAGCTTAATAACGACTGAACGGATTTTGATAAAACTTGGTATGTAGGTACTTTAGGTACTTGAATAGGAAATAGGAAACTTTTTATCTAGGAAAATGGCATAGTTCCTGTGGAATAAAAACAAAACCTAATTCTCTAACGGCTGGGAACGTGACCGAAATATTTTTTTCCTCTGGTGTCAGAGTTTATCAGGCCGCCCAAGGGCCTCTGAAATGGCTTGACGACTGCTCTCAATCGATAAAAACTGTGACCGAATATTTAACGTGCCCTCCGAAGCCCGGAAGCGCTCAGATGTTATGCCACTAAACGGTCACCCATCCAAATGTGTGCCGCTGGGACCGTTGCTTAACTACGGTGATCGATTAAAATCCCTCAGCCAAGCGCAAAAAGTAGTAGCTAGGTACACTTATTTCTAAAGCTACAACTTTATGAAACTCACTTTTTTATTTTCATTCATCGACGCTGGAAAGCGGAAATGTAACTACGCGATAGTTTCACAGATATACTCCAAAAATAATATCCTACTTCTTGGCTATCAGGTAAAAAATATTCCCTTCATTTGGGGTTCCCGTAATCAGTTTAAAACCTATGCCAACATAGCATAATTTTATAATTCGGTTTTCACATAAATGAATTGTCTTTTACCCATTTATTTATTGGTGTATCACTGTAAAACTCAATTTTACCCGGTCGAAGCCAGGCCGGTTCGCTAGTATAGAATAAAATGGCAGTTGATGTTCTAACACCGTAAGGTGAACATCGATTTGTAAGTGCTGTCTCGTCATACGTCGAAGATGAATTGCGAATACAAAGGCCTCCGTTCAGCCTCGACGATCATTAAGCCACGGCCTGTATCATCGCTAACTGGTTGTCGCTAGTACCGATTCTGTGATTGAGTTTTCACCTCCGACTTGAAATACTCAGCCATATGAGAGAACCATTTATAGGAAGAGTCCTCTGCACACACCACAATAAACACCACTGGCTTCGCGGTCAGCTCTGAAATGAACTCTGCACACTCTGCACGCTTCGCGATCAGCTCCGCCATCAGCTCCGTAATGAGGAGTCAGCACTGTGCAGTAGTAGTACAAGAGTTTGAATTCACATATACCTGAAGACGATGCAAACCACTGACGATGTGCAATCGTGTATGTCGTGTACGACTACGTGCAAACCTTCATAGATTACTCGACAATTACGTGGAAAACAATGATGTTACTGTGCCAAAACCTTCAGTAAAAGTTTTAATGCACGGCGCCATGAAAAGAGCGAGTGATCAAAGAAATCTACTTACAGAATACTAACCTGCGATGTGTGCGGTGCAACATTTGGTGGAAGCGATAATTTAAAAAGACACTGGTACGTGTAAAGATAACGCACCTTAGCTTGACTCGAGAAAATATCCATTGACTTCATGACCTCCTGTTAATACACTACATACAATTTTCGCAGACGACGACGGAACTCGCACGAGGAAGCGTTACGACAGTGGGCACATGCAGTTCATGCAAGGTGATACATTGAAGAACCGCACCGAGATCTGCAAGGATTCGTCTTTTGAGAGCCAGCAAGTGATGTCATCAATACCCCCTGCAATATCGATGGGTACTGATTCCGTAGACGATTATGATGAGACAGTTAATGCTAAAGGTGGAATGAGAGACCTATGGGGTGTGGTAGATTCGGTATGTGTGGAATGTACACTTGCAAGACGTTTGCGTGAAGTCCACGAACTTCAAAATAAACTGTCGTCGGCTCTAAATTCTGATGAGCATATAACTCATGTTACAAAGGAAAGTGAACTTGNGAACTTCAAAATAAACTGTCGTCGGCTCTAAATTCTGATGAGCATATAACTCATGTTACAAAGGAAAGTGAACTTGATGTTGAGAATGAAACAGGAGGTGAAGACGATAATGAAGAAAGCATTGATGAAAATATAAATGGAGACAGTGATACTGCTGAAGACTATAATGGCGATTTTCTCAATGCACTGACACAGCCCTCCAAAAAATGTGCTGCAACAAGCGATATGGAGAAGGCAGAAGAAGTCAAGAACGCATGTTTCATATTTCCTGAAGAACCGAATGAANTGCTGCAACAAGCGATATGGAGAAGGCAGAAGAAGTCAAGAACGCATGTTTCATATTTCCTGAAGAACCGAATGAACTTGTTGAAAGACTCAGATATTTGATTGTCCTTCAAAAATGCGGGGATCTCACGCACATATAAGGCGTATCTTCAATCATTAGAGAACTGAATGGGAGGGGATATATCGCATGATATGATGATCTACCCTCCTATTAGATTATTACAAAATAATAACAAATTATTGTTATTATAAAACAAATGTTTATTTCTTTATTTTTGTGTGTCGTACCCTTTATTCCCTCACAACTTTAAAGTGGTTCCATGAGTTAATTAACATCTAAAATATTAATACAAAATTCTTCGTGCAGGAAATTTTATATAAACGCTGCGGCTCTTGCTATAATACCGGGGCCATCAACTTCTCTCGGGCAAGGAGGAATTCTACGAGTTTGCATACGAGGTCTCGTTAGAAATTCTTTTTTCGTCCTGTAGCATGAGCTTAAGATATAGTTCCTTGAGCCAGCAAAATACTCGCTTTTGTATAAGCAGACAAATCCGTATCTCAAATGCAGCAAAATTAATATTGTTTCGTTGAAATTACGCGGAACGTAAGTTAATGATAAACTTATTAAAAAGTTGTCGGTAAACTGAGAACTTTTGAAAACCCTGCTTAAAATATACTTGTATGCAACTTGTGTATCCTTCCACCACATGTAAAATTAACATGACTATGGGCCTGGTCAGTTTATTCATGCGTCGGTCAAGCGTAATTGTGCAATTATTACAAAAGTAAATATTTTACAAATTTGCTAATTATTATACTTTCATGAATTTAAATTAATAATAATNGTGCAATTATTACAAAAGTAAATATTTTACAAATTTGCTAATTATTATACTTTCATGAATTTAAATTAATAATAATTTCAGTAATCACAAATGTTTACCTAACGCTTTTAATTCAATCTTAAAATGTGTAACTACTCTCTCNTTAATAATAATTTCAGTAATCACAAATGTTTACCTAACGCTTTTAATTCAATCTTAAAATGTGTAACTACTCTCTCTTCCGTTGTTACCAACTTTGCTGAACGGGTGCCACTCAGCTTACGCCTTCGAATATATGCAGGTAGGGCAGTGACATTTTTCAAAGGTTGATTTAGAAAGCGCTCAATTAATCGTGAACAGCGTATAACGAAATTTACACACATATAGATGCCTGCATTGAAAAACTATCAAACAGGAATACTAGATTATAATGGTTGCCAACTTTGCGAGAAAATATCTTGCCAGAGTGATACGTATACAGTTTGTACCCGAGGTGAGGTTACAAACTTTCAGGAGTGATGGAGAAGGGCGCCGGCGTCAATTTGAGATAGGTAACTGCGATCCGGAAACGCATGCATCGGACGTTACAGCCAGAACAGTTCCGGGATGTCGATGGCAGTGGTTTGCGAACTTGTTTGATGCACTAAAGTGCCGCGTGCGCATGGCTGGCAAGCAATCAAGGACACAGCTCGCAACCGACTGAGCAAGTGCAATCATCCGCATGTGGATGCAGACCACAGCCTACTCACACAACAGCAGTAACTCGCGACTCACCAAGTCGACAAATCGCATGCCATCTACTGTGCTTTAGTTGAGAGTACGCCCCCCTCCCTTCCCCACCCCAACTCCTGTGCTCTACTACGCCTACAGCACATGATGTCGGCCGATACACGACATCGAGTTCAGCATGCTTAACTACCACATTTCAGGCTCATTGTTCGAGTCCCGGCTCGGGCAAGGACCTTCAACCTCAACATGGTCTGCAGGCTTCCAGATAATGTTAGTACCTTACCTTTTGACATTAAACGCAATGCGTTTTTTCCCGTTGTCGTATTCTACTGTAATCGTCATCACAACACTGTTTTAGTTCTGACGTTCGACGGGGAAATTTTTGGACCAGCAGGTTTATTCTGTACCTCCAACGCTAGTTTTCGGCGTGCGCGATCCGTGATTTTGCTTTGAGAGCGATACTGTAACAGCGACGTTGCGTTGACGCTTCCGTGCGTCGACGCAAAAGTGAAGTAAAAACTTAAGCAAATGTGCGCGAGCATCGGAGGCCGTTTGCGTTTCTCGTTGTACTGTTTTTTAATAAATATTCTCTGTGGTTTCTAAATTACCGTAGAATAATTCTGCAACTAATAAAATCGCTCATATACATTTAGTTCGTTGAAATATATGTCCGTATTTCTTTCATGTAATCGGAAAATGTACAGGTAACATCCATAACCTATCATAGGTAGTTGACGAAAAGGGGATATCCTCTTCATACAACTGCAGATTAATATTTACTGGCAGCACGTAAAAAATGGGGTAGCAACCCATTTACAGTTCCTAAGATGAGTTTTCGAATACTATTTCGTGTATTCAGGGAAATGGGATATGATGGGTGCCTAATGTTGGCTCGAAGACGACAATGGCAGCAGTTATTGATACGTGTTACGTTTAAATCAATGTTTTTTAATAAGAAAACATATTACGTACAATACATAATAGAGTTTTTTGTAATTCTGTAGTGTGTCTGAGAATATGGTGGAATTAGGACAGCGTTGAACGAAATAAACATTTTTATTTATTACACGCAATCAGCCTCGTACGTAAATAAACACCTTGTGCGCTCGTGGCTGGGGTCGGCTGCCGCGTTTGCCAGAACATTCCTGATCGGCTCACGAAGCTACCAGATCCTCCTCCAACAGTTGCATTGCCATAGCAACTGGGAAGGGCGGCGAAGAGGAAGCGTGAAATATAAGACACAGAAACGTGTGGCGAGACGAAACGAGACCTTCAGATGTACGTGGCGGCAGGGACGTCCGTAGAGTAGGGTGAGAATACACATGCGCAGAAAAGCGAACTCTAAGGAAATGAAACCAATAGTCCAACAATAGTGACGGGTAAGCAGTGATCACCTAGCGTCTGTGGAAATCACGCCACTGCCTATCATAGTATTACTTACTTACCAAATTTGACAAGCATCGGTTGAGTAGTTTTCTATATGTTACATAAAATCAGTATTTTCATGTGGTGCTCGCTTTCATAAAGGCTCACCAATATCAATATCTGTCTCGAAATAAAATGATTACAAGATGACCTGTCAATATACAACGTTTGGGTTAAATCAGTTGAATGGTTCCCGAGATACAAAATAGAGAGCACCATACAATTTAAAATATCCGCTGTTTTGAAAGGAATTGCAGGGCGTGGTCAAAAACTGTAATAGTACGACGCGCTTAATAATAAGTGTATGTGTAGCGAGTTTGGTGAAATTCGTCGTTTCACGCATCCAAACGTTTTCTTTGGCGGGGAGGAGGTAAGGGAAACACCAACACACGCACAGGCACACATGCAGACACGCACATACACGTACGTACACACATACAGACATAGACAGGAAGTAGGCAAAAACTATGGAATTGCTTGTATTTTTAGCAGCTTGTACTTACAAGTGTCACTCACAGTTCTCATAGAATACAGTCGTCTAAATGCTATGCTGAAATGAAATAAGTTGATGTGTAAACCAAATGATATTTTGATAAAAACACTGAAATTAATAGCAGGTCTAAATGCGAATAAACAGAATAGTCGTTTAGGTAAGGAAGTTGTACTTCTTCATTTGTAACTTAAAAATATTTCCCAGGAATTTAAGAGTTTTTTGAATAAATTTAATTTGAAGAATTTGTATTATTAGAGTGAAAATTTGATGAAATGACTGGTTCTGTGAAAGAGCGCTTATGCCGTTTATAGTTTCAGTTACTTAAATAGCTGCAAGTTTAGCAAAGATTAATGTGACAGTAATTTATAACTTAATTTCTTTCAGAAACTTATATTTATATTATTTATACACATAAGGAAACAATAAAACTGTTAACTACTGGATAAATCTAATAAAATAACTGTACACACAACCCAAGTCCTTAAAATTATTGCTTTAAATCTCTCTGTAACTAAGACAATAGAAACAGATTGTAAATAGTTAATAAATTTTGTAAATATTATGTTTAAAACATTTATAGAAAAAAAATATTAAAATAGTTTGCAATAAATTTTCTTTGTGGCGATATACACTGCTGGCCACTATAATGGTAAAAACCAAGAACGACGTGAGGAATCACAACAAGAGATATTGGACATAATGCCCGTGATACACAGGTGACTAGATTACTCTTTCAGCTTGGTATGGCGTACAGAACACGGGTAAATCAGTACTGTGTGGCCCCATCACAGGAAGCAATAACCACTGCTACACGACGCGACATTGCAAGGAAGAGACATTGAATGTCAGTCTGGGGTATCTCCGCCCAAGTTACTCCGATCTTGCAACTCAGGGTTAAACAACAGGATTGAAAAATAATACAACAAAGGAGTTAATGTTTAAAATGTCTTTTTATCAGTTTTGGGGGCCACGGTGGTGCAGTGGTTAGACTACTCGCCTTCCACCTAAGTGAACCGAGTTCGATTCTTGGCGGAGTCACTCCCGGATTTTCGCATGTGGGAATCGTGCCAGTCGACGCCGCTGATCGGCAGGTTTTCTCGGGAATATTCCGTTATTCCCACCCTTTCCGTTCGGTGATGCTCCATACTCATCTCGCTTCACCCTCATCGGCTCTCAAGATGTTAAGAGCCGCCCAAATCCATCTACTCCACTCTCCATTTTTGATCGATTTTCATCTTGTAATGCAAGTTTTCTATGCTCATTCATTTGTACAATAACCACAGTAAATATAATAAATACACATCTCATCATACTGTTTTCCCGTATTTTGTGGTGATTTGATTCTACGCTCTGAATAAGTAACTCCACAGTCCTTCACTTTAAACGAATATATATATTAAATAGTCCCTTTATATGTGAGAACGATTCACATATTTTGACGATTACGTGAACTGTAAAATTAAATATGATANACTGTAACAGCGACGTTGCGTTGACGCTTCCGTGCGTCGACGCAAAAGTGAAGTAAAAACTTAAGCAAATGTGCGCAAGCATCGGAGGCCGTTTGCGTTTCTCGTTGTACTGTTTTTTATAAATATTCTCTGTGGTTTCTAAATTACCGTAGAATAATTCTGCATCTAATAAAATCGCTCATATACATTTAGTTCGTTGAAATATATGTCCGTATTTCTTTCATGTAATCGGAAAATGTACAGGTAACATCCATAACCTATCATAGGTAGTTGACGAAAAGGGGATATCCTCTTCATACAACTACAGATTAATATTTACTGGCAGCACGTAAAAAATGGGGTAGCAACCCATTTACAGTTCCTAAGATGAGTTTTCGAATACTATTTCGTGTATTCAGGGAAATGGGATATGATGGGTGCCTAATGTTGGCTCGAAGACGACAATGGCAGCAGTTATTGATACGTGTTACGTTTAAATCAATGTTTTTTAATAAGAAAACATATTACGTACAATACATAATAGAGTTTTTTTTAATTCTGTAGTGTGTCTGAGAATATGGTGGAATTAGGACAGCGTTGAACGAAATAAACATTTTTCTTTATTACACGCAATCAGCCTCGTACGTAAATAAACACCTTGTGCGCTCGTAGCTGGGGTCGGCTGCCGCGTTTGCCAGAACATTCCTGATCGGCTCACGAAGCTACCAGATCCTCCTCCAACAGTTGCATTGCCATAGCAACTGGGAAGGGCGGCGAAGAGGAAGCGTGAAATATAAGACACAGAAACACAGGAACGTGTGGCGAGACGAAACGAGACCTTCAGATGTACGTGGCGGCAGGGACGTCCGTAGAGTAGGGTGAGAATACACATGCGCAGAAAAGAAAACTCTAAGGAAATGAAACGAATAGTCCAACAATAGTGACGGGTAAGCAGTGCTCACCTAGCGTCTGTGGAAATCACGCCACTGCCTATCATAGTATTACTTACTTACCAAATTTGACAAGCATCGGTTGAGTAGTTTTCTATATGTTACATAAAATCAGTATTTTCATGTGGTGCTCGCTTTCATAAAGGCTCACCAATATCAATATCTGTCTCGAAATAAAATGATTACAAGATGAGCTGTCAATATACAACGTTTGGGTTAAATCAGTTGAATGGTTCCCGAGATACAAAATAGAGAGCACCATACAATTTAAAATATCCGCTGTTTTGAAAGGAATTACAGGGCGTGGTCAAAAACTGTAATAGTACGACGCGCTTAATAATAAGTGTATGTGTAGCGAGTTTGGTGAAATTCNACAGGGCGTGGTCAAAAACTGTAATAGTACGACGCGCTTAATAATAAGTGTATGTGTAGCGAGTTTGGTGAAATTCGTCGTTTCACGCATCCAAACGTTTTCTTTGGCGGGGAGGAGGTAAGGGAAACACCAACACACGCACAGGCACACATGCAGACACGCACATACACGTACGTACACACATACAGACATAGACAGGAAGTAGGCAAAAANACGCACAGGCACACATGCAGACACGCACATACACGTACGTACACACATACAGACATAGACAGGAAGTAGGCAAAAAATATGGAATTGCTTGTATTTTTAGCAGCTTGTACTTACAAGTGTCACTCACAGCTCTCATAGAATACAGTCGTCTAAATGCTATGCTGAAATGAAATAAGTTGATGTGTAAACCAAATGATATTTTGATNTTCTCATAGAATACAGTCGTCTAAATGCTATGCTGAAATGAAATAAGTTGATGTGTAAACCAAATGATATTTTGATAAAAACACTGAAATTAATAGCAGGTCTAAATGCGAATAAACAGAATAGTCGTTTAGGTAAGGAAGTTGTACTTCTTCATTTGTAACTTAAAAATATTTCCCAGGAATTTAAGAGTTTTTTGAATAAATTTAATTTGAAGAATTTGTATTATTAGAGTGAAAATTTGATGAAATGACTGGTTCTGTGAAAGAGCGCTTATGCCGTTTATAGTTTCAGTTACTTAAATAGCTGCAAGTTTAGCAAAGATTAATGTGACAGTAATTTATAACTTAATTTCTTTCAGAAACTTATATTTATATTATTTATACACATAAGGAAACAATAAAACTGTTAACTACTGGATAAATCTAATAAAATAACTGTACACACAACCCAAGTCCTTAAAATTATTGCTTTNAATAAAACTGTTAACTACTGGATAAATCTAATAAAATAACTGTACACACAACCCAAGTCCTTAAAATTATTGCTTTCAATCTCTCTGTAACTAAGACAATAGAAACAGATTGTAAATAGTTAACAAATTTTGTAAATATTATGTTTAAAACATTTATAGGAAAAAAATATTAAAATAGTTTGCAATAAATTTTCTTTGTGGCGATATACACTGCTGCCCACTATAATGGTAAAAACCAAGAACGATGTGAGGAATCACAACAAGATATATTGGACATAATGCCCATGATACACAGGTGACTAGATTACTCTTACAGCTTGGTATGGCGTACAGAACACGGGTAAATCAGTACTGTGTGGCCCCATCACAGGAAGCAATAACCACTGCTACACGACGCGACATTGCAAGGAAGAGACATTGAATGTCAGTCTGGGGTATCTCCGCCCAAGTTACTCCGATCTTGCAACTCAGGGTTAAACAACAGGATTGAAAAATAATACAACAAAGGAGTTAATGTTTAAAATGTCTTTTTATCAGTTTTGGGGGCCACGGTGGTGCAGTGGTTAGACTACTCGCCTTCCACCTAAGTGAACCGAGTTCGATTCTTGGCGGAGTCACTCCCGGATTTTCGCATGTGGGAATCGTGCCAGTCGACGCCGCTGATCGGCAGGTTTTCTCGGGAATATTCCGTTATTCCCACCCTTTCCGTTCGGTGATGCTCCATACTCATCTCGCTTCACCCTCATCGGCTCTCAAGATGTTAAGAGCCGCCCAAATCCATCTACTCCACTCTCCATTTTTGATCGATTTTCATCTTGTAATGCAAGTTTTCTATGCTCATTCATTTGTACAATAACCACAGTAAACATAATAAATACACATCTCATCATACTGTTTTCCCGTATTTTGTGGTGATTTGATTCTACGCTCTGAATAAGTAACTCCACAGTCCTTCACTTTAAACGAATATATATTTTAAATAGTCCCTTTATATGTGAGAACGATTCACATATTTTGACGATTACGTGAACTGTAAAATTAAATATGATANTTTAAATAGTCCCTTTATATGTGAGAACGATTCACATATTTTGACGATTACGTGAACTGTAAAATTAAATATGATAAATTCGTGATTGGAAAGGGTTTATTAACGTCCCCCAGTGTTATGCCTGGCGGCTTATCAAGGGACGGCATACAAACTAGCTTATGACCCAACTTAAACGAACACCCATGCATTATCTGGGATTCAAAACCAGAACCTCCTGTACCCCAGACCGGCAGCGCACCAACCGTCTGCGCCACGGGAAGTCCGCATGGTAAATTTGTACGTATGTAAGTGAGTATTTAGTGACATACGAAAAAGGTTAAATTTTTATTGCCTTGGTAAAACTATTCTTTAAATGTGGAATGGAGATTTTTGGACGGTTCTTAATACGGTTCGTCTAGGTGAGAGGCGAACGCCCTAGCCTCTGCATCATTGCGCCTGTCTTTTAAAAACAAATTGACACTGGTTAAAATCCTAGAGGCAGGCAGGCTACCACGAAAACTGTGCGTGAACCTAGCACAGGAATACCAACCTGTCAAAATATAATAATATATGTTACGTTAAATACAGTGTTAATGCTACTTGCGTGGTTATCGTTCGCTACTCACTGAACGCGCAAGTACAACATTTGAATTTTCATATTGGCTTGAACGAATTAGGCTTAACAAAAACGCTAGTCATTATAAATTACTAAACATACTGAAAAGACAGGTACATATTGGGTAAGTGAAATCACGCTTGATAAGGCACTTAACGTACATTATTAGTATTAAAAATAAGGCTACTATAAAAGAACACATACTACACTGAAGAGCCAAAAAAACTGGTACACCTGCCTAATATCGTGTAGGGCACCCACGAGCACGCAGAAGTGCCGCAAGACGACGTGACATTGGCTCGACTAATGTCTGAAGGTATGCAGGAGGCAATTCACACCATGAATCCTGCAGGGCAGTCCACAAATCTAATCTGCGCCAATTTGAGAAAGGGTTGCACGTCTGTCAGGTTTAATGATTCTCGTCAGTCGTCGTTTGTCCCGTTAGTTCACAATCTTTTTCCGGCAGCAGTGATGTCGAAAATTTTATGTTTCACCGGATTCCCGATATTCACGGTACATTCGTGAAATGGTTGTACGTGAAAATCCAAATTTTATCGCTACCTCGGAGATGCTATGTCCCATCTCTCGTGCGCCGACTATAACACCACGTTCAAACTCACTTAAATCTTGATAACCTGCCATTGTAGCAGCAGTAACCGATCTAGCAACTTTGCCAGACGGTTGTTGTGTTATATAGGCGCTGTCGACCGCATCGCGTTAGTCTGATTGGTTCCATACCTCTGTTATTTGCATACGCACGCCTATACTAGTTTTTTTTTTTGGCTTTACAGTGTGTGTGTGTGTGTGTGTGTATATATATATATATATATAAATAGAGAGAGAATGAGAGAAAGAGAGAGAGAGAGATTGTACGTGCTTAGCCGTCATGATTTTACATTAGTATGTGTAAATTTTTCATTCATGTAATATTATTATGCAATATAGAGCCTATATAAGTTTCATATAATTAAGTTTTTTTTGTCAAATTCTAGTTTTATTTACAGGATTGTCAGGATGCAGTGGGTCTTAGATACGGTTGTTTTGTTCCTTCTTCCCCACCATTCTCATTTAATTCTTAACTTGCTGTATCAAGTATCTAATGCGTATATACTCAATTTCTCTGTAGGGAAGGTTGACTTCTCACCCCGTTTCATCAGCTATAATATTATGATTAAGTACGATCCATTTTCAACTTCAGCATCAGAAAGAAAAGGAAGGCCTGGTAATCTGTTACCTAGCGTAGTTTGGCGTTTCTCTGGTTTTTTTTTTTTTTTACCAGGTTCAGTTTCGCGGTCCCTTAGAGACCAGAATAGTGCGCTTGTTGAATTTCTGACAGTGTACAGTACAGTGCGGTACATTTACGTTTCGCAATGTTCGTGTTTCTAGCGTAGAAAGCTCTGGTTTTTAGGCTAAGTACTAGGTTGACAATTTCCTTTATTGTTACCTTTACCCGTTCTGACCAGTTTACTATTCGCGGAGACCTCAAAACATATGTCTCTCTGCCAGCTGTAAGCGCGACCATTCTGCTTATGGTTTAAGACCAGAGAAGTGTTTGTTTTTCTTGCAGTGTTGGCAAGCTATTTTAAGTTTGTCGTAAACGAGAATATTGTGCTTTCGCGAGCACACCAGTTTACTGTGGTGCGTTAGCTTCATTACAACTTTTTTTAACACCTGGTGTATCTTGCGTATTATAACGAGGGAAGAATAAATAAGCATGGTTTCAAAATGCTGCTTCTTTCAGAATCACGTTTGGAAGGTCCTGTATCTTGTTTCTCACAAACTTCTGTTGCCAATGACTGTGATTAGTGCCATTTAAACGTTTTTCTTGGAAAACGTTTGAAACAATTCAATACAAAAATAAATTTCTGTCTCCATCTACGAGATCCCACTTTTTTCCCTACCAAAATTTTGTAGAAAAAATTTAAAAACCGGTGTTTTGTAAGGCGATATAATATCATTCAAGAAAATCTCTGTAAAAATGTTTATTTTAATTTAAAAAAAAAACATTTTTTTAAACTGTTATGTAACTTTTTATGTAATAATATGTGGTCAAATCCTATATACTTACAAGTGTGGTCAGAAAGAAATTCCAAATAATTTCATGTTTTAAAAGAAACTATGGAAATAGTTTTACAGGAAACTGTGCAATTACTGATTCTTGTTTTTTTTTTTTTNGTTTGTCGTAAACGAGAATATTGTGCTTTCGCGAGCACACCAGTTTACTGTGGTGCGTTAGCTTCATTACAACTTTCTTTAACACCTGGTGTATCTTGCGTATTGTAACGAGGGAAGAATAAATAAGCATGGTTTCAAAATGCTGCTTCTTTCAGAATCACGTTTGGAAGGTCCTGTATCTTGTTTCTCACAAACTTCTGTTGCCAATGACTGTGATTAGTGCCATTTAAACGTTTTTCTTGGAAAACTNGTGATTAGTGCCATTTAAACGTTTTTCTTGGAAAACGTTTGAAACAATTCAATACAAAAATAAATTTCTGTCTCCATCTACGAGATCCCACTTTTTTCCCTACCAAAATTTTGTAGAAAAAATTTAAAAACCGGTGATTTGTAAGGCGATATAATATCATTCAAGAAAATCTCTTTAAAAATGTTTATTTTAATTTAAAAAAAAAACGTTTTTTTAAACTGTTATGTAACTTTTTATGTAGTAATATGTGGTCAAATCCTATATACTTACAAGTGTGGTCAGAAAGAAATTCCAAATAATGTCATGTTTTAAAAGAAACTATGGAAATAGTTTTACAGGAAACTGTGCAATTACTGATTCTTGTTTTTTTTTTTTTNTTTTTTTTTTTTTTTTTTTTTTTTTTTTTTTTATCTCACTGGCGATCCACTACTGGAAACTAACATGGGACTTCGAACGTCTACCAACGTAGCTTCACTCAATTCTTCATGCATACCACTTGTGCGACTTTCCTCTTCCGGTTTAAAATTTATGTTATTCTATAAAACTCGGAAATAGTATATTTAATAAGAATTTTCCAGGAATCAACGTACTTTTTCTCGTACCCAAAGTTGATCTGTTACGTATTCAGCGTGATATTGCAGGTAGCGCAAGATGAAAAATAAGAAATTCTATATGACTATACAGCTNGCAGGTAGCGCAAGATGAAAAATAAGAAATTCTATATGACTATACAGCTCCTATTTTACAAAACAGTTTTTGTTGTTGAAATAGTGCAGCTATTTAAATTCCCTTCGATGTGAGCCGAGTTGTTGGTNCTCCTCTTTTACAAAACAGTTTTTGTTGTTGAAATAGTGCAGCTATTTAAATTCCCTTCGATGTGAGCCGAGTTGTTAGATGAACATACGGTAACGTACAAAAACCAATACTCTGTATAACTGCTGTCTACCTCAAACCCTTCTACAGACAGACATGCAGGCTGGAGAGTGATATTAAAGGCATTCTTTCATAAATAAGGCTTAAAATGTCTGATATACGCTATTAACATTAAAGTGAGCACTTTTGAAATCCCTCTCATTTGGAGTAATAGTCGATAAATGCATTTTATTTTAGCCGTACACGCTAACTTCTGTGTGCGGTGAAATAGACACTCTGTGTTTATTACATAAATTGTAATATTTATTTAATTTCAATGTGGTTAACAGATATAAAATCGCTGAAAGAAAGAAGCTACTAGGTCCTCGAAAGTGCTCACTTTACCGTGAACAGCCTATACACGAATAACACTTGTAAGGAATGTGTACCTGATCCTACAGCTTCTGCGTGAATCACTTAAACCGCTTTATGACATACGCATAACGGTAGCTGTGTCAACTTTTTAAAACTTTTATATGGACGTTCTTTTTTCTAACTGAAATACCTTGAGTAGCCTGAGTTATTCAGTCATTAAGAATCGCATGATACGTGTATAAGTTACGACACTTTACGTAGTCTAAAATAACTACCTAATTTTAATTACATTCCTTAACGTTACTAATGAGTATCTCTCGTAAATACACGGAGGGCTATCTTGCGGTGGGCGTACACAATAACAAAACCCAACAAACACTAGAAAACCCCTTGAGTGTACAGAATACTGGACTGGAAAGCGATATCCTAGACTTTAGTTGAACAGTATAACCTCATCCCCACTTCTTAAGCTTTTTAATTTTTGTATTTGTATGCAATTATTAATTTTGTGGCATTCTTTACGAACGTCTTGGAGATTCTTTGAAATAATGCGTTTGAACAGTACAATATTTCACTGGCGTGGCGAATGATTGATTGTGTGTTTAGTATTATAGAGAAAGATTAAAAACTTTCTTTTACCCATCAGCTTTAAAGAAAAATAATATTTCCTTTCTTACATTATTCTTGGAAAAAGACCAGTCATGTGATTCAAGACTTTTAAAATAATATTTTAGAATGGTATGGCGTAAGCCGATGTCACATTTCTCTTATTTTTTCAAGAGACCATAATGAATGTTTTATTAGTGTTTAATTGTGTATTGTCAGGAATGCGGGCTGCTACACCCTAATCTTTATCTTCTCTNTAATGAATGTTTTATTAGTGTTTAATTGTGTATTGTCAGGAATGCGGGCTGCTACACCCTAATCTTTATCTTCTCTGCAACCCACATCGCAACATATATTCGTCAGGGGCATATTTCGACTCGCTTGGCAGGGGTAAACATAATTTCTTCCATACTTCTCTTCCCTTCACATAATTACGAGAGGTCACTGAAGACGTATCACTACGTCCTTTTAAATGTTAACTTATACTTAGNTAATGAATGTTTTATTAGTGTTTAATTGTGTATTGTCAGGAATGCGGGCTGCTACACCCTAATCTTTATCTTCTCTACAACCCACATCGCAACATATATTCGTCAGGGGCATATTTCGACTCGCTTGGCAGGGGTAAACATAATTTCTTCCATACTTATCTTCCCTTCACATAATTACGAGAGGTCACTGAAGACGTATCACTACGTCCTTTTAAATGTTAACTTATACTTAGGAGGGGTTAAAAACTGAAATAATTTTAACTGCGCACTTCAAAGTTGCAACCTCCGGACTCAGCCCAGCACCGGAGCGACCGTACTGGCCGAGGACTCGTCAACGACTCTCTTACGAATCATAAACAATGCCTGTCCCCACGGCCCGCATCGCCAAACTGCTGACTTGGAGACCCCGGCTGATGAACTCGTGGTCTGGCTAGCAGCCCCGGGCCCACACATATTTCGCAACAGGCTGCCAAACTGCACGATTTGCGGATGTCAAGCGCTGAACTCTTGGCCAGCCAACATCCTCCGCAAATCGTCAGCTCTAAGTGTACTTCAATGCCCTGCCTACTGTACATTTCCGTTCCCGCACTTCCTTAGTCGTGGCACAGAAAACTCAAGACATTACTGTGAAAAATCTAGGACTCCAAAAATTTTAATCTCTACAGTATTAATGTACTTTATTCTGTATAAAATAAAAAATGTTTATAATATGTATGTGCTTATCTTTTTACATAATTGTAAGCCTATATCATGATATTCTATACCACAGAAATGTAAAAAACAACGTATCATGTCTTGGACCAGTGTAATATTTCACAAATTACTCAAAATGGACATAACTTTTGAAATAACCTACTTTTCACAAAGGGGATTTCATCTAGTTCAAATCCTCAAAAATAGGGACAGAACACATTCTCTCTATATCTCTCGCACTCTCTCTCACGCGCTCTATATATTTAATACATATATACATATATACACACACTATATATATATGTACATGTATTATATGTGATATATGTGTGATATGTAAGAAAAGGAAATTTTTTCTGTAATCCGGGAAACTATATGAACTTTTCAAATATTTTCAGTTTTTCTGCAGTTCTAAAAAGTATCAAAACAAGTATGTGAGAGCATGTCACTAGCACATCTGGGAATGTCCAAAATGTTATGCTTAAAAGTGAATAAATCAACCCACTACAACCCACTATTCAGCCAGTTATTCATGAAGGAGGTCTTCACATGCAAAATTTTTCTACGTTATTTCCAAAGGCAAGTCGATTCGAAAGTGGAACTGTATACTCCATTTTTACTGAGTGTTGCATCGTAATCCAATACACAATACTTCTTAAAGCAGTTACGTTTGCAATGGTACTGTCTTTGTTTATGAAATAAGTCTGTGTTTTTGCGACGACATTAAGGGCATATCGGTGTGTGACACTCGTTGACAGTTTAAAATACACCGACATGCCAAAATTCATGAGATACGGGTCTAGTATCGTATAAGCCTTCCTATAGCCTGGCGAAGTGCAGCAACTCGTCGTGGTATCGGTTACACAAGTGGGGAAAATACCTGTGGAGAGTTATTGAGCCATGTCGTCTGGATAGCTGCCCACAGAAACCTGCTCTTTGCAGATGAAGGATCTTGGGTGCGAATGGATCTCCCCATCACGTCCCATAAATCCTCTATGGGGTCCATATCGGGCGAACGAGGTGGCTACGACAGTCGTCGAAACACTCCAGAATGCTCCTAGAATCAATTCTGGACAACGGCAGCGCATTATACTTCTGGGATATCCCATCGCTGTGGGGGTACGTGAAGTCGATGAAAGGCTGCAATGCAATGCCGTGACCAGCACACACTCACACACGCAATGTTAGAGCACAAATGATATAGGTCTGCGCCCTTCCAAGATGTATCAGCACGGTGGCGCCACCGACTATTTCCTTTACATACTGCTATCCCATGACTTTTGGCAGGCCAGCGTATTATCAAGAGACACTCTATGAAAGCGTATCTGATGTAAAGTACACTCCTCGTACGATTCACGACTTCATAACTACGACCTGATGTTGTACTGTTCTTAACAATTTTCATTATAGTTGATATTTTATTTTCGGTGCAAATATAATTAGTGGTATGCGGTATACGACTTTTATTTTGTCCTTACGTCATGCTACATTTTCTATTTAACGGCATTCACACTTTATATTTATCTCTCTTTGCGCTATAAACAAACTAGCAATAAATACAAGAGAATAATTGAAAGCCTGAAAATTTAGATAAAATTCTATGTGTTTGATTTAATAAGAAAAATCCATTCAAACTTTGTTGTATACTTTTTAAAAGTGTTATTTTATTTTATTTCTACTCTAAAACATATACTTCCATGCCAGACAGAAGTATTTTTCCAAGTTTTTTCAGCAGGTATTAAGTGAATGTTCTCTTCCATACAAGTAAGCGTTAATATTTTCCGTGGCGGAACCAAAGCCAAACACACATTTTCACTGAATATGTTCTCAATCTAAAGAATACAGCATAACTTAAGAATTTAATTCGCGCGTATGTGTGCGCGTGAGTGGTTTTGATTATCTTTACTCTCTGAAGACAAATATGGCTTACAAATGTATCTGTCTGTTCAGTTGACAAACAAAAAAAAATCAAAAACTTGTTACAAAAACGCTGTCGCAATAAACTATGCAGTAGTTGTCTATTTCATCACTGATATGATATACGTCTTGTCTCTACTGCAGCAAGGCCAACACATTTCGCCTGTTACGAATTTTGAACATTACACTTCCATTCGGGAAATATTGGAAAAGTCTGTTCCACCCATTCTTCTCTTGCGGCGAAATAAATCCTCTTACCAAGGTGGATATTCTGACAGCGTGTATTTCTTTTTCATGCGTGTTGGCAAGTAACCAGACAATGATGTTAATGGCTCCAGTGAAGCAACTGTATACTTACAACCGCTGCACGCCTTTGCAACGAGTCACCGTTTTGTGTTTACTTTGTTTATGATATAATTTGCTATTTAAAGTCATCTGTGCATGAAGATACTGAACTACAAGTACAAAATCTGTGAGATTATATTAAAAATTCGTAAATAATGTTAACCTGGTTTAATATCCGCGTTTGTAAAAATTTGGCGGGTGGTACCACTACCAGGATATTAAAGGATTCCGTGTTATTAACCGACAAAAGTATGTTACCGTAGACGTTCATTGAATTTTATCTCCCACCAAATGTTGACAGATTGCAGTTATGAATTTAGGTTTAAATTGTTGACGAAATTTTTATTTTTTCTTACGTAGTAATTGGTTTTGCAAAAAAAAAAAAAAAACTATTCTAATTTATAATGATAAAGTGCGCGTGTCTCCGTTAATAATCACGTTAGGTTGTAGGTTGTATTATTTCTACCCCATTTTACATAGCGAATAATCTCATGAAGTCTGTATATGCAGTTCACCATAAACCTATGTACTGCCCCTACACTTTGCAGCAATTGCTTATTGAAACCCGTGAATGAAGCTACGACGATATGAACAGGAAATGTTAAGGATGCGATAGTTTCGTATAGGCCTGTTCTATTTGACGGGTTGAATCCATCCTATTTTTCACTTCGGATTTTACACTGGCCGTATTCTCAGTGCACCAGAAGAGATGTTTTTTGCTGCTTTTAAAAGGAAGGAGAATTTAGTTTGCCATATTGTCTTGACACTCAGTGCACATAGCAGACAGTCGCAGTTTACTGAACCGAAGTAATGCGAGCAATGCCGTTTCATTTTTCGAGAGATAAACCGTTTTTTTTTTTTTTTTTTTTTGGAAAATCTTTGCAACACTTCACCGGATATTTCTACTGCAACATGATAACCAACATTAAAATAACAAATTTTCTCGTTTGTGCAGTCACTGTTACGCAATCTTATTTTTGCGCTTAACATTTTCCGTTAAAATAAATATTTTGTCATTAGTATTTAATTATTTAATGAAATGCTTAGAGAACTGCGTACAATGTAACGGGTTTAACGAATGGCGGCCTTCCAAACGTACACAGTAAGAAAATACTTTAGGAATCTTCCTTAGCAGGTGTGGAAGTTTTTAACCCACACACGGTATGGAAATCTTTCCATACGTCGGGCTGGGGATGTAGAAATGGCATTACTCGAAGCTGATAACTCCACTCTCTCCTGGACAAATGTAATACTCCTCTTGGATGTACGTAAATAAAAATCACCATACACGATTAATCAATACGCGTATACGCTGTTACGGTTGATTTCGAACAATTTCTGATAGTGTGTGGATTGCAGTCATGTCGACATAATGATCTGAATTTCAGTTAACTTAAGAAGCAGGGGTGTTTTCCCCAATGTTTTTTTTCTGCCAGTAATGAAAGTGAGAGTTGTAAAAAGTACTGGATTAATAATTAATTTTTAAACTTTTATTTACGACTGCCTGTGATGTCGGTAATCTTCCCCGAACGCCGCGGTACGGGGGAAAAGATTTGTGGGGACAACTTCGCGTTACGTTTCAGCAGGAATGCTTTGGGGGAATTTATTTACCGAGTGACCAGATGTGTGTGTGTGTGTGTGTTTCATTGATGGAGGTCTAATGAGGTTCCTCGTTAAGTGGCAAAGGGATCTGGGAGTGGAGCCGGATCCCTGGTTAGTAATTAAGGCTCTCTTCCTCTGTTCTTTGCTTGCGGTTCGTGTAGGCGACGGCAAGGCCGCTCGCTAGAGGCCATGGCTAGCCGGGTCGCTGCTCACGACCCGCACTTTTACTATTATTTAATAAATCTTATTATCCGCCCTTGACTCAGCTGCTGCTTCTGCCGACTGGATACCTTAACGAGTGTCTCGTGCAGATTATAGTACATTCACGGTCATTTACAACTTTTCTGAAGCCCTCCTAAGTTCTACTTCCTAGATATTCCTCCGACACATGCAAACAAAGCTTAACTAAATTTTAAAAGTTGCACCAAATGGACAGCGCACCGCATTCGTGCGCACTCGGTGTAATACTATTTTACATAAGAAGTATTTTCTATTAGGTATTACCAACTCACCTAACACCTATTTTCTTTATGTTTTATTCATATTATATATACATTAAATACTATAGTTAATACATAGACTATAAGTAAAAGTTCCATTTAAACAAAATTTGAACAGTTATTTTAACACGAGTATAAAAAAACTTATTATGATACATTATACATTTAAGAAACAACCAAACACGTCATACATTGGGGTTTTTTTTATAAAAGTTTGATTCTGAAATTGTGAGAAAACCTCGAATGGACTAAAATGCCGCATTTTGTTCTGCATTACGACCACTCAACAGTATACAATCATTTAGTTATATTTACCGCTTGCCTTTCTTACCAGACAGAAATTAAGTTATTTTCCTTTTAATGTAATTTGATGTCTAAAATTAACCGTGCTCTAGTTGTGTGTAATCATCTTTAAAATCTTCTAGTGAACTTACTGCTATCGGTGATAGGCCTAAACAGTAATCACTGAATCCTAATCTGTTACGTATTTCGTAATTTTTCTTTTTGCGGCACATTTCCTCAGTTCATATGTTTCCCATAACTCTTAAAACAAATATTAAATGCTGCCACCAAATTTGCATATATATCCCAAAATTCATGCAAGATTTGATTTTTACACCATTTGTGCAGTAAGGTGTTGCCAACGAAAAACACAAGACAACGTGACAGCTGACAGTTCAGGGTTAGTAAAACTGGAGTGCTACACGAAAGAACAACGCCTTTTCATTGTTGAACAATATTTTAAAAATAATTAAGGGTTTACAGCTACAGTTTGCAATTTTCGTACAAAATATGGTCGGAATAGGGATTTAATTTCATCAACTGCCAAGAGATTAATTAAAACATTCCGGGAGACTGGATCAATTAGTGATCTTGCCGTTCTTCAACAAGTCGTTCACCACAACATCTAAACAGTTCGTGAGAGTGTTACTGAGAGTCTAGGAACATCAATCCGGCACCGTGGTCAAGAATTGGACATTTCGATGAAGCTCTCTCCAGCGTATTCTCACGGAAGATTCACATTTCCATGCTTACAAAGTTCAATTGACTCAAGAAGTGAAGCCTACTGACCACGCACAGCGAAGAGAGTTCGTTGAATGGATTATGGAACAACAAGTGGATGCTGATTTTCGAACAAAATCATATTCAGCGATGAGGCACATGTGGGAATCTGGCAGACGGTGCAGCTGGTCGATGAGCGCTTTTTCGGGGATCTCCCGTTCCCCCCGCCTTTGCATTCCGGTACTGCTCCACACTCACCTCGCTTCACCCTCATGGGCTCTCAATACCTTAATGTTTAGAGAGATAAAATAAATTTTTAAGTAAAAACTGGTCACTTAAACGCTGTTTTTTGGCTTTATGAATATTTTGGCCACTGAAGAACCGTAAAAATGCCGTATAATTTAAGTATAGTTCCTTACTCACAAGGGCATCGCTTCTTTCTTACGTATATCTTAGGGAAGGTTTTTAATTTTACGCAATATCTAGCCACAATTACACGACTGCTTCCCTCCTTAGCCATCAAATAGTTTCTAGGGATTTAAGTAAAGCTTATTTATATAAAATATGCTCAATTTCTAGTTATGCCTGTTTACGAATAAGACTTAATAATTCACGCTCGAATATTAACTTTTATTTTCTCGGTTTTTGAATATTGTATATTTTTTAAGCAGATGTGTATTTATAAATTTTTTAAATCACAGTTTCGCCAAAGAAAGCCCTTTAGAACTATTCTGTCGACAGACTGCGCACCAGTTCAGTTCTAAGTACGAAGAAGCGACAAGGAACTTACAACGAAATGCACAGGTATTTGTACTCAAGCCTTATCCAGCTTAAATACTAACAATTTTGTATGGAAAATTTTTACTCAGATTCTAATTGTAAATAAAAAATTTCCCAAAAATTTGGTGCCCGGATTAAATACAATTAATCTATGCGCATGGCCTTAAGAGAACGTAAATGTGTCATTATGTCTCCCGCTCTAGGAATCGAACATTGAAAACACTTCCTGTTTAATGGTAAAGTTGACCCCTGACATGTATAAGTAATTGTCACATTTAGCGATCCTTACTTTGTGATCAATATTGCTTTGTATGGCCCATGGCGAGAGTGCGACTATTTGTTCAGTAGCAACACGACTAGTGGAAGGTCAGTAACCACCGCCAGGCAAACCGGGAGTGGTTTTTGTTTGCGCGTGTATTTCGTCGCAGGGCTGGGCTCAGAAGAAACCAGAGGCGAGACGGAACGCAGACTATTGAACCTCCCCGCGTATTAAGTTGCTTCACTAGGCATTCGGCTCGGTACTCGTGAATTCTTGCCTAGCGTGTCTGACAAAGTAGCGCCTCTGACTCGCATTCCGGAAATCACAAATTCTGAGCCATTTAGAGTTTTGGCCACACACCTCCTTCGGTTTTGCCACATTGCCACTTAGGTTAGGGAGCTTCAGGAGTCACTGTCGCGCGATATTTCTGGTGACCATTACGTTTGTTGTTTAATTATCGTTGTGCGCTCGGCTGTGCTTTATTTACTCTGTAGCCTGCTCAGAAAAAAAAAATTGTCGTAAGAACCATTTAGATATTTAAAATAGGGATATTCATGTGCTGGATTGAAGGTACCATTCAAAAAAATTTTTACACAGGTAGTGATCCCAACACAACTGTTTGCTTCTTTATTTCATGTATATGGTTGTATTTGCTACTTTGCATGTGCGCAGTTGCTACAGCGGGGCACTTCGTACCTACTACAATATAGACAGTACCTCAAACAGAATAACTTAACAACATTTGGATTGTTCCCATAACAATCAGAATTGTACTAACCCGACAGGGTGTTCTGTTGCTGGTACTGAATAGTCCCATAACTAAGTTTGAGGGAAGCAGCAACAAAATATTCTGTTGGGCTATTATACTCCTAATTTAGAGAGCAGCACAAAGAGTGTTGAATTTGTTCTGTTGGAAGTACTGTCTGTACTGTAGTAGGTACGAAGTGCTCTGCTGTAGCAACTGTGTACATGTTAAGTAGCAAATACAAACACAGACATGAAATAAACAAACAAACAGTTGTGTTTGGGATCACTGCCTGTGTTTACAATATTTGTATGGTGCCTTCAATCCATCACATGAATGTCCCTATTTTAACAGTCAAAATGGTTCTTACAGCCATGTTTTTATTCCAGTGTGTGTTCGATGGACTACGCGATACGCCTTCCGTTAAATACATTGGTTTATGTAGAACTTTCGGCTATGTAAGCACAAGTAGTAATAGTTACATACGAGTTTATTAGCTAGTTGGTCAGACGGTTTTCTATGTTCTCAAATCGCTACTAGTATGAAAATGTACAAAATTAAAATAAGTCATATTTGAAAATATATATTGTAATGTTCAAGTCCTTTGTGAAAGAATAATTGCACGAAAGCATTAGAGTAAAGGAGAAATATAACTCAAATGTTAATAATTGTAAAATATTCTAACGGACAATACGATGAACAGGCTATTGCTGATATCGCACAACTATTGTTTGGAAGATAGCTGGCAAGTAATGAACGTTTTACGGTACGGTGGAAGAATCCTGTTTTTACGCGTAAAAGCATAGCGTGGCCGAATCTGCATTATCAGAAAGAAAAAAAAAATTAACTGCTGCTAAGATAAATTTTAGCAATAAATGTTGACATGTTTTTACACATATTCTAATATGTGTTATTAAATAAGTTAAATTTTTTTAAATACGGGTATGTTACTTATGTATTAACTATTAAGTGTAATGTGCAGATTTTTGCAGTTCACAGTATTTATGACAAAATTGTACATGTTGTTTCGAGAAAATAAACTTTTAAAATATAAAATAATTAAACAACTTAGTTCAAATTTTATTAACTTACAGTGTGGGTTTTTATGAATATTAAGAACTTTGATTGAGTCGAAAAGGTCTTGATTTACTGCGCGTGCGTTTGTAAGTGACCATCATTACTGGAAACACATGTTTTTCACCCACAATTTTTCAACACAGTAGCCCGACCCAACATGGCCTGCTTAACTAATATAAAATAGGAAATCAATGGGTATTTTTACAGTTAAAATAAAATAAGTGAGTTTTTTTTTGCAATTTAAATGTATGCAGGTAGATTGGTAGTGCTCAACGTCTCTTAGACAGCAAAGTCATTAAAGACGGATTTTGCATTTCAAACTAACCTGCAATAGTTATTTAAATATAGGATCGTTTTCGAAAGAGCGCGAGCAGAAGACACGGCCTCAACTGTCTCCAGACGCTCATCATATTTCTTATTTCTCTAAATTCCTGGGTCCGTGGTGGCTGAGCGGTTAGCCAGCTCACCTCCCACCAAGGCAAACCGGGTTCAATCCCCGGCCAACTCACCGGATTTTCGCAAGTGGGAATCATGCCGGACGATGCCGTTGGTAGGCGGGTTTTCTCGGGATCTCCGATTTCCCCCGCCCCTCATCGGTTCGCAAGACCTAGCCACCAAAGTCTCTTCACTCACTCTATTCTTTTTAGGCCACCCAGTGTGCGATATCGTCAGTTTGCTGCGAATTTACCCAGGAGTGGTTCTAAACTTTCGACTTCTTGCTCAGGAAGGAGTCACTTTAGGATACTATATTAAATAAAATCAGCATGTTAAACAATTCTGATAATATTTCATGAACGTTATAAATCGTTCACATGGTAGTTTCATGTCAATGTGAAGGTTATTTTTGGGGAGAAGGGTCAATGTCTCCTGGGGTCCTCTCCATCCCTTTCTGTATCAGACCCTGAATGTACTGCAAAAAGTTCATTTCCAGGCGACGTCGTTGCAAGCTTCAGGCGATAACATTATAGGTATAGGCTGTTCACGGTAAACTGAGCACATTTGAAAGCTCTGCGTATTTTCTAAATCTATGCATATTGTGTGTCTTTCTGCCATATGTAAGAATTAGCATTGCCGTGAGACTGATAACTTTAATCATACGTCGGTCAAGTGAAAATTTAAAATTATAGAAAGTAAATATTTCGAAAATTTGTTAATACACGCACAAAAGAAACAGTAAGCACAATAAATAATTTCAGTATTTACAAATATTAACTTAACTTTTATTTCAACATTTGTTAAACATGAAGCTACTTTTTTTTTCGTCGTTACCAACTTTACTGAGCACATGGCACTCAGTGTGCCTTTAAAATACATGCAGATAGGGGTGGTAATATTTTTTAAATGTTGATTTCATTTCATAAGTACTCACTTTATCGTGAACAGCCTTTAAACTAAGGGGTGGCTTTGTTTGTGGATGTGCATGATGACATATGATGAAGCCTGTTCGCCACATTGTAATGCCCACAACATTCGAAACCTAACCTGTCACAATTAAATATATATATTCCATTCACGGATACTTCACACTCATCTGAAGCCCGGCTAAATTTCTACTTCCAGAATATTTCTACTTCCAGAATATTCCTCCACCTCTTACAAACAAAGCTTAACCAAGTCTAAAAAATTACATCAATGGGACACGCACCGCATTTGTGGGCATTCAAAGTAATAATATTTTGTATAAGAACTATTTCTTACTAGGCATTGCAAACATACTTTTTTCTCAATGTTTTATTGCTATTAATAAAATGTGAAATATTATGATGTTAAAATAATATTTCATTTTGACCAAAAATAAAATACGTTTATGTAAACAGAAGCATAAAACGCTTGTGATGCATGGTATATTTAGCAAACAACTAAACACGTCATACACAGGATAATTTTTTGATGGTTTAATGAAAAAAGTATGATCAAATAGCCAATAGAATATACTTTTGTATCAGAGCATTATGATATTTGGCCTGAAAGTTAATCTACGTTAGATTTAATTTCTTTAAAAAGTCCACATTTTCCATGTATTAAATAGAAAAACCCACCTAAACATTTACAGTATTTTCGGCATCACACTATGGCGATGGCCAAAAATACAGCTTCAAGTTGGTGACGTGATGCCAACTACTTCCCTTCTTAACTCCATGCTTTATGGGAGAAATATCCATTTAATCTTGGATTTACGTATTTTCCTCCATAACTTAATTTTCGGAGTCAATACTTAAAAACCAAGCTAATCAATGTATAGGGAACATCTTAACAGTTATTTCGAAATCCAACCTCTTGTTTTTTACATGATCGGTTACACATCTGTAACCTTAATCAATAATTATCTCATTATTTAACAATATTGATCCCACATGGGAAAATACAAATATAATTGAAAACGTGGAAATTAAAAAAAAATTCCTAAGTAATCTTCTATGTCATGTGTAGTTTTGAATTTTTATGTCTGGTAATAAATTCTCATTACGAAGCTTTGTGAGAAGAATATAATACGGAATGGATACTACCCCGTCAAACACATGAACGGCGGGAGATGGACTGCCATGGCGAACAGAGCGCATGCAGCATCCCGCCTGCTGTTTATTATCCCGTGGTCCAGCGCGTGGCCAGACAGGTAGAGAGAGGCTGCCGCAGAGGGTCGTGTATGTTCCGGCGGAGGACGTGTGGGGGAGGGGGCGAGGCTCCAGTTAGCGGAAGCTGTAATTATCGGGCGCGGGGAGCCAATAGGCGAAACCCCGGAGGAGTCGCGAGGGAATGCTCCAGTTCGTCCCACCCGCATGAAATATTCACAATCCGCGCCGTGTTCGTGTCTGCGAGAAGCCGCGGTCACCTCTCGCGGGATACATTCGATACACGGCGCCGTTAGTCGTGATTCCATTAGCAGGCGCCGTGCGTCGCTGCACGCTCGCCTGCGTCGCTATCCGCGTGTTCCGCCCCATCGACCGACTCCATCCTGCCGCGGTGGCTCCATCGGCGCGTGTTCCACACCCGTCACACCGCACAGTTTGGGCGGCACACGGACAACCATTTTTCTTATAGGTTGTTCACTGTAAACCGAGTACTTTTGAAAGCCCTGCATAAGGGAAAGCTTCGCCCGCCATTTTTAATTCTAGGTGTTTCTTGCTAATTTATATTTTTAACATGAAAATTTCAAAAATTAGTCTACAGCGAATTAGTTATTTGCTTTACACTGCAGTTACAAGCAGTTACTGATATAACCAATAAGCCTACTTTCCTCAACATGGGTGCAATTAATTTCTAAATAATTTCTTAAATGCTGAGTTCGTAGGAAAGACTTTAATTCTCTTCGAAAGCGATAACTTTAGAAATAAAACCAGAAACTAATGAAACAATAATGAGACAATTTAAAATAAACACATGCCTCACTCAGGATTTGAACCCAGAAAACTTCGTACAATAAGCAAGCGTTCAATTCACTGCATTACGGAGATCGAATTCGGAGAATCAACTTCGGATTTAATCAGTCTAATGTTTCGAATTATAGGGTTTACTAACTTAAAATATTTACAGGGCATTTATTTTGGAAATAAGTGATTAAGCCACCTAACACAAGTAAATTTATATCGCCTACCGTAACGCTACTTAAGTGAAAAATTTGATGGAAATCTGTTGTTTGGTCCCTGAGATATGACATAAAAAACTTTATTTACCTATTTGATGCTATCGTACAAAATTGTCAGAAAAAAAGGCTCCAGATACGATACATATAATGTATACTTATACATAAAAATTTTGGTTGAATTTGGTTAAAATTCTTTAATACATATCTCAAAATTACCTAAATGATTTATGAAGCTGCCATTTAGAGTAACGTTGTCTGACCGATTTAAATCATGAAAGTGTATATGGCCTTCAAGAGAAGCTGGCATAAATTCGCCAGTGACTACGAAATGGGCTGTCAGTCACATAACTGACCTGCCTATTCGACATCCAGCAGTCAGTAGTAAGTGCGACATACTTGACAATTGCCAAATCGCTAGCCACTTGTGCCTTGATATCTTCATAGAGTTTGGGCATGAATATCTGAAACAGGTTGTTAAAATACATGAACCTTTGTTCATCAGTTATGAACATCTCAAATGTAACCAGTATCCCTCAACATAAGCATTACTTACAAAGAAGTTGTGGAATTTATGTGCGTACCTCCGACAAAGTGCGGCGACATAGAATTTCGTACCTGGGATTGAAATCTTATACACATTTTTTGAAACCTTTGTTCTCTGCGACATATAAGGGTTTCATGCTATTCACCACGAAAGTGGTCAAACTTTGATCCAATTTATTTTTATCTTCGCTGTTGAGTGCATATACCCGTACAGCAACAGCACTGCTGCGAACCGTACTCGTGGCAACCTCATCTAGATTCTCCATGTGCGCCCGTTTTAAATGCCCATCAAGTTCGAGGTCCCGCCTCCAGTAGCATAAGTCTTACCGTAAAGTTGCACTCTGTTTTTTTTTTTTTTGTTCAACCACTTCTAAGAAGTGCCAGGAATATGATGGTTTTCTTGGCATTGTGTGCCGTTTTATTATTAATTACGTGTACTCACTGTGCAATCGATTAGGTACCGTGAACATGTAAACAAAACATTATATTACACTTTGTTAAATTGTCCCTGTTGAAAACCCATCAAAACAAACAAATAAGAATATTGAATAATATTATTGTTCTTTGCCATGATTTTGTCGCGGTGTTCGCCCACTACCTCATCGGAGAACACCTACTACACGTGTTGCGTTGTGCAGTAAATACTAGTACTAGCGTAGTGAATGTTGAACGTAGAGAGCATTGCGTTCCGTCTTTCCTTCCCTCCGTTACTTCTAACTCCGCATGTCCTCCGATCCACCGATTGGTTGCGGAAAACCGGTTAACTACTGGGGATTACCGGAGGCTCACACCACCGCATTTACGCATAAGAGCCTCCGCTCATTTCCCAGCACTATTTGCAACACATACACCCTCCCCCCTCCTCACAACACTCACGGCGGCAGTGCAGTACTGCGGTAGCGGTCCTCGGAAACCCCCGCTTCGCAATACCAGTTTCCCCTTCGTTTCCCCCACCCTGCTCCGACGGTAGGACTGGATATCACCGGTGGCGTGTTTCATTCGAAACCCCCGATTGCTCCGCCGGTTGCAGTTGCCCCGATGCGTGGCACTAGCTCATTTGTGTTAGCTGCGGAGGGCAACCTCCGTAACTACAGATTGGGATGGTGCAGGGAGTTGAGAGAGGGCTAATCTTGCTTCTTCCTACTCTCCCTGTAGGTCAGATGAAACCCCGTTTGGGTGGTGAAGGGCCCCTCGCGGGGCCTGGACTATCCCCGCTCTGAGCTTCGGCAATGATGATAAACGACGGACTAGCTCATTTTAGTAGCGACAGCTGCCAAGAAATGTTAGGCGAGAGCTGCTCCGCGCGTGCATATTACCTGTCGAGAAAACGTTAAGTCGCGTCGGCGGTATTTACCAGCTCGGTAGTAGAGAAAGATGATATCAGTTTGCTCTGTACAGTGCCAGAAGTCTCGCGTGGTTTCCCTCCCTCAAAACTGCGCGAAGATTATTTTCTCATTTGACCTTTACTTAATCAGAGACGTAGGAGATACTAATCATCTGGGTGGAAGGGGGATGTGCCCACTTGAACACTCCCCTTACCGTACTCCGCAAGTATGTAACTGAAACAAAAAGAAACGGAAGTACACAATAAAAGATACAAACGCTGGGGTTCCCTTGGCGGACAGCTTGCCACGAACGCCGATTTTGTCGGTGTACTAGAGAGATCCAAGTCACCATGGTTGGGGTAACTGCAGACGATCATACATTGATATCATCACAAACAACTCGCCTTCTTTTTTTTAAGAGTCGACTACCGCGTGTTCGATGTCAAACTGAACCCAGAGTGTGTCGGTCGTCGTTATCACTTCATCGTATTGATTTGCGCAAACGTTTTTTTTTCATTCCTGCATTGCCATCTCAGGTTAGGGCGGTTTTCTTCCTAACGAAGAGCATCCTACGAAAGCAACCGATTACTTTTACAGCTACATAAGGTGCTCGTGTTGACGACTATGTCAAGCCTGATAAATTGAGATAGGTGAGCCCCTCCAAGCAACATCAGCACGAGCTTGAGCTTCAAAGGTTGTCTTAACCGTATGGGTACAAAAGCGACGGACATCTCGCAGAGTTGTGTGTGCCATACGGAAAGTTATTCCAGTGGTTTTCTGAAACATGGTTTCAGTAGCAACTCGTGAGATCGGTCGTGATACAGCCAGAATTTAGATTTTTCATTTGCGAAAATTTGAGATCATGCCTACACTAGGAGAATTCTGGCAAACATAGAACGAATTACAGCACTTTGGCTGTCGAAGCGCTCTGAATGAACATGACTGGCGACAGCTGTCAGCACTCGTTTGAAGCAACACTTCTGCGGCGTTAGAATGAATAACATCGGAACTAAGTGAACAACATCAGCGTGAAATTAACCCGTATGAAATGGATTTTTGAAAATGACACTCATCCAGAGTAACATTACTGACTGCTCGACACAGAGCTGTGTGTCTCATCTGGGCTTGGGAATACATTGAAATGGTCACTGCAAAATGGAATCAAAGTAGTGATGTCTGACGAGTCGTGCTATCGATTTATTAAGGGAGATATAGGGAACCGTATGTCGAGAAACCAAATGAATTCATGGATCTCGCTTCTTAACAAGGCACTTTACTGCCTATCAGTGAAACCATAATGGTATAAGGGTGTTTAAATTGCATGCACTTAAATTGCAAGTATATTTTACTCTCCTGCACATTTTCATCTTTATTTGTACTGTACACCCTTCAACCATATGCGAAAATTGTCACTTCTGTGGACAATAACGACGTGCACCTGTGTAGGGATCGAATATCACTGTAAGTGTGTTGGAAATATGATATTCTGTTGGGTAAATAATATTCCCGGAGTGTAAAACAAATTGAATTGGCCACACATTAAAGCATTTATCTGTTCATTAGATTTCAGATTAATGCTAACACGTTTCCTAATTGTCTGCAAACATTGCTATTATTACTTGCGTCCGTGCTGTAAAGACTATATCTACTTTCGGCTGCGACATTTTTTTTTCAATACTAAATATAGAGATTTATACTATTGACCGAGAACCAACGAGTGTATTTTTCTGATATTTCTTTCTCTCTACACACTGTCGCTTCTCCGCCCCTCCCCCCTCTACATCAAAACCATTGTTACGTCCCTGGCTTCTGTCCAACGCGAGAGCCACTTGTATGTATTGTGCAAACCGCGCGCTTTTCTATTTCCCCGGGTTATCAGTCGGCATAACCGTGATCGCTCCCGCCTCATTGCCGCGGAGACAAGAAATACGCAGGAAATACCGTGTGCCGTCACACATATAACGTACATATAAATGAGTTACCATTTAATATATTTTGCCAATTAAATATACATAAAGCCATATTCGTATAGCACCCTAGATATCATTTACATTATACTTGACAAGTTGGCAAAATTTAAAACAGTTATTTTCTTTCTAAATTCACGGGAAATGATTAAAAATAATTGACATAATTTAGTTAATTGCTCTCAAAACTGGAATAATACAATCTTAATAAAGTCTAATTAAATATTCATAAATGCCAAAACAGTTAAAGCAATACATTGACTGGAATGACTTTTGGAGCATTAGAAAGGAGGGCAGCTGTACGAGCCCAGTAAAGCCTCATTTTCATAAAAAAACTAAACATTAAAAATTATTATTAAATATACTCTATATAGTATTGAGATTTCGGCGGAGGCAGTCTAACGACCCGTCAAAGTTCCTACCGAATAAAATACTACTGAATGAACACAATTAAAAACGTAGACAAGAGCCCAACGCGAGAGTAGTGGACACATTGATTATTAAAAAAAAGGAAATTATTCTTGGGCAGCGAACAAGACGATATACAACACGTTAAAAGAGGCAAGCACAGCAAAACGAACTTTTAGTTATAACCGAAACTAAATTTGAACTGGGGACCGAAACCACAATTTTGAAAAAAAAACACTTAACATTACTTCTTATCCAAGGTCAACACAGCTACGCCACACCAAACAGTAAAACGTTTAAAATAGCCCATCACGGCTTCACGTCCGTTTGACAAGTGCGGCAATCTAATTCACCGTAGAAAACTTCAGGCAACACGGTTGGGCGACGGCAGGGCGTAGAATAGAAGGAGCGTGAGCTGTGCAACGACACTAAATCATACAAAACTATGACGCGTGGGCAGAGGGGAAATCAAGGGACGAGGACTTGGAAGGGGGGAGGGAGGGGATCTGAGTATACCTTGCGTCGAGTAGAAACCAAAGAGGATGACTTGTGCCACGAGCGCTAGCGTCGCAACCGTAGGTTGAAAAAANTACCTTGCGTCGAGTAGAAACCAAAGAGGATGACTTGTGCCACGAGCGCTAGCGTCGCAACCGTAGGTTGAAAAAATAAGATGGTGTGGTTTGCCGGACGGGCGACGGGATCAACAACGTGAGGGTTGAGGAACTATATAGACAAANAAAAAATAAGATGGTGTGGTTTGCCGGACGGGCGACGGGATCAACAACGTGAGGGTTGAGGAACTATATAGACAAAGCACGAGCTAGGTTTTGATTTTCAATTTCTGCGCATGTACACCGCCAACAGCAGAACCATCAAAAATATGTGAACTCACAGTGGCGCGAACAATTTTTTATGTTTAATTTTCATTGAGACACCTGTTTATTACATACACAAGTAACTAGAGCTTACTTTGCAAGATACAACAATTCCAGAGCATATGCATTTATGTCAAGAATGCACTAATAGTCCGGGAAAGTTACCAAAATAACATGGAAAAATTACACGAAAAGGTTTTATCACATTAAAATTCGGAGAAAATTTTTACATTAACATATCCAATTTCACCAAAATACACGTGTTATTTCTCACTATTTTCCCGGGATTTTTCCCGGAAAGCTGATAAAAGAAATTTTGCTAGACGAAAACGGTGCTTTTTACTACCAAAATTGTTCAGACAATAATTAAAAAACCCAAAACTGCCCATATGATATCCAAAATCCAATATATTCCATATTATTTTTCTTACTATTTTCCCAAAATTTGTCACGAGAAAACTATAAAAAAGTTAATAATTCATAAACGGTGCTTTTTATTACCAAAAGTGCACATACAAAAATAACAGAACATAAAATGTTCCATATGATATCCAAAATCCACCAAAGTCCACTTGATATATAACGATATTTTCCTGGGATTTGTCCAATGTGTCCAATGCATCCTATAAAACTCATTAATGTATGAATTAGACTAAGACTGGGCACAAAATTGCACAAAATGGGCTGTTTTCTAGTTCTTTCAGTATATAATTTATGGCTCTCCACCTTAGTAGTTGGTCGAAAGTTAATACAGGCACAGTTTTCACCTTCGAGGCTTGATCTGCAATAAAATGAAGGGCTCAATATATGTTAAGTCTTGTCACCAGGGTTAACGTCTAGGATGGAGAGAAATATATAACTTTGTTTTCTAGAAGTGAACCATTGTGCTACATTTGCATCGTTCCTGACTAATTTGCTATGTGAGACCCCAACAGCCATCCCATCTTCCACAGTAAATCGACATTTCTGGTTTGATCCTCAACTTTAACAGAATGAAACGGACTGTATGATGCTTCGAAATTTGTTGCAATTTTTTTCGTATATTAAATGCTAACATTACTGATCTGTCGAAATTACTTTAGAGTGGTTTGTTTTCTAGCGATCAGTATGCATATCTGCAGTTCTGGAGTGACAACGGCAATCGATCCCATGCAATGTAGCGTATTATGATCACCAAGTGTCCGTACGTTGTGTCTACATTATCAGCTACAAATTGAGCAAAGTCTCCAGGAACAATTTTATTTTTAATTCATCGCTGTTAGCCACTGCAACATTTATTTCAAAATTCATACCTTTTTGATGAGAGCAGCAGAATCCCAGTTTGCGCAGAATATCAATTATTCACTTGGATGCAACATTATGATGAAGATGAAGAGATTGGGATTTGAGCGGCTCTTAACAGCTAGGTCTTNAATTATTCACTTGGATGCAACATTATGATGAAGATGAAGAGATTGGGATTTGAGCGGCTCTTAACAGCTAGGTCTTCAGAATATGATGACGTTGAACTCCAAGACTTAACTGAGACAAATTTCCTCTTTTATTGGCAAGCATTTTAAGTAAATGCTTAAGGGATGGAGACAGAGCATCTTAGCATTTAATTACAGAATCTGATTCAGAAGATGTTGAGTAAAATTCTAGATCCTCAGTCACTGACTTACATTCACTTCTGATTATCCTTGCAGCAGTTTGTATGAAAGTATATTTTTCATCATAAGGATTTGTACCACCTCTCTTCTGGAACTTAAAAAAATATCTCACAAATTTTCATGTAGTCTAACAATTGTAGTCCCGTGATCTTTGAGAACAATATCGCACAACGAAAATGCTTCAAGATTTTTGTCATTATAAACTTTTCTGAATAGGCTTGACGCTACTCCCCACCTGTGGTGTACAGAGTGGGTAGTAGGGTCCTAAGTTAATGTTCAGTGGCACAGACTATAGGGTGCCTTGAAGGTTGAGGGTATCAAACAATGACTTCATTACGACTTAGGGCTTTGTGCCGGTTTATTTAACGGGAATTCATTCATACATTCCCGGAACTTTTCCGGGAATTTAAACATACTTTCCCGGCACCTTGTGCCGAGAATTTACTCATACTTTAACGCCCTGTGAGTTCTGGCCTGAAGGGCTGGTTACAATGTTCTGGTTACGTTTCCGATGCTGTGGGGGGGCATTAGGTGACAGGATATGTCCCTGAGTGACGGCATTGTTACTTATCTGCACTTGTTGAGGGGTCGTGGTTCCGGCAGTTGAGATCTCGTGAGCTGGATTGCCCGGATACATTTCGGCAGTTGATGAGATTTGGTGAGGTGGATGGCCCCTGTTATAGGCCCTCGAACTGGCTGTTGTTGGTGTGCTACACTCAGCTGGCTTCCTCTCAACGTGGCACTTCTCGTTGAAGTTCACCACTCGCTCCATTCTCGGGGTAGAGTTTTAATTGAATGATTACTTCCCTACCACGTCCTGAAGAGGGACCCTGGGCGGGCCCCACCCGTCCTTCTCGGCTACGGGCTGCACTGGACTAATCCCACTAGCTAGACATGGTGCCCCCTCGTTGGAGCTCACCACTCGACTGAGCCTTCTCGGTGCGTTATTGCAACTGACTGACTGGTGACTGACTGACTGATGCGGTAACTGTCTAACTGCTTCTGCCCTGCGCCCTGCGTTTCGCGTCCCGATATGGCTGACCCCTTAATGTTGTGATTCTCGTGCGGCTGACTCCGCGCTCCCGGCTCCCAATGCCTGTCGCCATACGCGTCCCGGTGTGGCGATACTACTCGTCCGATGTAACTCTGGTAAATGTCTCTGATTCTGCCCTGCGTTTCACGTTCCGATATGGATGAACCCTTAATGTTGTGACTGACTGATGCGGCTGACAGACGTGGCCGGGTTCGGATATCCCGGCATTGGTAACGATTGCACTGACTTACTCTCTCGGCGCGGAGTATCGCAGCTTCCGACTGCCCCGATATGACTGCCCGACGGACTCTCTCGGCGCGGTGAAATGGACTTCCGATCACACACAAAGCGAACTGACTCATGGAACGTTTTACTGTTACGACTCACAGGCTGTGGAAGTGACATTTTACATTGACCTGTGGACCTTGAATGACCTTTAACCATGAATCCAAAAATTTGTCAAAAATTCCAACAATTTCCTAATAATTTATTTTAAAAATCCGTTAAAAAAGTAATAAAAATAAAAATAAAAATGATTTGGTTAAAAATATTAGAAATTGTTTTTAATGATTTTTTTAAAAACTGGCATTGCAAACTACTGACACCCCTCCTATAAATCACATTTGTATAAATATTCTCCTCAATGTTGCTCATGTTGTCGAATGTACTCACCCCGCCATATTGTTTTTTTAGCTTCTCATTACATTTTCAACTCCTAGATGACGCTGATGACTCCAACCAACATGTTAGATCTGGGTGACCTTCACATTGACCTCACATCTGTGGTCTTGACACCGTGCCCTTAACCTTGGATATCATTGAACACAAAAAGTAATTGTAATTTTTTTTATAAAATTTTAAAAAATGCTAAAAAAATATATTTTAAGAAGTTAAACAATTAATTAAATACTTGTTTTTTCATCAATCTCGCAATCCTTCCATCCGTCAGCACCGCTATTAGCAATCCATACCATTCCACACCAATCCACACACCAATCCGCACCAATTCACACATGAATCCACACCAATCCAAACACCAATCCACACACCAATTTACCCATCAATCCGCACACCAATCCGCACACCAATCCACACACCAATCCGCACACCAATACACAAACCAATCCACACATGAATTCACACATGAATCCACACATGAATCCACACATGAATCCACACAACAATCCGTACCAATCCACACGCCAATTCACACCAATCCTTCGTAATCTTCCTCCACAATCCACAGGAATTGACGACAATCCTTCGCAATCCTCCTTCGTAATTCACAGCAACTCACGCCAATCCTTCGATAAATCCCAATTCATCCATTAATCCCAATCCCTGGATTGATCCCAATCCTTCGATCGATTCTTCGATCAATACTTCGATTTTTTGCCCACCTAAATGTACAGAAATTAAATTAGTTCACGAACTCTGACAGACCTAATGTTTTGTATACTGTTATACTGTTCACTATCCATGCATTTTTTGTATGTAAAGTTGATATTCCGTATGCAGATCTTTCAGTAATTCATACGCAGATCAAGCAAAATTGTGAAATTAATAGTCAAGTCAATAGTTTACAGAATTACTAATTGTAACATCTGTGTATATTAAAATAAATCAGAAAGCAAAATAAATAATTTCAGTAATCTTAAATGTTCACCTAACATCTATAATTTTTACACAAGACATGGAACTACTTTCCCTCCGACGTTTACCAACTTTACTGAGCGCACGCTAGCCAATGTGCCCGTTAAATTATATGCAGGTGGGGACAGTAATATTTTTTCAAAGGTTGATTTAAACAGTGCTTCATTAACTCGTAAACCCACCTATACGGGTGGGTTTACGACGGACTTAACAGAATCAATGTGCCGTGTGTTTAGAAAATAAATCAATGTGTTCTAGGATATTGGTTTATGACAGAAGTGTGCGGGTCGTGTGCGTTCTTGGCTCGACTTAAGATATCGTTATATTTTATATCTTAAGTACAAGTCAAGACGAAGTAGCCAATCAGAGCACAGCGATATTTGTTGTTAGCGGGAAACTGTATTTACATATTGGATTTAGGTTATGCCGTATCGTAAAATCGTATGCAATAATATATTCTAATTGAGGGGATAAATACCTCCTTATTTAATTAACTGTTCAATATCGTGTTTTATTTCTTGGAAGATGTTATTTAATTCGCTTTAATTAACCTCCTACACATTTATTGACGTAAATGCCCAGTGTTGGCATCGGCATTCCCTTCTATAAGATACCGAACATTTTTCAAAACGATTACACAAGCAGTAATTAGAAGTAATTAAATATATGTTAATAATATTCACTCTTGCCCATCTTTTTTCAGGTCACGTCAGCTGCTTTCGTATCCGACGATTCTGATTGGCTAGACTTGACAGTTGCTAGATCAATCATAAACTGCAAGACTAATTTNGACAGTTGCTAGATCTATCATAAACTGCAAGACTAATTTCCCGTGTACTTGACGAATCATGCGTACAAGTCTTAATTGTTAAGTATTTAATCGTAAACCCACCTTAACTTGGTACGGATGAAAGACAAAGAGGCAAGATTCAGACGAGGAGATTCGTTCCGAGGAAGTTTCTCCGCACTAAAGCGGCCGACAATTGCATCGCCCTGCGAGGCGGAGTGGGCAAGAACAACTGTGGAACAGCGGGCAGTTAACAGCTTAAGGGTTTTACAGGCGACGTGGGATCGACTCCCTCGCAAGCTGCACCGGTAACACACATCCCGTCAAATACAACCTCCAGCCAAAAGTAGAGGGGGGAAAAAAGAAGTGAAAGAAAAGAGCGCTNTTATTCACTCTTGCCCATCTTTTTTCAGGTCACGTCAGCTGCTTTCGTATCCGACGATTCTGATTGGCTAGACTTGCCAGTTGCTAGATCAATCATAAACTGCAAGACTAATTTCCCTTGTACTTGACGAATCATACGTACAAGTCTTAATTGTTAAGTATTTAATCGTAAACCCACCTTAACTTGGTACGGATGAAAGACAAAGAGGCGAGATTCAGACGGGGAGATTCGTTCCGAGGAAGTTTCTCCGCACTAAAGCGGCCGACAATTGCATCGCCCGGCGAGGCGAAGTGGGCAAGAACAACTGTGGAACAGCGGGCAGTTAACAGCTTAAGGGTTTTACAGGCGACGTGGGATCGACTCCCTCGCAAGCTGCACCGGCAACACACATCCCGTCAAATACAACCACCAGCCAAAAGTAGAGGGGGAAAAAAAGAAGTGAAAGAAAAGAGCGCTGCCAACAAACACGAGTAAAAAAGACAGTGATTCCGGATTTGCTGTGCTGTTTCGCGCGCCAAGACNCGACAATTGCATCGCCCGGCGAGGCGAAGTGGGCAAGAACAACTGTGGAACAGCGGGCAGTTAACAGCTTAAGGGTTTTACAGGCGACGTGGGATCGACTCCCTCGCAAGCTGCACCGGCAACACACATCCCGTCAAATACAACCACCAGCCAAAAGTAGAGGGGGAAAAAAAGAAGTGAAAGAAAAGAGCGCTGCCAACAAACACGAGTAAAAAAGACAGTGATTCCGGATTTGCTGTGCTGTTTCGCGCGCCAAGACCATTCCACTCTCTCCTCCTCTACGTCGTTTACCTACGTCTGAAATTCGCGGTACATCTGACCTCGAAGCTACGGGTTCAAATCCTCTGCAAATCAAAGTCCGGCGACCCAGTATTAGCCTACCGGCATTATCAAAACCGTCTATAACTACTGGAAATATAACAGTGTAACGTTACCGATTTCGTAAAAAGTGATAATTAAAAATATTTTATATCTAAAAATTGTAGTCAAATCCCAAAAATTAAACAACGTTTGGGGCACAAACTTTTTGTATGTGAAACCAAGGAAAAGTGGGTCTATGATGATTATGAAATGAATAAGATTCTTGAAGGTTAGAATCAAGACGAAGACGCCCACCTTTTCAAATAGTGTACGCTATCAGTTTATTACAATTTCTTACGGTGGAAGTAGAGTGACTTTCAATCAGTGGCGCGTGGCGGACTGTTGCAAGATAAATTGGTGCTTTCTCAGTGCTATACATTGCACGCAGTAGGAGCCAGTAACCACCGTGCAGCCTAGGGAAACTGAACGCATTCCGAGCTATCACAAGCGAGCAGCAAGGGACCCATTACACGCGTCCTGTGTCGTCAGCTGCAAGCTACGTTTTAGTGTTGGAAACGTGAACTAGCAAGTACCAGGGTGCAGCAGAGCAAACGCCAGCTTACCTTGTGACAGTTCTCCACACACCACTGATCATTATTATTTTTGCAGTTAATAACAAAGTTTTTTTTTTTGCAAAATATTTTTCTGGAGACTGAAGAAATGAAATAGGCATATGATTAAATATTAATTGAAAATAAACTGTCATAAACTGATTGCCTTCAAATTTTAAAAAGTTGATTATAGTAAAACATTTTACAGTGTAACAAAATATACGCGTTCTTCTTTAATACGCAATATAAACCGTACTTTTATGACAATTTCGGTGGTGTGTACTCCTTGTTATTGAGTTCTGCGTGTTTTACAGCCGGGTGGTGCAGTGTTACATTCGAAGTCTCTCTTACTTCTGCCTGAAAGCTATGCTCCATCTAAGGGGCCGCGGTGGCTGAGTGGTTAGCCTGTTCACTTCACACCAAGGCGAACCGGGTTCAATCCCTGGCCGGGTAACTCCGGATTTTCGCATTTGGGAATCGTGCCGTTGGTCGGCGGGTTTTCTCGGGGATCTCCGGTTTCCCCCGCCCTTTCAGTCCGGCGCTGCTCCATACTCACCTCTATCACCCTCAACGGCTCTCAATACCTCGCTGTGAAGAGCCCCCCAAATATCTTCACTCACTTGCTCATGGATTGGTTTAGTTCTGAGTGGATCGGGGATGTCGAAAATTAATAATCTTGCGTGCGACGATTGGAGCTGTTACCATTCTGGTCACGGCACGTTTGTGGGCAGGAAGGACAAATACGGTGGAAAATCCGTGATTGTGATTGGCTTCAAACCGTTTGATGATCGACTCCGTGGTCGTAAAGTGCCATGACCTCACATTAATGATGACTCATTAATGATATACATTTTTTAACAATATCAAATATTAATATGTGGTGCATATATTAATTTATCTCCTTTTAATCCTTTCAGTCAAAAATAAATCTATAATTCTAGGCATTCCAACAAACAAATATTTTGTTCAGAACTGTACTGATATCTAAAAGACACTTTGTCTTACATCGGGACCAATATAAATCTGTCTGTGCTTTATCTCTGATAATGTGTGCAGACGTTAATGCCAAATCAGAACTGTGGCATTCTCTGGTCACTGATTAGGCGGGAGACCTGGTGAGCCAGTTTCTCCTAGTCAATGATATGGATGTGGCGAATATGGAGGGAGAACTGCCAACATACATCTCGCAGGCCTGTGACACGCAGTCATTCCTGGACAAAACTGTCCTGAACAGAAAGGCATATAACAGTGTAAACCACTGGACAGTGGTGGATGACAGTTCCAGTGATCACAGGCTGATCACTTTTGAAGTACAAGGTGGTGGGGGGCATAAGCCACAAAAATTTGAAAAGGAGGTACGTTATGTACGTAATATGGCAGATTGGTCGGCTTTCGACCGGGCACTGTTGGGTAAGCTGCAAACACTGAATGGAAATCAAGAAAATCTGGATGACCGTGCAAAGGCATTGACTGCAGTCATACTCGATACATGTGAAGAAAACCTTCGGAAGACCTCCCAGGGACTTCCCAACGTATCTTGGTGGGATAGAGAACTGGATTTGGAAAGAAAGGCACTAAGAAGGGAGAGAAGGAAACGACATAAGCTGAGAGGAGAAGAAAGGGAACAATTCTCCCGGAATTACAAAACGATGAAGCAAGTTTACTTCTGCAGAGTCCAGAGGAAAAAGACTAAGTCATGGGAGGACTTCGTAACTCGAGTAGGAAACGAAAATCCGTTCGGCCTGGTGTACAAATTGGCGGCAGACAGTCAAAAGAGCCATGCCACCACCTAGTATGAGAATAAATGGGAACCTGATAACGGATCGGGAAAGATCCATGGAAGATACCAGATTAATCCATGGAGGAAGAGGGGGAGGAGCATGCAGCAAAGAGACAGTCAATGAACATAGTTCCTGAAGAACAGGATGCCCCTGAATTTGATCTGGAGGAACTAACATCTGTTCTTTACAAGATGAAGAATGGGAAGGTACCAGGTATAGATGGTATCACAACAGAGATCTTGAAAAGGTGCTATTCTTGGATAAAGGAGATTCGTCTGGGAATCTACAACGACTGTCTCCGAATTGGTGTGTTTCCCTCCCCTTGGAAACTAAGATGCCTGAAAATCTTGCACAAAGGCAACAACAAGAAACTGGATGACCCAAAGTCATGCAGGCCTTTAACATTACTTCCGGTACTGGGCAGTGTGTATGAAAAACTAATTAATCGCAGATTAATTATGGCACTTGAGGCGGAAGGTACGTTAAATGAACACCAGTATCGATTTTAAGAGAGGTGCAGGAACTGACTTCACCCTTCACAATGTGATGGAGAAGATCACGGAGACCTCAACCAAGTACGTCATGGCAATATTTCTGGACATATCTGGAGCGTTCGATAATGCCTGGTGGCCAGAGGTGATGTATAGGCTGAGAGAGAAGAAATGCCCGGCCAATATTTACAAGCTCATTAAACGTTTCCTCAACGAGAGATAGAGTATTTGCTCCTCCAAAACGCCCCAGGTCAGGAAGATGTTAACGAAGGGATGTCCCCAGTTATCGTTTCTAGGACCGATATTATGGAACTTCCTCTTCGATGGTTACTTGGAGTTGGGTCTTCCGTATGGGTGCACGGTTTACAGGTATGCAAATGATGGTTTAATTTTGGTCTCTGGTAATTCCAGGAAAGAATTGGAGACTAAGTCTTTGGAAATCATGGACAAGACCTGGAGATGGTCTAAAACCGTCAAACTGGATTTTTCAATTGAGAAGACAAAAATTATGTTTGTTAAAGGCATACTGAAGAGATACCTGACCATGTACTTTGGTGGGGGCCCAGTGAAATATTAGCATGAATTTAGGTATCTCGGAGTCATTATGGATGATAAGATGAGCTTCTTGAAGCACATAGAGTATGTATCATGGAAGGCGGTTGTGGTGTTCCAGAAACTGAGAAGGATAGGCATTACCAACTGGGGCCTAAATTGTAGCACTCTGAGGACCATATATAGGGTGGTCTTCGAGATCATTATTTCACATGGTGCTGTAATGTGGCATCACTTTCGTGGCACAAAAGGAGGCTTATAAAACTTCAAACAGCGGCACTGCTGACAGTAACAGGTGCATACAAAACTGTACCCAATGGATCGCTCCCAGTTGTGACAGGTGTGCTTCCTGCTGATCTACTAGTTAGATACAGGAGATTGACAGTGGAGAGGGCGCGAGCTGGAGGTTTGTCTAAAGAGGATAAAGAACTCATAATGGATGGAGTCCTCGAAGAATGGCAAAACAGATTGTCTAACTCAGACAAGGGAAGGCAAACATATGATCTGTTGCCAGATGTCATAACAAGATTGCTCTCCAAGTGGATCTCATTGAACCACTACAGTATGCAGTTGTTCACAAGACATGGGAACTTCAAGGCGAAGCTACACAGCTTCCGGCTCGTGCAGTCTCAGCTGTGTTATGTATGCGGAGTGGACGATACAATGCACCATGTAATAACTGCCTCAAGATAGAGGGCATCAGGAGCTGGCTCGAGGAGAAAGTTCAAGAGATGGGCATTCACTGGAGAATTAAAGAAGTCATGGTAAACAAAGATCTGCACAATCTTTGGAACAGATTGGCCACTCGAATTGGCAAAAGACTTGAAGAATTCGACAACTGGTACAGGCGAATTTCTGATGACCCATAATTGGGTATTCAGGTAAAGGCTTTCCAAAAATAAGTCGTAATATCACAGATTGGCGAGGAGGACAGGTTTTTAAAAGAGAAAACCGGTAGAATACAGAGATACGGCACGAAAAAAAGTGAATGGCCCGAAGAGAACAAGAGGAGAAAGTGCCTTGAACTGTCTTACTCATCCGAGTACGGTTGCAGTGCGGGATGATGGAGGGTGTGCTGGCCTTTGGGCCTTAAAACCTGTGCTTCATGTTACTGGCAGCAGTGGTTTATGAGGCTACGGAACATAGTCTCAGCAGAGAATGATATCTATCACACGTAGGGAACCTTTCTCATGACGGTATGCTCTGCTGTGCACAGTGCAGACCATTCAAGCCACTTCAAATGCAACGTCCCAAATAGACGACCCTGACTGAAAGTGTTAAAGGGCGGCATAGTTATTGGTATAGGATGTTTGCTGTTAGCACAAAAAATTAGCAATAAAATATTCTCATGACTTTCTGATGACGTATATAATTGTTTTGAGCTATAACCTTAGGTAATGATTTTTGTCCATACTAATATTTGTAGGAAAACATATACATTTTGAAAGGATTTTATAATTCATTTTTTTAGTTTCACTGCAGTAATTTTCCACCACTTTCGTACTTTATGCAACCTATTTTTTTATTTCAAAATTAAACAATAAGTCATATGCTAACTATCAAAATAATAATTTTCTACTCTTGAGCATATTTCAACCCTTTCAGGAATTATGGTTTAAATATTGGACGTTAAGGTTTATTCTACTCAGGTTGGAAATTTTAATGCTGTTAGTTTGATAACGAAAATTTTTTGCTACCAGGATTCACAGGTGTCACATGTTTCCCAGATTTTTTGGTATTGTATTTTGTCAAATGGGATAGTTGCAACTTTCAGAAAATATTTATAACTGTGTATGATCTTCCTTTTGCAATGTTTTAGAACCTACGTAAAGAACAAACTTTGTTCTTAGCATAAGTGGAAATATAGCGAATTATGTCCACATGTTTAGTATTCTGTTGGAAAACTGGGTTTTATAAAAGGTTGGTTTACACTATTAATTTATTTTAATAAAACACAAGAATGGAAAAGAAAATTGACGAATATTAAAGAGCTACCATAATTGTACGGCTAATTATCGTTCGTACTTTCTTACTACACTCGTACACTGGTATGGAAAAAAACTTAACAACACATTTTTTTTTACGTTGAAGGTACTGTTGTGTTTCGCGTGACTGAATTTCATATGCAGCGCACAGTTTCAGGGGAGCGGAAAGTGGCACTTTGTGAAAATTCTCTGCCGGCGGTGGAAGCGGGGATTGGATATTTGTGTTTGAGCGTGCGCGCGAGAGACCATTGCGTGTGCGGCGAGGGCCGTGTAATCGGATGTGCAGCCTTGCGTGCCGAGCCTGGAATAGGCGTGTAAGCCCGGCTTAGAGCGACCTTCACAGCTACTGCACGTTTAGCCTAGGTGAACGACTTACAGCAGTCGGATTTCCACTCCGTATCGCCCCTCGCGCGCCCCTAGTCATGAGGAATCAAATCTCTCTCAGTTCTGTTTCAATAGTAACACTGGCCAACAGCCATTTTGGTGCCAACGGTTTTTCAACTATTCCTGGGTGAGTTTTGGGCGCAGAATCCAAAATAGCCGTTATATTTCGTTTATCAGATCTAGTTTTTGAGATAGGCTATTTTTTCTATTTTTGAAGTAATTATTTATACACACATTCATTACTTATCGCTTAAAAATTTTCTTTTATACGACTTTCTAGCATGGAGTTTACTTGGACAGTCTCGCTGAAGACTCCAACAGTAGTCGGTCATCATGTTAGCCATCGCTCTTTATATCGATCTTCCATAGTTTTTATGTCCTGGTGGAATCTTTCTCCCTGTTCTTCAATACAATCGCCTAGGTTAAGATATGTGCATTTGAGTCTATTGTTTCGATTAATACCTTTGATGTTTACGAGACAAAAGTAGCAGCCATTGTGTTGGTTTCGTGGTTCCCTTCAAATCATTGGTATGGAAAACTTTATGCACTGTCTCTTTCCCATGGTCCACTGTCGCAAAAGTTCAACAAATATTTTACATACAACATGTGGAGCCCAAGATTTATCCTGGTCTCCCAAATGGACGCCAAAGTATGCCAGATAAGCCTTTCCCACATAGTGAGAAATACGTTTTCTACTTTCTTTCAAAATGTATTCGCCACATATATAACAAAACACGTTTGGATGATTTACACAGCTACGTCTGCTTGTGGATGCCATGTTTTTAGTTCAGTGTTTTAATACTAAAGAACGGCATAAATCAACACGAAATAATAGCACAACTTTACTCACGAAAGCTCAATAACATACTGAGCCGGGTAAGGCAGAGGTAGACAGAAGGTAACATGGGCTAAGGGTTAACGAGTGGGGATGAAGCATGTATAAGCAGGTTGGTCGAATCATGGGCAATTCCAGGTATATCTGGCTAATTAGATTTTAATTTGAGGTATGACATTTCTATTTTGACCTCAAAAGTTATTTTTATTTCTTTACTTGTGCCTTTTATCAGAACTAAAATAAATTAGCCTGTATTTCTAAAACTAGAGCTGATAGACGAAATCTGATGGCATTTTTGGAATTAGCACATTAAAAATATCCCAAATCAGTACTTCGTTTTCCGGCACCAAAAAAAATGTTTCGTTTTGTTGGCCAGTGTAATCTTTCCAGCGTGGGGTAAAAGCTCATTATAGACTATTGGCAGTAATGTGAACACTTTTTACAGCCCTACTAAATTTTTCTTTCCTGCCAAATTCAAATTACCGTAAATTTTTTATATGAACATTTCAATGTGGCTAGTAAACAGAGTAAACGTTTCACCGCTATCAAAAGTTAACGTCTGAGACTGCGATAAAATATTTATTAGTGTTTAATGCCTGTTGTAAGCACCTCAAAAGTGCTCACTTTACCTTGAATAGCCTATACCTATGGTACTCATAAAGAATCACGTACAAAAACATGGTTTTTAAGATATAGGCTGTTCATCGATACTTCCAACTTTTCGGATGCCCTGCTAAAGTTCTACTTCCAACATATTCCTCCGCCTCATTCTACCAAAAGGTTAACAGAGAATAGAAAATTATACCAAAGGAGACAACGCGCCAGATAGGTGTGCACTTAGTATACTTTTACATAAGTACTATTTCTTATTGGGCGCTACCAACACACATTTTCTCCCTGTATTAATTAATATTAAATATAAATGAATGATTGTAATTTATAGCTAACATATAAGTAATTATAGAGAAAACCACATGCCTGTTCATAGAAACTGCAAGGTAATTTCATCAAGAGATACTTGCAAATAAATTCCATTTAAAACAACTACGTGAACATGTTTCCGTGAACCGTGCGTACGAAGTTATTTATTTGTTCGATCATACAATTTTCCTGGTACAAGTACTTCGAATTTCTCACTCCTTTATATTAAATTTCCAAGATAAGCTGGAAATATTCCCAAACGCTATACTTGTATATTGAGATAGTTTCGGTAATCTGTTCAATTATCCGATGGCTTCTGTGCAAGGTGATTCCGACTTATAAAGAGCAGCAAGAGTGAGTGAAGTGAGTGAAGAGATTTAGGCGGCTCTCAACAGCGAGGTCTTGAGAGCCAATGAGGGTGATTAGTTGAGTATGGAGCGGCGCCGGAATGAAGGGGCGGGGGAAATGAGATATCCCCGAGAAAACCCGCCGACCAGTGGCACCGCCCGGCACGATTCCCACATGCAAAAATCCGGTGTCCCGGCCGGGGATTGAACCCGGTTTGCCTTGGTGGGAGGTGAGCAGGCTAATCGCTCAACCACTGTGGCCCCAAGAGCAGCAAGAAATGCACTATAATACCACAAAGCCATACCTGGACCATAGATATTGCAAAAACAAAGGATTTCCAGTTGATATGTATGTAAATGAGTACAGAGTAAGTGGGATGTGTATCATCCAGCATCGGGTATCGGCCCAAGTATCGGGCCACACGGCATGTATCATTGGATGAAGGGTGACGTTTACTCCTAGGTATGTGAATTCGAGACCACTCTTCAGCAACGCTCGTTAATTGCCATAAGACTATAGAATGACAACAGTGGTACCAGTATAGAATCTCCGGGTACATTGCCACTGATACCCATGGTAGTCTTGACTTGAAAGTTCTGTATAAGGAGAAAAGGGCTGTAGCTTTCCAAACTTTGGTAGACTTCCTCATGTTTTCCCCAGCCGTTGCAACTCCCTCCTTGTTCACGGCAATGTCTTGCCTGGTCCCTCTGACGGTTATCATTCTGAGGGCCTAACTGATAAACAAGGACAGTTGGAGTCTTGTCACTCATCACATTTCCCTCTAGCGTTCAACAGAAATGTAGCTCGCATAGGATTATTTATTTGGTAGCAAAGCGGGTAAATTCTTGCTAGCATAATTAACAAGCATTTCCAACAATTGTGACTTAGCCGTTGCTACAAAAAATATAAAACGTCTGTTTATTTAAAATATTTTTTTTTATCTTATAATGTAAAAAATGATATTGGATATTTACGAAAGCATTATCTTTACATTTGTAGCATTTTATGATTGTGACTTATCTGTAGTGTGTTGAAAATCTTGATATGATACGTTACATATTGCATGCAAATTAGATCCGTAACAGTGGGACTTTATTAAACGCGATGAAAGCCCAAAGATTAAACTACACCCGTATAATCGTGCCTTTCTCTTGCCGCTTAAGTCAACTGCTTAGGCAAGCATCAAAAATGCAAAATTTAACTATTTTCCCGATTTTTCTCCCGATGAACAAACTTAATGTAATAAAAGTAAAAATGTAGGTACTTAGATAGTTGTTTCTTTTTATTTTCCTTTTTCTGGCGAAAAGTCATATTTCCAGAACATTTATTTACCGAGATACGCACATTCGTCCAAACAATGATTTCACAGAGAATGTATCGGTGCATAGTCCTCTTCAGAACAGCACCGGAGCACTGTCGCGGCTCAACTTGTCCAGCACTCATTCGACCGGGCATCTCTCTCATGATCTCCTCTAGCATGCAGCGGCATTGTCCACCGTACTTTTGTACAACACGACAGTAGTCCCAATCACTTCACTACCATAAAGAACTAATTGGAAGTAGGCCGGACTCGTCACTTCTATTACTGTCAATGAATTATAGCATCATTTCCCAAAGGCCTTGATTTGGTGGGACACATTCTGTGGACGGAAGTGGTACATTTTAGCAGCGTATAATTTCCAAAGATTTGTGTCTAAAACATATAAATCATTTTTACTATTATTATGATAAGCGGAGGTAAAATTTTATATATGAAACTTACGTACATGTATATAAGTATGTAGCATGTTACCAAATTATAAAGTGAAGTGATAAAGTTAATATTCATGAAGTGGCAGACGTATATGTACGTTCTACGCATGGCAGACAAAGCATTTCAAACCCATCATCGTTAACAGTTCCGCGACTTTGCGGTAACAAAATGTTGTGCGTCGAGGTATAACCTTGGAGGGGAAATAAGGTAGAGTACGTATATGAGCTGCGCAGGTACCACTAGCAGTGTCCCAAGAATAGTTTTTCTGCCAATATCTCTATCCCAAACAACAAGAACAGTAATTGAGGTAAGAACACTTTAGTAGTGACGCTATTCCCCAACTGTGGGTCCTAGGGTCACCAGTTAATATTAGATGGCACAGACTATCAGGTCCCTTGAAGGTTGAGGGTATAACAATAAGGTAGTCTTTTGGTGTTTCCCTTTACTGGTTGGTTATATCGTCTCGAGTTTAAATATACAGAAACACTTCCGAGGTGTGGTACTCTATTTAACTANCCTTTACTGGTTGGTTATATCGTCTCGAGTTTAAATATACAGAAACACTTCCGAGGTGTGGTACTCTATTTAACTAACTCAGATTAACTGTGGGCGACGTCGTGGTAGAGAAAAAGGGGGGGGGCTTCTTTGCTTCACGACTTGATACTTAGCTCTGCTTATTTATAAAAAAAATTACTATATAGATGAGTTATAAAATTTTTCAAAGTTTTGAAAAACAATCATTTCTACCAACAGATAAGAATAAAAAGTATTAAAGAATTATTAAAAATATAATTTAATTCAATATAAATATTGGTGACAGATTTTCTTTTCCAATTGATTCATACGTTTCTGAAAAATTGAGATTATCAAAGTGAGATAGTATTGGTTATTATGGTTAATATGAAAATATTTGTGTTTGTTGAAATTTTTTCCATTTCAATTTTCTCCTGTTGAAATTTCAAAACATGAACAAATAATTGAAGGTTTTGATAATCCTGGAATTACTACTACAAATTTGCATTCTGTAGTTAGCTCACCATCACCGAAAAATATTATTTAGAAATTAGTGGTGTAGATAATAAATACCATGCCAAATATATTCATTCTATTTAAAAAACAAAATTATTTACCCATTTTGATATATATATATNGATAATAAATACCATGCCAAATATATTCATTCTATTTAAAAAACAAAATTATTTACCCATTTTGATATATATATATATATTGTTGGATATAATAATAAAATATACCTTAAAGGAGGTTACAACTTGACATGTTATAGAAATTCATCTGATAATAATTGTTTATTTGTTTATCAAACAAAACAAACTGATGGTACTGTCGATGAAGATTATGCTGATACAGGAATAATTATTATTCAAACATTTGAAATTATGTGACNGATAATAAATACCATGCCAAATATATTCATTCTATTTAAAAAACAAAATTATTTACCCATTTTGATATATATATATTGTTGGATATAATAATAAAATATACCTTAAAGGAGGTTACAACTTGACATGTTATAGAAATTCATCTGATAATAATTGTTTATTTGTTTATCAAACAAAAAAAACTGATGGTACTGTCGATGAAGATTATGCTGATACAGGAATAATTATTATTCAAACATTTAAAATTATGTGACNCAAACTGATGGTACTGTCGATGAAGATTATGCTGATACAGGAATAATTATTATTCAAACATTTGAAATTATGTGACCAATTGTTGAATATGAAGTAAGTACAGCAAATACCATAAAAGAAAAAAAGATTATAAAAATCCAGAAATTCTAGTTAGCTTACATTTTTGGCAATTTTAAGAAAATGCTGTTCCTCAAGACAAAAGATTACTTAATTTTGATATTAATGATCAATTTAATAACTTACATTTTGATATGCCTGATTTTGTAACTGTTAGATTTCAAACTAATAGAAAATATCGCAATTAACAATCTATTTATGCTTCTATGTTTGACCATTGTAATATGATAAATATTTATCTTATAAATGAAAGAATTGAAATTTTTCTTAAAAATAATTAGAATTTCGATTTTTATGCTGCATTTTCCCATAAAATGTATTTAGCATGTCACGATTTTATAAATAATGACACAAAAACATCTTCAAATTATAGAAACAGTGAACTTTGTTATAATTCTACTTTATATCCTGATGGTGAATCAGTAAGTCAAAGAAATCTGATTTATGATCAAGTGAAAGAAAAGATAACTGAAGATGTACCTTTTTTTATATTATAAATTAATGAAGAATTTGCTGAAAACATTCTTTTTATTCTTGGATTAGTATCAACATGTGTTATTTTTAATATATCAATATTTTTGCATTTAATAAAACATGAAATTATTTATAAGCCCGAAGCNTATCAACATGTGTTATTTTTAATATATCAATATTTTTGCATTTAATAAAACATGAAATTATTTATAAGCCCGAAGCTGTATAATTTATTGTATATTATTAAATGGAAAATGTTAATAATTTAAATGAAACAGTAAAATGTAATGATAATTTTATACAGATTTATAGATACATTCGTAATTTATTCATCCATTAAAAAAGGTATTTTTCTAGGTAATTTGTATTATATTAAATATTTAGTCTTATTTTCAAATTTTTCAAGAATTTTATATTTTTTTNCATTTTTCTAGGTAATTTGTATTATATTAAATATTTAGTCTTATTTTCAAATTTTTCAAGAATTTTATATTTTTTTATGAATATATTAGTTAACATTTGGTAAACACTACGTGTAACATTTGCATCTTCAAATTGTCTGTCTATGCGCTTATGAAGTCATCTTTAAATTGTCTGCTCTGAAGTGAGTTCAAGCTTATCAACCAAACTTCCTTTCTCACCTTAGATTTGTCGGTCTGTCAAATACCGCTGAATAAATTACTCTCTCCTGATACTTTGAAATTTTAGAAATTATTTAAGCCCCTAATTTTATGACTATACAATTTTTTATGATCAATTTGTTTTATATTTTTATGTTTTTTAAATTAATTATATAAAAACTAGAGTATTTTTATGCTTCCAATTGTAATTAATAGATGGCGGCACTATAGTTTTCTGTAAACTAGTGCTATCTTTTAGGAAAATATGGAACTTAATTTGTTATCTCTCGTGACTTTGTAATCTTATAACGAATATTTATGAAGCGATTTCGCATCTAACCTGGTAGTTCTGGGGTAAGCTGTGTGACTTATAACACAAAGCTTGTTGGTTCAAATCTCGGCCAATCTTTGTGGTACATTTATTCAATAATGAGAGGTGCCCTCATTATTAAGTATATATGCTATTTGTCGCACAATAAAAAAAACATATACTGTGCACTGGTCTCGAAAGAATGCTGTAACTCGTTTTCAGATAACTACGAGTATACTGGATGGAAAGTTACAGGTTTCTGTTGTGTTAATGCGATGGCACCCCCATTAACACAACTGAGACATCCAAATTTAAAAAGTCGTTACACGGCCTATAAAGAAAGAGAGAAGTGAAAAATAGAACTGGTCGGGCAGGCTGTGAAAGGAATTTCTCCAGTCAGTTTTGCTACTTAAAAATAGCTGGTAAAAAAATTGGTTGACATCTGGAGCAAACGAAAGTCTCGTAAGTCATAAATAAATTCCCTGGCCTAGTAGAAATACTGGTAAACTTGTGTGAATGTTTTTTTCTATAAGATATTTTCAAAAGGTTTTTTATTTTAAATTTAATATNGAAATACTGGTAAACTTGTGTGAATGTTTTTTTCTATAAGATATTTTCAAAAGGTTTTTTATTTTAAATTTAATATACATTTTTAAAACATTTTTTAAATTTGTAAATTTTAATTTTTTAGCATTTCGTAAAATTTTTTAATTTTATGAAAGTGTTATCGCCCTCAAAATTTTTTTTTAAATCTTAAAAGTATTAAAATATTTGCTTTAATTTAGATTTTTAATTTAATAATAAATTGTATATTTAAAACTACATAATTTTTATATTAAAATTCTATGTAAATTTTAGTATTTAAATTGTATGTAAAATATGTTATATTTATATTTTTATAAAATTTTATATTTATTTTAATTTATTAATTGCAATATTTTTAAAGTGTTTTATTTTTTAAATTATTTACAAAATTGTATTATAAAAATACGTAATAAAAATGGAAAACCCTTTCAAAGAATTCATGAATTAGTTTTAAAAAAGTTCTTATTCTATCTAATTTCATGATATGTTCTTTCTCAATTTATTAGGTNAAAAAGTTCTTATTCTATCTAATTTCATGATATGTTCTTTCTCAATTTATTAGGTTTACATGTCCATAGCTAATTTCTTGAGATTTATCCTAATTGATCCGTATTCTCTTGTTTTGTTTTGGAAGCTAATCTATAGATATTTTTCTCTATTTATATNGTTTACATGTCCATAGCTAATTTCTTGAGATTTATCCTAATTGATCCGTATTCTCTTGTTTTGTTTTGGAAGCTAATTTATAGATATTTTTCTCTATTTATANATATGTTCTTTCTCAATTTATTAGGTTTACATGTCCATAGCTAATTTCTTGAGATTTATCCTAATTGATCCGTATTCTCTTGTTTTGTTTTGGAAGCTAATCTATAGATATTTTTCTCTATTTATATTTTTTTCTATGTCGATCGCTAATTTCTTGAGTATGTATTCATTGAAAAAGGGCGGGTCTGTTGATAATTCAAATGTAAACACAGGTTGGTAAGTCAGTAATGCCCCATGTGGTTTTGATTGTCGTACTGGAAGTCACCGAGGGGAGTCATGCGCAGAAGACGAAAAATCGACGTACCTCGTCCAGAGTTTACGGGTCTAACATCATCACTCGTAAGTGGTGCTTGCGGCAGTGAGGTTTACATTTACATCCGGCAGCGAGGACACTCGCGGTGAGTTACCGCCGCCCTGCGCACTGCCCTGGTGGGCCGGCCAACCACTCCATTGCGGCCCGCTCGCCCGGAACGCCGAGGAAATAAATCCAGCCTACGTCAGCGCGACCTCTCCGCGAGAAAAGAATTATAACAATCCATTAGGGTACGCGGCCGGCGAATGTCAAGCGGCCGCCTGTACAGAACGCCTGATACAGTTCCGTGACGAGGTCGTGGGCGAGTGCGCGTTACGCTTAAAGGTTTGCCGAAATAAATCTACCGTGACCTACTGATCGGGAGATATTTACAAGCTACTCACCGATACCATAGAGCGAGACAAGTGAAGTGAATAGATTTGGGTGGCTGTTAACATCGAGGTCTTGAGAGCCGATCAGGATGAAGCGAGGCGAGTGTGTAGCATCGCCGGAATGAAGGGGTGGGACGAACGGGAGATTCCCGAGAAAACCCGGCGAAGAGTGGCATCATTCGGCACGATTCCCACTTGCTAAAATCCGGGAGCGATCCCGTCTAGAGCAAGAGAAGGGAAATGTATTACTTGTATCAGCGCTGGAATTCATAAAGGTGTCAACCATTTTATGTAATGCAAACATCCGCAAGGCTGCTATCTGGTTGTTATTCAAGAGAAAATGAATAAATTTTAACTACAATTAAATGCAGGACGTCTCCATCCCTTTTAAAGTAATTAAACAGTTGACATTATAATGTAGTTATTATCTCCTTCCTTTCTGTTGCCGTAACTCTTTTTTCTATAAGCAATCCTCATAAATGATTTTATTTTGTAACAGAATTTGTCGTTGGAAATTAATATTTTGTTAATATAGACATCTAAATAATGTAATGACCTTTATCAAAATGTGTTCGTGGCTACAGAACTAACTCTATGTATCCTCTGCGTTATNGTGGCTACAGAACTAACTCTATGTATCCTCTGTGTTATCATTTTGTTACCATCACAAAGATTTGTCAGCTCCATGTTAGTTTAATACTCAATGTGATCGTAAAGAGTGGCCTATATTTCTTCCGGCACGAACTTCCACCGGTTGTCTAAACTCTTGTCGAAAAAATGTTAATCATGTTGACATCTCATATGGTTTCAGACACAAGGAATACCTCTATACAAAACTAAAAATTTACGCGATTTAGAAAAAAAAATATTTAAATTCATAAGTTAATCCACTTTTATTAGCGAAAAAAAATTATTTGCAATGTCCTTTAAATTTCAAAAGTATACCCTTGCTCATCATCTTATTGCCATTCGTCGTTTTAAGGAGTTGGGAATGACAACTTCGTATATTATTTCCTCGTGGCTTAGAAACTAACAATATGTCGATTGTCTTGATTGAATATTTCATTTACTTTCCGTGATAGAACATTTTACGAAAACTAACCAATTCATGAAATATTACTTAAGCTATAGGATTATTTTTAAAATCCTTTATTTGGTATTTATTTTGTATAGTTTTAAACCAACCTTCATAACAAGAAATATCGTTATGCGCTGCTGCGCAGCTACTCCAAGCACTTCCCCTACCTCACTCGGGTGGGCACAGCGCGGTTTTTCCCAGGATGACATCACCGGTACCTGGAGGAGGGCAAGCAGAGCCACAATATGGGCCGCAATAACTCTAACTANTCATTTTGTTACCATCACAAAGATTTGTCAGCTCCATGTTAGTTTAATACTCAATGTGATCGTAAAGAGTGGCCTAAATTTCTTCCGGCACGAACTTCCACCGGTTGTCTAAACTCTTGTCGAAAAAATGTTAATCATGTTGACATCTCATATGGTTTCAGACACAAGGAATACCTCTATACAAAACTAAAAATTTACGCGATTTAGAAAAAAAAATATTTAAATTCATAAGTTAATCCACTTTTACTAGCGAAAAAAAATTATTTGCAATGTCCTTTAAATTTCAAAAGTATACCCTTGCTCATCATCTTATTGCCATTCGTCGTTTTAAGGAGTTGGGAATGACAACTTCGTATATTATTTCCTCGTGGCTTAGAAACTAACAATATGTCGATTGTCTTGATTGAATATTTCATTTACTTTCCGTGATAGAACATTTTACGAAAACTAACCAATTCATGAAATATTACTTAAGCTATAGGATTATTTTTAAAATCCTTTATTTGGTATTTATTTTGTATAGTTTTAAACCAACCTTCATAACAAGAAATATCGTTATGCGCTGCTGCACAGCTACTCCAAGCACTTCCCCTACCTCTCTCGGGTGGGCACAGTGCGGTATTTCCCAGGATGACATCACCGGTACCTGGAGGAGGGCAAGCAGAGCCACAATGTGGGCCGCAATAACTCTAACTATGCTGGAGTCACTCCCGTCTCTGGAAGAACGAATGCCTTGGGTGGTATTACGTGAATTTTCTGGTCATCATCTCCCTCGGCGCGACATGAAGTGCGAAGAAGCTTCTGGAGCAGGCCATTTATAGTCCTGCACTCGTGATCACTTGAATTAGAACGATTTTCCTAATAACATGCACTGTTCGCGACTGATGGAAAGAACCCTGAAAGTTATGTGCTCGGCAAGGAGGTGAAGTGATGTCACGCAGATGGGGGGAATAGGAAGTTTACACTACTGTACATGGTGAAATCATTGATTCGCTTTTCCACACTATCGCGAAGAATGGGTCGTACGCACAGACGGCAAATGCATTTTATTTCGAATAAAGAAATATAAAAGGCATACTTGAACAATCGATTGAGTCATTTCTCTTATGTNTAAAGAAATATAAAATTATAAGTTCAAAAGATATAGCATTTGAGAACCTAATCTTCCAAAGAAAAGTGTATTTATTTACAGATATTATCATCATTCTGAAATAATTATTTACATTTAACTGCGCTGCATCTATATAAATAAAAATCAATTGCCACATGTATGACGGAGCATCACTTGAGAACGGCACGACCGATTTGGATGATTTCTATTTCATTGTGTTCGTAATTGTCAGGACAAGGTTTGTATGAAAGAAAATTTTTAGAAAATCCACGGGAAAAATTAAAAATTTGGATAGTATTTTTATATGAAATCTTTATGTTAAAGAATTTCATTACGTGAAATGAGGCACAGTTTGAAAGTTCTGATGTTACATGTTTTTAGAACAAAAAAAAGTGTGACTTTTGCGAAGTGATTTCCTTATATTTTCTTTGTTTAACGAAAAAGAATATTGTGCTATCGGTGGTGTGTTGAAAAGATTATTTTGATGTCTTTGGAAAAATGCCACCAATAAAGCGTCGAAATATCGGTCGGCGTATGTGCAACGTAAGAGAAATGCATGATCGTCGAGTCAACAAGACTGATAAAGAGCGTAGACAGTGTTTGGAGGCAAATAGAATAAGAATTTCTCAAGCGCGATCAATTATGACTCCGGAACAACGGAGACAGTCGAGTTCGCCTCGCTCAGTTGGAGATAACGTAAACAGTAATTTGGAACGTCGACAAAACAGACGGCCAAACGTAACAATTCGATATGAACGTTTGGCGTTCAGATACGATCCAACAATTGATTACGCCACGGATGTATCGGTCGACTTCAGAACCACGAGCACTGTTTGTCAACATTGCAGTACTTTGAGGTTTCGATATAAACCGCCAGGATTATGTTGTGCGAGTGGAAATGTCAAATTACCACAATTGATACTGCCACCAGAGCCACTAGCATAATTGCTTTCTGGCCAAGAACCTTAATCGAAGCATGTTTTGCAGAATATACAAAAATACAACAGTATCTTCCAAATTACATAATTTGGAGCGAATATAACTGAGGAATGAAGTTTCAGTCCAACTTTTAAGGTAAATTCATTGTCGACTACAACACACATCATATACACAAAAAAAATAATCAACAATTCACAACGTTTTAATAAAGAATTTGTTTTCAATTTACAGATTAAAGGACAAATTCACCACCGTGCAGGAGCATTGTTGCCGCCAGTGAATGATGACCACAAATTTCTTCAGGTTTATTTCCTTGGAAATTCTAATGATGAAATCAATCAGCGTTGTGCCATCAGTCGTGCGGTAAAGCGAGAGATTATTGCACAACTGCAACCACTCTTACATGAACACAATGCATTAGTTAAATTGTTCAAAACTGCATTAGAAATTATGCCTTCGGATGATCACAAAATAGTGATCAAAGTAGACAAAATACCACAGGCGAACATGAAAGACGCTTCAATGCACCGACTTTGAATGAAGTTGCCATTGTGGTTGTTGGCGAGAATTTGGAGTCTCGTGATATTGTGATTCGACGGCGTGATGGTAATAACCTTCAGCGTGTCAACGAAGCCCATCGTTCGTATGATGCATTACAATACCCGCTGATATTTTGCCGAGGAGAGTATGGATATCATTTTTTGATCAAGATGATTAATCCATTAGCAGGTCAAGAAACAAATAAAAAGGTCATGTCGATGAATTTTTATGCTTACCGTTTGATGATTCATCGAAACAAGAACAATCACATATTTAAATGCCGCAGAATGTTTAATCAGTTCGTTGTTTATATGTATGTCAAAATCGAGACGGAATGTCTGACATATATAAGTTTAAATCAGCAAAAATTGCGTCCGGAATAATACATCCATCTGCATGATGCCATGAATATAAATGGAAATGCAAACAATGTCGGCCGAATTACCATTTTGCCAGCGACGTATGTTGGAAGTCCGAGGAACATGAACGAATACGGGCAAGATGCGATGACCTACGTGCGCTAATATGGCTGNTTTTACATGCAACCCAAAATGGATCGAAATCACACAGCTGTTACTACCCGGTCAATCATCCAGCGATCGTCACGACATTACAGCACGAGTATTCAAGCAGAAACTCAATGCGCTCAAGGACTTCATTGTGAAGTATCATGTCTTCGGAGACGTGCGATGTTGGATGTACTCTGTGGAGTGGCAGAAAAGAGGACTGCCTCATGCGCATATTCTCCTGTGGATGGTCGAGAAAATAAGACCGGATGAAATTGACGCCATCATTTGCTTAGAAATTCCTGATCCAGAAACAGATCCAGAGTTGTATGAAGTTGTGACGACGAATATGAATCATGGGCCATGTGGCAATCACAACCCGGAATCGCAGTGTATGATCGAAAACAAATGCTCCAAACATTATCCGTGTACTTTGTTGGCTGACACAATCACAGGTAATGATGGTTACCCCCTTTATCGTCGTCGCTGTGTAGAGGATAACGGTAGAACGATAACGTTGAAAGTTAAGAATAAAGACATTGTAGTCGACAACAGCTGGATTGTTACGTATTCACCTCTGCTTTCCAAAACATTCAAAGTGCATTGCAATGTTGAGTACTGCAATTCTATCAAGTTCGTCAAATAAGTTTGCAAGTACGTCACGAAAGGAAGCGACGTGGCTGTATTTGGTATTGCAGCTCCTGATGCCAACGATAAAGTTTCGCAATATTAATTAGGAAGATATGTCAGCAGCAATGAGGTGATTTGGAGAATCTTTTCATTCGCCATACACGAACGTCATCCCACTGTGGTCCATTTAGCTGTGCACCTGGAGAATGGACAAAGAGTTTATTTCATGGTAGCAAATGCAGCGCAGAGAGCTGAACGACCACCAGCGACAATCCTGACAAGTTTCTTCGCGACATGCGCAAGTGATCCATTTGCGAGAACACTGCTTTACTCAGAGATGCCGACACATGTTACATGGAATGCATTATCAAAAAAATTCCAACGTCGGAAACAGGGAAAGCCTGTTCCTGAATACGTGAATATATATTCAACCAATGTATTGGGTCACATTTACACAGTTCATCCAAGCAATGACGAATGTTTTTTACCTGCGTTTGTTATTGGTTAATGTTCGTGGACCGATTTCATTTGAATTTCTATGAACTGTCAATGGTGAGTTGTGCGCAGCACATAGAGAAGCGTGTCAGGGTTTACATTTGCTCGAAGATGACATTTATTGGGATCATACATGTCGTGTAACGTATTTTGGAGTAGAAGCCTCACTGACCCCCTTCGCGAGCGCCTACCAGAACGGATCGCAGTTACACGTGTCAAGGTTGTGCTGAGTAAGAGCTGGCATATCGCCGGAGCACCCGGAAAATTCTATGTAAATACGTAGGAAAGCGGGATAAAGTGCAGAGCCAAGCAAGAGCACCTCTAGCTTCATGCCTGAGAATTGAAAGTGGGGGCCACGAATACTCCTCACCCCTACCACCCTTGTAGCCAAACCGTGGAAAAATAAGCTGAGATGGTAAATTAAAGGGGCAGATCACCACTTCTCCCGCCCCCGAACCTTCACTAACCATGACACATGGCTGAAGGATTTTGTACTGAAGGCAACCACCTCTCCCCTTCCCAAAATAAGAGAGACATGTGCAGATACTTAGGGAGGGAGGCTGGAGAGCATATAAGCCAATTTATTGAGAAGAGGGAATCAGTTCATTATCACCGCGCCGAGGGAAGAGTTGCATCAAGGAATCGCGAGAGGACATGAGAACAAGCCCAGAACAGCAGTCCAGGGGGAGACAGCACCAAAAGCGGGCCTTTTCCAAGGCCGCCCATATCACCGGAGCTCACCCACCGCAGACAACATACCAGCACCAACAGTGAGTAGTTAAGTATCAAGTCGCCGCCCAGAGAAGCCCCCCCCTCCACCACGATGTCACCCCCAGTTAAGTTAATACGAGTAGCCAAAATAGAGTAGCACACCTCGGAAGTGNCCCCCCCTCCACCACGATGTCACCCCCAGTTAAGTTAATACGAGTAGCCAAAATAGAGTAGCACACCTCGGAAGTGTTTCTGTATGTTTGTTTAAACTCGAGACAATATATTTATCCAGTTAAGTTAAACGTCAAAAGACTACCTTATTGAAATACCCTCAATCCCAGGTACNCTCGAGACAATATATTTATCCAGTTAAGTTAAACGTCAAAAGACTACCTTATTGAAATACCCTCAATCCCAGGTACTTTATAGTCTGTGCCTGGAGGAATTAACTCCGACCCTACGAACCACTGTGTGTGCCACAGGTGGGGAATAGCGTCAAGTTTAATTGGCACACAACAGTAGCGCCGTCAACTTAAATTGGCGCCCTGACGAGTGGCGTAGCGTCATACACTTTCTGACACTGTTTTTTTGTCTACTGCGCATCAAATTGGATCACTTTTTGCCATCTTCATTTCCACGTGTTTTCCATCTAACCCACTTCAATTATGGAACATATGCAAAGACAATATGTCTGAAGATATTTTTCATCGAGTGCGCACAACAACAGCGAATCCTGAACTTGACTTTAACGCAGAGATCCACAACGAGGCGTTGATTTCTATGGAGGATTAGACTCTGATGATGTTCCGCAAGATGTTGCACCAATTAGGAATGCCAGTGCCGAATCGCCCCATGCACAATGCATTCAATACAGAATTTTAATGAGAACGGCAATAAGATTGAGATGCTTTGAGCCAATCAGTACGAATAAAGGTCCCTCTTTTGAATCAGCAGCAGAAAACCGCGTATGATACATTGATGATAGCAATCAACGACGGCTACAGAGGAATATTTTTCTTCGATGCACCTGGCGGAACTGGCAAAACGTTCCTAATTTCATTGATTTTAGATTCGATTCGCGCACATGGTCAAATAGCGCTGGCGGTAGCATCATCAGGGATCGCTGCCATATTGTTAGAAGGAGGACGAACAGCCCATTCAGCGCTCAAACTGCCACTGAATTTGCAAAAGATAGATGAACCGACTTGCAACATTGCCAAAAATTCAGCAATGGCGAAAGTACTACAGAAAAGCAAAATAATCATTTGGGATGAATGTTCGATGGCGCACAAACGAGCATTGGAGGCACTCGATCGAACGTTGGAAGATTTGGGCAATAATCAGGACTTCTTTGAAGGTACGATGATTCTGCTGTCCGGCAATTTTCGGCAAATGCTGCCAGTCATTCCAAGATCAACAGCTGCTGATGAAATAAACGCTTGCTTGAAGTCATCGAATTTGTGGAGATACGCGGAAACTCTCAAGTTAACAACGAATATGCGAGTCACGTTACAAAATGACGAATCGGCCGAAGTGTTTTCCACAAAATTATTAGACATTGGAAACNAACGAATATGCGAGTCACGTTACAAAATGACGAATCGGCCGAAGTGTTTTCCACAAAATTATTAGACATTGGAAACCTAAAAATTACGATTGACGCTTCTACTGGCCTCATTTTGTTTCCACCTAATTTTTGTCAATTTACAACGTCGAAAGAAGAATTGATCAAGCAAGTGTTCCCGAATATTGGTGCAAATTACAAAAACCATGTTTGGTTGAACGAACGAGCTATTTTGGCAGTGAAAAATAAGGACGTAGATGGTTTGAACTTAAAAATTCAAAATCAAATCGCTGGCCAACTGCATTCATTTAAGTCGATCGATTCAATTACCGATCCAGATGAAGTCGTCTATTATCCCATTGAATTTCTGAATTCATTGGATTTGCCAGGAATGCCACCGCACAATTTGCAGCTCAAGGTCGGCTTGGAGATAATCATGTTACGCAATCTGAACCAACCAAAACTAGTTAAGGGAACAAGACTCGCTGTTAAGAAGCTGATGAACAACGTGATTGAAGCAATTATAATCATAGGAAATTTCAAAGGCGAGGATGTTCTGATTCCAAGAATACCACTGATTCCAACCGATTTACCGTTTCAATTTAAGCTTGTCCAGTTTCCTGTTCGTCTTGAATTCGCAATGACGATTAATAAATCGCAAGGCCAATCGTTGGAAGTGTGGGGACTAAACCTTGAATTGCCATGTTTTTCCCATGAGCAGTTGTAAGTAGCGTGCTCGAGAGTAGGCAAACCATCGACGCTATTCGTTTTCTCTCGGAACGGAAAGACAAAAAATATCGTTCATCACCAAGCGTTGTGATGAACGCATTACTAAAATTTTTTAATGTTTGCAGTATTAAAATATGGGTGCTATGCAACCTGGTCTCAACATTAAATCTTAATTAAAATAATCTATCTATCTGTCGGGTTAGCTAGTTTATCAATAATTTAATTTCATCAGTTTCACCAACAGAAAGGGCCTGTATTTTAGAGTTTAATGGACTTTCGATTTTTGGATACGTTGGGTTATTTTTTAAAGATTTTTAAGATTTTTGCTGGCGTTGCATCTTTCGATTTTGGACGTGGGCTCAGCCGTTTGCCACATCCTTCTAAAATAATACTAATAATAATAAAACATAGCGTGGAGTATTGCCGTGATAGTTGTACGTTTACAGCATGCAGAGGTGACTGGAGTTTCTCAAGTTCGTCAAGTAGAATGATACCAGGCTTTATTTTACGTGTATATGAGTGCACGTCTACAATTTAATTTCATTTCTGCGGCCAGTAAATTTTGTTATTAGATCATTGCCTAAACAAATATTTTGCTGAGTTGTTTCAGGACAAAGGTTCGCATTTTTTATGTTTTTCATATTTCACTTCTCAAAACCTTTGAGAGTTTATTTCACCTTTACCACACCGGTTGCCATAATAATGTTATTTATTACATCCCAAATGTAAATACCAAAATTTCAGGCGTACAAACTGTGCTTGTCAATTTAATAACTTTTAAGACTAAAAATCGTAATCGTTTTGATATGTCGTGTAATAAACTTATGTTACCCTCAGACACGCGTTTTTTTTAAGTGTAATTTATTTTAATAAACGTCTTGAAAANGCGTGTAATAAACTTATGTTACCCTCAGACACGCGTTTTTTTTAAGTGTAATTTATTTTAATAAACGTCTTGAAAACATTTCATTTACTTCGAACTTCTTACTTTTATTACTTTGCACCCAAAATTTTCGATACAACACATCGGATGGCGATAAGAAATTAGTATCCAGAATTATGTAACTTATGACAAAACTAAGATTCTTAAGTGACATAAATAAACTAGCTGAGCATACTTTATCGTCCGATAGAAGCTTAACTACATCCGGGCGCATTAAGTTATTGACAAATAATTCATGTTAAAGCTCGACATATGATTAATACAATGCGATGATTCAATATGATATAATTAGATACTATTGTTTACTCTTCATATCTTCCCTATCAGATAGAATAATACTTGTCTAGTGACGCGCGTGTAGTATCGGCTAATTATAGACTACAAGCCTCTGTCACATGGGGTTGGTTTACTCGCTGCCGGCTGCCAAAGGTCAATATCGGCAACAGAGAGCAGCAGATGCTCGGAGTTCACACGAAAATCGCACCCCTGGTTGTTGACAGCAGCAGGTAGCGATATTGTTATCCACCCTCGGGTTAAAATGACGTCTGGTGCAGAGATGCAACATGAAACGTAGTTGGTTAAGGACTTGATCGGTCGGCACGAATAACTGGCTGCTTCATTAATGCTTCTAGGAGAGCCTGCCGAAGAGGATGTTGCATTCTACATGAATATTTTAAGACTGCCGCTTTCCAAGTTTGATAAGTTGCTCGAACGATTTCGCCACTGATATAAAACAAGACACTAAAATGAGACAAGCACTTCCACGGAAAATTAAACTTAAAATTGCATTAAGATATCTTGCAAATAGGGACAGTCTGGAATCTCTTATGTATTTATTCAGAATACTGAGCAACACAATTCGAATGTTTTTACAGGAAGTCATGGCGGCTGTCTACACAGTTCTTAAAATAATATATACAAGTGAGATAACACTTGTCAATATAACAGGCAATACATCAGGTACAATTACCTAGCACATACTTACAAACATGACAAACCATTTAAATAACACAAAATCTTGGATATTCATTAACGTATTGATTCAAGTTACATGAAATGCCAGATCGGTTTATGGTCATATCAACAAAGAAAGTAAGGATTAACGTGTTTTAAAAAAGGTAATGAAAGCAGCAGGTCACCAAGGANTTATGGTCATATCAACAAAGAAAGTAAGGATTAACGTGTTTTAAAAAAGGTAATGAAAGCAGCAGGTCACCAAGGACGGTAAATTGTTAACTGTTGTAAGGTTTTTGTTCTGGGTAAATGTTGAGAAGTGCCAGTTGAAGATTTTCATCTTGATCTAGAGAGCTATGGCAGGTGCTACAGTTCATCAAAGATGGTATGGCAAGTGCAGATCTCGGCGTGTCCACGTATTTCAGCATTTATGCAGTTATCGTACGTTGTATTTTNTTATGGCCATATCAACAAAGAAAGTAAGGATTAACGTGTTTTAAAAAAGGTAATGAAAGCAGCAGGTCACCAAGGATGGTAAATTGTTAACTGTTGTAAGGTTCTTGTTCTGGGTAAATGTTGAGAAGTGCCAGTTGAAGATTTTCATCTTGATCTAGAGAGCTATGGCAGGTGCTACAGTTCATCAGAGATGGTATGGCAAGTGCAGATCTCGGCGTGTCCACGTATTTCAGCATTTATGCAGTTATCGTACGTTGTATTTTATCTTGCAGCACAGTAAAACAACTGGGTTGTAGCTCATGTAGCTGACAAGCAATATGTTTCTCGAATTCATCGCACTGGTCCTNTATCTTGCAGCACAGTAAAACAACTGGGTTGTAGCTCATGTAGCTGACAAGCAATATGTTTCTCGAATTCATCGCACTGGTCCTCGGGATCAGTTGCTGTTATCTCGGTTGTATCACACAATGTATTCATCGCAGACTCAAATTTATTGATTGAATTTTGGACACTTCAAAGGACGAAACGGAGGAGGCTTTTTTNAATGTATTCATCGCAGACTCAAATTTATTGATTGAATTTTGGACACTTCAAAGGACGAAACGGAGGAGGCTTTTTTTCAGGGTGTCGTTTTCCTGATACAGTCTTAAGAACGACTAGAGCTTGGGCGTGGTATTTTCACATAATTTNTTTTTTTCAGGGTGTCGTTTTCCTGATACAGTCTTAAGAACGACTAGAGCTTGGGCGTGGTATTTTCACATAATTTGAAAACATTTCGTCTTCTTCCACAGTGACCCCATAATTAACATCATTAGGTTTAGTTGACTGTTGTTGCGGGAGATTCTGGAACAAATATATAAACTTTGTTACTGAAGTCATATGAGCTACTTACTAGCAGTTCAATAAATTACGTTTTTTGCAGGTACCCAGTAATGAAGAGCGATAGAATGCGATAGAGTATGTGTCTGAATTAACATTTCACGAACTACTACGGCGCACTGGGTGGAAAACACCTCGTAGTTCAACGTCCCGCGAACAGCAAATATTTGTTCGACAACTAAAAGACGTGGTTGACAGAAATTAGTCTTACAAATGTCTGTTCAATAGACATTTGTTCAATAAAGTGTCTTCAACTATCGATTGTCGAGGGCACGGTGTGTTGCCGAGAACGCCTTTGGTAAACTGGCATTTCGGTTTCGTTTTCTTAGTTTACCAATTTCCGTCCATGCTAATACCATATAAATGTTGCTAAAAGCCACATATGTCTTTCACAACTGACNCTTAGTTTACCAATTTCCGTCCATGCTAATACCATATAAATGTTGCTAAAAGCCACATATGTCTTTCACAACTGACTGAGAATAACACCATAAATAACTTAGTTTCCACCTAGTTCTGTTGATGAAGATGTCTCTAAAGATTAAATTCACATAGTACCACGATGTACCACAATGGACGCCAATTTTCATCCAATAACTACAAGGAGGGTGGAGAGGAAGTTACGAAACAATATTAATAACAATATCGCATAACTTATGTTTGATGAATATTTTCATTCTATAAACTACTTGTATAAAAACAATGTCGGACATAGAAATGTGGTCCAAGAATTACGAAAAATTTGTTTAATAACATTTTCGTGTTTGCCGGGCCAAACACAAAAAAAGTCTCACTATACCCGGTTACGCTAACCATAATTGTTGCGATGCGACGTTTAAAAATACATTTAAATCGATCTAAACTGTAAATTCTGCAAACGAGGCAGAATACACGGTGTATCACACTATATTTTTCACGTTACCGAGGCCAACATCAAAAAGGTATCCCTATACCTGGTTACACCCAGAAGACAGAGCTTGGTTCAGTTCGTCACAAAGAAAAATCCAAGGCTCGTTCGTTACGTGCTTCCTTACAATGGTGGGGGGAGGGAGGTAACTCCCAAATTCTTTCTCTCAAAACTGATCCAAAGTTAAACAGTGGGAGGGGGAGGGGGTGTATCGCTCAGTAAAGCCTCAAAAACTGTGATCAGTAAAGTACTAACAACTAATCCTTACCTTNCTTAGTTTACCAATTTCCGTCCATGCTAATACCATATAAATGTTGCTAAAAGCCACATATGTCTTTCACAACTGACGGAGAATAACACCATAAATAACTTAGTTTCCACCTAGTTCTGTTGATGAAGATGTCTCTAAAGATTAAATTCTCATAGTACCACGATGTACCACAATGGACGCCAATTTTCATCCAATAACTACAAGGAGGGTGGAGAGGAAGTTACGAAACAATATTAATAACAATATCGCATAACTTATGTTTGATGAATATTTTCATTCTATAAACTACTTGTATAAAAACAATGTCGGACATAGAAATGTGGTCCAAGAATTACGAAAAATTTGTTTAATAACATTTTCGTGTTTGCCGGGCCAAACACAAAAAAAGTCTCACTATACCCGGTTACGCTAACCATAATTGTTGCAATGCGACGTTTAAAAATACATTTAAATCGATCTAAACTGTAAATTCTGCAAACGAGGCAGAATACACGGTGTATCACACTATATTTCTCACGTTACCGAGGCCAACATCAAAAAGGTATCCCTATACCTGGTTACACCCAGAAGACAGAGCTTGGTTCAGTTCGTCACAAAGAAAAATCCAAGGCTCGTTCGTTACGTGCTTCCTTACAAAGGTGGGGGGAGGGTGGTAACTCCCAAATTCTTTCTCTCAAAACTGATCCAAAGTTAAACAGTGGAAGGGGGGAGGGGGTGTATCGCTCAGTAAAGCCTCAAAAACTGTGATCAGTAAAGTACTAACAACTAATCCTTACCTTGCGAGAGCAGCATAACCGAGAACTGAATTCAGACTTCTGCAGGCCATCAGTGTTACTCTGATAAAATGATTAATTAATATAATCCTCAAATAACTAAATCGCAGCAAGTTTCTAAAAATTATTTACAAACAAATAAAACTTTCAGAATCACCTGATTATTCACAACTTTTTGGACAAACTGATAAAACAAACATGTAGGGAGGAAGGGAGGTTTTCCTGATCCGTCTTTCAAAATAACACTCACTGCAAACTTAAGACTCAAATTACTTCTACGTTAAGTTAACTTTATACTTAGTTACCAGTCCTACACTTACCAAACTGCAGCCGAAGTTGAGCTCGCTGGCGTCAGCTGCCATCTTAATCCATCACTTGCGCCATAGGGAGCACATACTAATGTATTTTAGGTGCCATCGCACAGTATTCCATTTGTCCTATCTAGAGGGACAAAAGTCCTGTTACGGGTCCTGGTTCTAAAATGGTTTAAATAGTAAAATAAAATAACATTCACTGTACTACATCCATTTATTTTGCGATTAACCTAAAAAAACGTAACTATGTACATACATAATGTTTATTTTCTATTTTAGTAAGGAATATGTCTTTGTTATATTGACTTATTTGTTTTTTGGGTAATTTTCTTAAAAATGTAATAAATGGGTCAGAAGAGATCATCATATATTTTATTAAATCTAAATTTGATCTTGCTCGTGAGTTTTTGCATGTGTGACCCAATCTTACTTTCCGGATTTCTTTATTTTTTGCTTCTGCGGCCTCTTCAGACATCTGACCTATTGGTATGATAGATTCTTGTACAATTATGNATAAATGGGTCAGAAGAGATCATCATATATTTTATTAAATCTAAATTTGATCTTGCTCGTGAGTTTTTGCATGTGTAACCCAATCTTACTTTCCGTATTTCTTTATTTTTTGCTTCTGCGGCCTCTTCAGACATCTGACCTATTGGTATGATAGATTCTTGTACAATTATGTTACCATGAACAAGGATCTTGTGCAGGGTTGGAGGCATGATGTACCATCCATACAAATTCAAATACAAGACTCTTGTCTCTTCACAATAAAATCTAAATTTCGTTGCATCTATTTCTAGACCTGTTGCAATGGTTCGCATAATGATGCTTAATCTATAGATTAGTTTTTTTGTCTAAACCAGTAATATAAGCAGTTGTTTGTGAACTAGCAAAAATGCGCCTAGCAGTATTGCCATCGTTACTAGTTCCCATTCCTGGTCTTACTTTGTCAACAATAAGACCCACAACCTTAAATTGATTTACAATTTAGTCTTTTTTTTTTTCTCATCATTTCTTTTTTTTTAGGTTCCGCTTACTTGCCATTCTTTAATATCAAGGCGATATGCAATTTTGAGGAGGCATTCCATAGTCCTTATGTATGCATGCAGGCTGGAGATACCAAATTTGTACATGTTTGGGTCCGCGACATGCTCAGCAGATGGCTCAACAAAATTTAATGATTTTCCTCTTGTTTTACAAATGTAGCATTTTTGTGTGGATTTATTGTCTGCTAACACGTTGCATATATTTCATCTATCATTGTCAAAATGAATTGATGGCTAATGGTGACATCTTTGTTGAATTTTGTGATTTTCGTAGGGAACAGTAATTCAATNTGTGCAGGGTTGGAGGCATGATGTACCATCCATACAAATTCAAATACAAGACTCTTGTCTCTTCACAATAAAATCTCAATTTTGTTGCATCTATTTCTAGACCTGTTGCAATGGTTCGCATAATTATGCTTAATCTATAGATTAGTTTTTCGTCTAAACCAGTAATATAAGCAGTTGTTTGTGAACTAGCAAAAATGCGCCTAGCAGTATTGCCATCGTTGCTAGTTCCCATTCCTGGTCTTACTTTGTCAACAATAAGACCCACAACCTTAAATTGATTTACAATTTCGTCTTTTTTTTTTTTTCATCATTTCTTTTTTCTAGGTTCCGCTTACTTGCCATTCTTTAATATCAAGGCGATATGCAATTTTGAGGAGGCGTTCCATAGTCCTTATGTATGCATGCAGGCTGGAGATACCAAATTTGTACATGTTTGGGTCCGCGACATGCTCAGCAGATGGCTCAACAAAATTTAATGATTTTCCTCTAGTTTTACAAATGTAGCATTTTTGTGTGGATTTATTGTCTGCTAACAAGTTGCATATATTTCATCTATCAATGTCAAAATGAATTGATGGCTAATGGTGACATCTTTGTTGAATTTTGTGATTTTCGTAGGGAACAGTAATTCAATTNTGTCAAAATGAATTGATGGCTAATGGTGACATCTTTGTTGAATTTTGTGATTTTCGTAGGGAACAGTAATTCAATTTGTTTCTCCATATTTTCACATTCTTCTTTCATCAGCGAAGTTGTTTCTTTTTTGTATATAAATTTATTAACATGGCAGAATCGTGGCGAAGATGGACGGGGATTTTGCCATATAATTTCACTGTTAGCTCCAATAATTCGTATTGGTACGAACGATATAATAAACAGGTATTCATCAGTGCATTCCGAGTCTACAAATGCTTGCTTGTATATACTGTGAACAGATGAGTCATCACAGCCCCATTTGTAAATCAAAGTGTAGTTGAGACTTGCCAGGACGTCTCCAAGCACATCTTGGCGTAGTCTTGTAGCCGTGTGGTCTACAAGAGCCTGAAGATTAACCTAAGCAGATATGTCAGTTACTATAATGTTTTCCACAGCAGGGTAACACTTTTGCTTAGCCTTATGTAGTTGATCGAATGAAGGGTATAAGTTGCAGTCTCTTTCTCTAGCCTCTCGTTGAGTGTTTTTGTATTTATCGACAGTAAAATTGTTGTAAACAAAAAATGCCAATGCTTCATCAGGAGTAAAATGTCGCAATTTGGGTCCGCATATATAGTATTTATTTACTTTTACGTAACGTATGGCGCGTTTTCGTGAAGTCGCAGAAAACTCTTTTATCAGATAAGCAGCGTCTCGTTTACCTCTGGCTCGTTCACTCACTTCAGCAGCAAACGTTATTTCTTCAGAATCAAAATCCTTCAGTAAACTCTTAACTTTTCTTAGTTATATTTTCCGTGAACTTTCCTTAAATTACTTCTTTGGACGACCTATACCATTAGATCCAGATGTGACATTTTCATTAGATGAAAGCTGCGTCACCTTAACGACGATTTCTTCTTCGAGCCAATCTTTGTATTGCCTAGAGAACAAATCTTGACGTCTTTGTTTCTGAACCCATTTAAACCGAATGTTTTCACCTTCTCTTTTCGCAAGGGCTTTTATTTACTTCTCTTGGTGTTCATCGAAGGTTTGATTGATGAAGAAAGATTTCAAGAAGTCGACCATTGTTTGTAATCGTTTCTTCGGGTTAGTAGAGCGCCACACATAAAAAAATTATTTCCGCTTGGGCCACGTATCTATCGACAAAATGTACAAAATATAAACAATCGCATAAAATCGCACCGAACGGGTATATTTTTATTAGTAAAAATAGTCAAGGATAAGAAAAACACAAAAGTTAATCCTTGACTACACGTGACTCAAAAAATATAACATTGTAAAGTCGGACAACTTGTGAATTTGGCCGAATTTTCTGAAGTTTAGTTGTTATCTTCTTACTTTAGAATTACGTTTGTAGTTATTTATTATTAAATCATAAATAAAATATTAAATATCTGTAGAAGACGATTCCATCACTGCATAAACGTTAAATAGCCAACACTTCATCAGACAACACGTGCAAACACAATGGCGATCACAGTCAAACTGCGAATAGTTTTCTACCTGCTTTGGCAAAAGGGTTCGGGTGCGTTCCTTTTGTATGTTATCGCTATTCCAAGGGTAGGAATCGTTTCTTGGAACATTAGTTAAGCTGTTGTAGGCATTATTTTAAATTAGTTTCGTCGTAAGTTTTTATACCTTTTGTCTAGCTAGGTTGGTCAAATCGAATACTGTGTGTCGTTTGCTTACTTAATTCAAAAAAATATAATTTTAGCCACCTCGATTCTATTATTATCCCTTTCTATAATAACTCTTTTTACTTTTTATATATATACGATTACTGGTATTGCTATTGTATTATACAACTAAAGTGCACCGTGATTCGTGTTTCATTTTTCGAATTTATAGATAAACTTATAATATTTTCTAAACGTGTTAAACTTGTAATCTAAATCTATACCCCGTTCATATGAAACACATTAAAAATATTTCACTTGTAACACTTTATTTTCTATTATTTCATTTTGGTTCTTGCAGGAAATTTTCCTTTAAAAGTCATTTTCATTGTTTTTATCACCAGAAATTTTCAACTCACAATTGCTTTTAAACTTATTAAAAATATTTACTGCATATGGCCACGGACAGACACGACTACACATCAAACCTAACCTGAACCGCACTTCACCTACATCAAAACACTACGTCGCGGCGGGCGACCTTACATTAACACCAGGCACTGAAATGCCAAAACAAAGCTCGAGGCAGGGACCGAGGCCCCAGCTTTTCAATTCACTACCAGACACTCGCCGATTACATCCTCCTCCGGCGCGGGCCCTGAAGCCGTCCCCACACCATACACAATTTCCGCTACCTTCTGTTATACCCGTGGAGGCGACAGAAGGCGCAAAAGTTTCTAAAGCAGAAGAGAAGAAAGAATGCATCAGTTCATACACACACGTTAACCTAAAGTGCTTAGAGAAAATTGTAAATGGCAGGCAAAAGCAACTCGCAAATGGCAGACATTCCACATTTGGCAAGGGTACAAATGCAATCAAATATTATAAGTAGGTGCTCTGTGGTACATCAATAAAGTACGAAGATAGTGTCTTTTTTTCCTGAAGACTGCATTTATTTAAGTTTTTGAGTACGAATACTAGACTATTAATGTATGATAAATGATGGCAGTAACGGGACTGATTATTATTTATAAAAAACAACGTACTGCGTTCAGATTTATGTACAACGGACATTTACGCGACTAGTTAAAACATTTTTGAATTATTTATATATGTATCTTCAACAAATATAATAATAAATCATGTGCTTTCCGTAAATAAACAAGCTCTTACGGTTAGAAAGCCAAAAGAAGGCAAAGTAATACAAAACTAACCATGAGGCTTTTATGTGTGTCTGTTAGCATTACTCATGCTACACAACTCAAATTATCTACTTTAGAAACCAATTGATTTCATTAGCAAACACCCACAGGCAGCCGATTCCACTATGCAGTTACTTGCGTGTCATTGCTTTTAGAGAAAGATATTGTAGAAATAAACGTCTTCTAACAAGAATGTACGTTCTAAACATAAATAATGTATCACATAAAATAAACGAAAAAAATTTGCTAGACAACGGAAATTTTAACTCTAAAACCTAAAACTATGCGGTATAGACGCGCGCACCAGCCCACTGAGCGACACACACAACTGATAAAGTGGCGATGTAAAAGGTTATATACACTACAAAAATCCATAGCTATCACGTTTTTTTTTAAGTTGTGTTTATTGTTTTATTATGACCGTGGGAGTTAATTAAAACGTTTCCCGTTGTTTATGCGTGCAATATCTTTCATTTTGTACGTAAACACGTAGAACCCGTAATCTTTACGTAAACGGACGTATACGGTTTCAGGTTGTTACTCGGGTGCCCGCCATCTTGTCTGTCACAGATCCGTGGGTATAGCAGAAATTTAGAACACGTTCTATTACCGTTTCGGGCATGCTCGTGGGTAGGAAAACGGTTGTGCCCGGAGCCAGACCCCTCCGGAGGGGGCTGGATTGTAACCTACGCGGGAGCAGAAACGCTAGCAGAAGATTGGTAGGAAAAAAAACAGCTACGAAAATGGGTATCGTGTGGGGTCGGCCGGTTTAAGCGGACTCGCTCAACCTTACGCCGGGAAGCCTAGCCGCGTGCTCGCCTGTCAGCTCAGTCAGAGGAAATGCGTTCAGCTGTCCGGGTGCGCTCAAAACCACAGTGCAGGAGGCCGCCTGTCGCATTGCCCAAGGGGCTGTACAGAAGTCGTGCAGAAAGGCGTTGACCCCGCGGGAGTCACACCACCTCGGACAACTGCAAGCACAGCTGACTCAGACATGCAGCTTGGCTCGCACCCACTGCCTCATTGCGGGAAGGAGGAATTAAAAAATAACAAAAATAATAATAATAGTTACAGGCAAGAATTTCTAAAAATTTACCAACGTCACAATATATGCCTTTCACGGGTTATTTTATACTATCTGTCTTGACTGAGTTTGCTCCATGTGATAGGCAATTTATATTCCACAATCTGTAATTGAAAGTGTTATTTATACTATACTTATCAAGTTGTACAGTGACTGTCATCCAAGAAAGACGTGCAGAAACGCAACTACAGTAGCAAACCAAAAGAGTTTTGGTGTGTGTATATCCATAAAGCCTCCACCACTTCTGTAGACTGTTCAATGTGATAAGTATGTACGTATCACGTATGCTCTTTATTTATCTTTTTTTAAATGCAGCAAACTCACGTGTAAACAAGTATCTTTCAGTTCGTTTCACGGTAAAGTGAGCACTTTTTGAAGCTCTCCAATTTGTTATACATTTTATTTTAGCCTTAGATGTAAACTTTTGAGACCGGTGAAATATGTACACTGTGTTTAATACTTTTGAAAAATGGTGGAAGGATAAAAAATGGCTGGTAGGAAAAAAAAACAGGGAATCAAAAGTGTTCACTTTAAGGTGAACAGCTTATGCCATCCTGTAGGCAATACGGGATGAGTCTGATAACCACTGACAAACTTCGCCTGCATATTCCTTATGAAAACATTACGTCAAAAACATATACATATATGCGACATATGGTCTACGGTGCTTGGTAAAAGTGGTAGGCGCCCTTGAAGTCAGAGCTGAAACACTTGTTGATTGTAAAATTTATAGAACGTATTTGAAATGAAACAGTGGCGTCCAGAATAATGTGTAGTTAAACGGATATCAGCAATCACAGTTAAACTGGGCACTGTCATTAAATTATGCAGTAGAGAAATGAAGGGTCGCGACCATGTTTTCGCATTAAATTCTGTGATGCCGAAGCCAAATCTGGTTCCGAATGACGGTTTATCAAAGAGCACGTTATAGTTAACGAAAAAGGACGACATATGCTATTACGCTGAAACCCCACCTTTTGCTAGTAATTCATGCATGGAGGTATCGACCACTGCATTCACTGCACCTGGCACGATACGCAACATGCATCACACACGATTTAATCGAGTGTAGCACGCCATAACACATGTTGCAATGTCACGTTCGAAGGTCACACCACATTCCTCGAAGCAGGCGTAACATTGTCACGTCCCTGGCGTGTTGACGCGTGTGCATTTGGATAATGGAACATACACTGACAACGTTGGTATGGTTGGTAGGGTTGGTATACCCAGGGAAGCTACCTTCACACACTCGCGGGTGAACACACGTGGACCTTTAATAACATACGGACAAATACAGTACACGCAGTCATGCAACACATTAGTAGAGGCTATTAGTACTTATGGGAGTTGTTCAAAGTGCCGACCATCGCCTTCAACACTCAGATCACGGCGTCGTTTGAACCTCCGAAATACCCCTGGCCTTTGGCGGATGGTTTTAAATACATTAGCGATTCCCGACAACAGGTCTTCTTCACTGTTGACGCGGGTGTCCTACAATAATAATATTACATGCCCCCAAACTAAAAAACTGAGAAGCGTGATGTCAGGCGAACGCGCGGGCCAGGCAATATTACTATTGTCGAACACAAATCCTACAATTCGTTGGTTGTTTTAATCAGAAAAACTGTACCGGCTTGAGTAAAGAACGCATAAAGATTTTTTTGTTTGCAACGCCCGGAAACGTAAATTGATATGCTTCTTAGAAGGGTAATTAATTTGACGTTGGTTTTTTTTTTTTTTTTGTGAGCGCTTCCTTTCGGCCCCATAGTCTTCCAGAATAAAAACGAGGTCGTTAGTAGCCCCAAAAATAATTTAATTTTTGTCTACGGGGAAGGGGGGGAAGGGTAATTTTATTTGCATGTATACCGTGTAGCACTTTAGTTAATCTATGCCTGAAGAAAAAAACGAGTAAATAATTCATATGAGTAATAAATGATAGCATGCACAGTTTAAAAATAAAATTCGGCGTAGTTTATCTAGCGGGGACAAGAAAGGGCTAATATTTTTCTCATGGCGCCGCGTGATGGGAGTTAATTGCCGGCTATTTGAATGCGAGGCGCGGGGTTAACCAGAAGGTCTTCCCACTCGCGTGGTGTGCGCACGTGTGTGTGTGTGTGTGTGTGTCGGCGAGCGTGCGACGGGATCCCAGGCGAGATGCCGGAATCCGCTCGCCGCACCCCCCGCATGCCAAGTAGTTGCGGTCACCACGCCATGCGGTGTCAACCACATCCCTACCCCCTTCCCCGCACATGGCCCCCGCACGCTGAGAACGCCATACGTGATCCTCGCTTCGCATTACCCCATTTTACCACCCGCTGCAACCACGCTGCATTTCCAACTTTCGCACCCGCGCGCCCGCCGGCCTTCTTAAAGACTTGTTCGCAGACTTCCCGTGTGACGTGGCTGAGCCACCCGGCATTACAGTCGCCACGTTGCGTGTGCTTCGGAGTTACTTCGCAGTTGGTTTTCCCCGGAAAGAGACGAGCCTAAGTAATTATTCTGCTGGCTGAGATTAGGTGTGTTGGTTCAGTGGTTTAGTCATTTAACATCTGCGCTGCTCCTCAGTTTGTTCTGATAATACCGTTTGCATAGTTCGACGTGGATCTACGTGCACACACATGCATGTTCATAATTGTGTATGTATGTATGTATGTATGTATGTATGTATGTATGTATGCAGCTCCTGTGATTGTCCTTAAGTTTCCGTATATACTTATAAATGCGATGTCTCTGGGATGAATCGCCTCATTATGTATTACCAAACTGATAATAAATTATTTACTATAAAAGTTTAGTTGATATGAAGGTTACTATGTATTATAAAAAGATAATCGTTATGCAAAAAATAAAATTACATCATTTTAGGAAAACTGCATTTAAAACCTAATTTATTTGAGATTAGAGAATTTTACCTGTGCGAGCAAGCGACATATTATTAGAAATTAAGTGCAAATATTATTTAACTTATTATTGAGAAAATTCGTAAATACCTTTCATTATAACTTATCAAATGTAACTGCACATTATCGTGTATTCATTTTTAGTACTGCTGAAAAATACTTATCCTAAATTGTTGGATCAATACCAAAAGTATAGCAGAGTGGGTGCGTCGATATTCGTAAAAATAAACAGTGACGTTTAGCTTTGCTGTTGTCATATACTTCTAACTCCCAGTTTGGTTTTTATGACTTTTGTTTTGCTAATATGTTGTTTAAGTACCCACAAACGCATCTGAGTTTGCAACAAATGTAATTGAAAGAAATTATTAATTTCAATGTGCCACAAAAATTCAAATTAAAAAGAAAAAATATTGTAATTTAATGTAAAGCAAAAATATATAAACCGATATTGCAGATTATTTTAATTTCATAGCTATCTGTTACAATGAAAAAACAACATGAATGGTACGTTTACGATACTGAAGAGAGAAGGAGTGATAAAGATGACTATGACCTTCGCATCAGATTTACCCTAACCTCTAAGCTCAAGCTAGCAAACAGACGTCCGGTATGGCAATCGTTTTTGTACGTCCACAGGACCTAAGTAGTTAATACATACAATTGTTCCATAATAATAAAATTAAGTTTCCTCTACATTCTTTAATTTTTTGAAAGTTTTGTAACATAAATGTATACCCAAATATTACCTTGAGATGATTCCTTTTAACTTTTAACTTTTAGATAATACACTTTACATAAAAACAGAGAATCTGAATCTTGTGCTTATACACACTGCAGCGTTTCGTAAACTATGTTCGTAACCACACTTCACAGAATAGCATTTAGTAGTTTTGCAACAAAAGACGCATTTATACAATGCTGCACGCCACTTCGCATTATAGGCAAGAGCGTCTATTAATAAATGACAATCTTAAACAGCCATACATATAATATATATACTTCTTCAAAAATGCAGAATTAAATAAATTAGCGACCAAACAGTTTTTGTGTCAACATGTTGCTCATCTGCTTTACGCAAATAATTAATAGCTTATTTGGAACGCCGTGGCACTGACAGCATTAGAGGTGTGATTATGTACACAAATTACACTAATGATGTTCCCTGTTTATTAATTGGACACGTGCGTTTACTGTTCACCGTTCCGTGCATAAATTTGCTTATTCAACGGTGTGTGCGTGATTAATACCGTCACTGGAATGGTAAACGTTCAGTTTTTATTTGGACAAAGTGATATCTTACTTTGATTTTAACGTTCAACTTGTGAAATAATTATCACATTTCGAGTATTTCTGATGTTTAGCGTTATTTGTAATTTATGTTTAATTTATCTCAGAATATCACTTCGAAATTACACACGCAGTCATAAATTTAAACGTGATTTGTTAAATATGAAAAAAAAAAAAAAAAAAAAAAAAAAAGTATACCTAACTACACTAACTATACGAACTCGTTTCGTATGTTAGAATAGTTTTGCGAATTATTTTCGCTTTGATTCCAGAAATGATGAAAATAACTTGTAGTAAAGAGACTTAAATTAGTCTAGACAGAAATGAAATTGCAAGAGAACTACTTTAAATGTCGAAGCCAGCCATTAAATTGTAGGAGAAGTAGAAGTTTACATTACGTTTTTAAACATGCAAATGTACAATTGTCATTATGTATTATTTGAAGCAATTCGCTACCTTGTTTTAGAGCTTGATTATTTCCATCCTTACTTTGTCATGCGAGATGATATACATTTTTCCAAGTATTCTCAACATTTTCTTTTAAAAATAATTATAACCGTTATTAAAATCATTACGCGTATATTCTTTTTAAGAAGATTACCAAAGTTTGAAAAATGTAAATCATTGTTTAAATTGTATGTAATTTGAACAGGAAGGCGTGCTATGTACCATACGAATACATAATTAAATGTAGTTTTTTTCAACGAAAGGAATAACTGTAACCTTTTATTCTCAGGTAAGATAAATCAACCTCAGGTTTGGAATAAATTTCTATGGAAAAAAGAAAAGCAGCAGACTTAAATGCACATAACAGGAAAACAAGGTCCAAACTCGTAGTTGAATAGATGAACTAACGCTTCGGTTTTATGTACTGTCAACAGACATTAGATATGAAGCAGCTGTAATTTTGAACAACATGAATGAGTTAACTTTCAACACATTACCGTGCCATAAAGTAATCTGAAAAAACTACACTTAACACTCGGTTAAGAGTGCTTTTAGTGCCACGTGGATTATTCATTAAGTCCAAGCAACACGTGGGCAATAATGTAGAGTGGAGAGATTTCGACGGTCATTAAGGCTGTTGCCTGGTTTGAAAGCAGTGAAAATCTGGTAAAGAAGATTCCTTTTTTTTTTTTTTTTTATGAAATTCGGCTTTTTAAAGCAAATTTGAAGATATAAATTTGAAACAAAAACCTAATTGTGATAAATGACACTTGGAAGCCCTGTATCGACGCAAACACAACAATTTGTTTTTCAGTAATTTTATATTAAATTATTAAGTTTTAGATCTTTCTAGGAAACAGGCTACACTGAAGAGCCAAAAAAAAACTGGCACGCCTGTCTTATATAGTGTAGGGCCCCCGCGAGCACGCAGAAGTACCCGCAAGACGACGTGGCATGGACTCGACTAATGTCTGAAGGTATGCAGGAGGCATTGAAATCTGCACCACATTGAGAAAGGGTTGCACGTCTGTCGCGTTTGATGATTCTTGTCAGTTGTCGTTTGTCCCGTTCGTTCACGATCTTTTTCCGGCCTCAGCGATGTCGAAGATTTTATGTTTTACCGGATTCCCGATATTCACGGCACATTCGTGTAATGGTCGTACGCGAAAATCCTAATTTTATCGCTACCTCGGAGATGCTATGTCCCATCTCTCGTGCGCCGACTATAACACCACGTTCAAACTCACTTAAATCTTGATAACCTGATATTGTAGCAGGAGTAACCGATCTAGCAACTTTGCCAGACGCTTGTTGTCTTATATAGGGCTGCCGACCTCATCGCGTTACTCAGGTTGGTTCCATACCTCTTATTTGAATACGCACGGCAGTGAACAGGTCCATGGCAATGCTAATTATATATTGGTGGAATTATACACAATCTCCACATAAGTAGATCTTAAGCAGGGCTTCGAAAAGTGCTGAGTTTACAGTGGAGAACTTATAATGCGATGTATTTGAAAAGTTAACCTCATTTCCTCCATCTACCATTCCAGTGAGTGGTTAGTGGTAACTCCATTTGTCGCTACCTAAAGCCATATTTCACGAAAATTTTTATTGTATTATCTGAAATATATATATAATATATGTATGGACCACATAAATGTAAATATTTATAGTCAGATGACTATAGTTTTCAAAATATAGCACCCAAAATTTGAAAATTTTGGAATATGGGAACCTAAATTTCTATGCTCCGAATTCACACTGCCAACGAAATCACATCTCATGTGATTTATATCATATACAGATGTTAATTAAGTAAAAAGGATATTTAACAAAGGGTACTCGGATACTGGTATCCTGAATATCTTTTAAAATAGGTATCGATGTTTTTGTCAACACATTTTTATTCGTCCAAGACAAACAAATAAATATTAATATTATTTTCTTTCGGACGAATGAAAATGTGTTGGAATAAACATCAATACCTATTTTAAAATGGATTCCAGTTGCCAGTACCCGAGTACCGGTTGTCAGATATCCTTGATACTTAATTAATATATACTATGTGTATGATATAGATCACACGGCATTTAATTGGGTTGGCAAAGTTAATTAGAAGCATACATTGAAAAATGTCTGTATTTTTATAAGGAATTCCTTGGAGTGAAGAGATTTTGGCCGCTCTTAACATCGAGGTCTTGAGAGCCGATGAGGTTTCAGCGAAAGGAGTATGGAGTAGCGCCTGAATGCAAAGGGAAACAGGAGATCCCCGAGAAAACCCGTCGACCAGCGGCATCATCCGGCTCGATTCCCACATGCGAAAATCCGGGGTCAGCCCCGCCGGGAACCAAACCCGGTTTGCCTTGGTGGAAAGCGAGTAGTGTAACCACTACACCACCGTGGCCACAATTCTTTGGGAAGTAGTTGCCAAATATATTTTTCGTAACACAACAGATTAATTATAGTAAATGTCACAAAACCTTTGTGTAGGATGAGTATACCTAATGTTGAATTTTAACAAGCAAATGTTGTGGACTTCAAGTTTATTACAGATATTGAGCTACATAAGCTGTTTTGCATGTTTCCCAAAATAATATGATGTAAATATACAATATTTCAGCCGTACAGTTACAAGAGAGTATTTGGCAACAAGTTTCCAAATATTTACTTGTAACAAGTACATACATTCATTACTGTGTAGAAACTTGGGCTCCTATATTCCGAAATCTTCGACTTCTCGGTGCTATATTTTGAAAACCATAATCATTTGACTACGGGGCAGTGGTGGCATAATGGCCAAGGCCCTCGCCTCCCACCACGGTGATCCGGGTTCGATCCCCGGTGGGCTCAGTCCTTGGATTCTCGCATGTGGGAATCGTGTTGGACGATGCCACTGGCCCATGCCAATGGCCCAAGGATTTTCTCGGGGTACTCCCGCTTCCCCCGCCCTTGTATTCCAGCACCGCATCCTGGGGTCTCCTTTTATATCAAGTCTATGGATGACGTACACCTACGGGTCCCAGCTTGAGAGCCCGTCATTAGGGTGGTGAAGAGGGAGGGGGGGGGGAGTTCCTCGTCGTTTTATTTATATAATTTGACTACAAATTTTACATTTGTGGCCGGTCTTCACGTGACTACCAGCGGGATGAAAGGCGCGAGTAATAAGTCTAGATGGTCAAGGCAGTGGGGTCAGCGGACTGTCATGAAGGGTGCCACATCGCGCTGGCAGTAATGGCGGGCGGCGAGTTCAAGTGGACCCCCCCCTCCCCCTAGTCCAAACCGTCAACTATTGATGCGGGCTGTAAACTCGATTACCGCTGGCGGGCCCGCGGCCGCTGCAGTACGCCCCAGTCGGGCCTCATTACCGTCCCTACGTGCCCGCCTATTGTCACGTACACTTACCCCTGCACGTACGGCGGGGCGCAGGGCCGGGGGTGTCTTGGCTGACCCCCGACGACGGGGTACGCGCGCCCGTCTGCCCGACGAACCGCCGTGCAGGCATACCAACTTGCTGGTTTTCTCGCCAAATCTGGGGATTTCGGCCAGGTTTAATGTTTGTGACCGGTCGAAAAAGTTCGTGATTTCTTTAAAATATTATTCTGGTGGCAGATTTGGTGATTTTAATGAAGAGCGAAGATTATTTTTTTACTACGGGTTATTCACGGTAAAGTGAACACTTTTGAAAACCGTTCTTAAGATCTACTTGTATACGAATTGTGTATTCTTTCGCAATATTTACAATTAACATTGCCGTGGGCTTGATCACTTTATTCCTGCGTCGGTCAAGTGAAACTGTAAAATTATTAGTAAAGTAAATATTTAACAAATTCGTAAATTCTCACACTTATATGCATTAAAACCACACATGAAGTAAAACAAATACTTTTCAGTATTCATTAATATTTACCTAATACATTTTTTATTAAACTTTAATACGTGGAAATAATTTCCCTCAGTCGTTGCCAACTTTACCAGGCACATGCCAGTCAGTCTGCTCGTTAAAATATACGCAGATAGGGACAGTGACGTTTTTCAAAGGTTTTTTTTTCAAAAGTGCTTCGTTTACCGTGAAAAGCCTTTATCAGACTGTCGTAGCTACTTTTCTTTCTTCAGGATTGCTAATTTCCCGGAATATATCATGTGGAGAGAGCATGGGAATACTTTGAGATTCCTATTGCCTTTTTTTTTTTTGGTAGCCTTGTAGTCTGTCTGGTGCGCGGATAATGATACAGTTTGGCTCCGTCGTAGGTGAATATTGGGAATATTTGCTTTGGAATATTACTTGAATTATCCAGTGACACAGCTTGAGAGTACTGGGCGTTTTTATGTGTTTTCTAGCTAATACGTTATTTAAGAATTTTAGATACAATTATTTTGCTTTTAATTTTTTTTTCGAATTTCTAAAAGTGATTATTATACTTATTGTGGTAAACAACTGTATCGAGCAATAATAAATAATATTTGAACCTGAAAAAAGGAATACATTATGTAATTTGTCTAAATTACATATATTTGTAATACTTTATATAGTCCATTTAGGGTTTCATCACACTTTTTGAATCAAACCTTTGAAAAATTTCTCCATAAATGACGTGTTTGGTTGTTTCCTAAATATGCCATGTCATCTAATACAAACGTTTTATAGGGTCTATTAGTGTTAACACAAAAGTATTCTACTTTGGTTAAATTGAAATTTTACATGTATTTAATCTAAAGTTTATAATATTTCTTTATAATTAATATGAATAAATACAGCGAGAAAATGGTGTGGTTTTGCTAATGCCTGGTAAGAAATAGTTCTTATGCAAAATATTATTAAACTTAGTGCGTAGGAATGAGGTGCGTTGTCCCTTTAGAATGATTTTCTAGACTAAGTAAAGTTTTTTTTTTAATGAGGCGTAGGGATAGTCTGAAAGTAGAACTATAGCAAGGCTTCAGAAAAGTTAAAAATAACCGTGAATGGACTGTTCTAATATTACGATCTAGCCTAATGATTTTCTGGTGATTTTTTAATGAATTTAGAATCTTCCTGTCGGAGAAGTTGGCAACTCTGGCCGCACCCTCACACACACACACATACACATACACATACACACACATACACACACACACAACCCTCGGCTCCTGGCGCCGACTAACGAGCTATCACCTTGGAGCATGCAAGATGCAGTCAGTTGCCCGAGCGTCTGCTGACCCTCCATGATATGTCGTGATCTTCATCCCGATAAGCAGTCTGCAAGTCGAGTTACCTTTGGATTAAGCAAATGCACTACAGACCAACAACGGACAGCTCTATACAAATAATATGGGCGAACTTGAGAACAGTAGCAGCAGCAGCAGCTCGCGAATTTTAAATCTCTCTACATATGTACAGTAGGATATACGAGTGTAGTAGTATTTAAAATACAGTATTTCTCGCAATTACAACCACTTAAATCAACCGCTTTTATTCTTGAATTGTAGTGCAAGTATCTTAAGTGTGTATAATGTTCTTTTCATAAAAAAATAATCGAGACTTAGTGCCGAAGACCTAGATTAAAAATTTAACACTACAATAAATACTTGAAAAGAAATTCTGCAATGTTCGTGTCAGAAATGAAGACCTTGAATACCTTAACAGTCGAAGATAATTAGTTCGTATTTTTCGTGGATGAGTGTAAAAAACATTAATGTATTTTAAATACATCCTGCTTTTTCATAATAGATATCTAACCTACAACACACTGCTAAGGTTTCATGTCACCATCTTTCGTACCGTGAATTGTACAAGCATGATTGCTGAGCATTAATAGTTTACTGTTCGTTGTTTAATAAAGCGAGATAATGTAATTTTTTTTATTATGAGGTAAAAATTAATTTATTAGAAAAAAAATTAAAATTTTTGATGGAAGGACACGTGTCCCATCTAATTTCACCTCTCATTTTTGTTTTTAAATTTAATTCGCGCCTGCATATGAGTACCTCCCAAAATACTGTCACTAAGTTGGTGTAACATTCTCCTTGATATACACCTCCCTCCTCCCCGACAACCCTAAAGGCGTATTACTTAACTGGTGCATAGGAACCAGACTACATATGGAGTCTTCAGAACAGCAGTTATCTGAAATACGACACGAATAATAACTCTGCAAAATTCGATGACCTCCTTATACCACCAAGGCATATACTTATACACAAGGCATTGTAAAAACTAACTTTCCCGTTGCTCTAAACTTCTGCAGAGGTGCCTAAATAAGGGTAATTTATTTACCATAAAACTCACTTATTATAATTGTACGTGTATTAATAATTATTATGATATATGTACATCTGGGTTATTGGAACTACAACGATAGATAAACATCTTATCAACGAAGTTGCGTTTTTTGCCTAAATCACTTTCCTGTGTGTCTGCGTCTTTTGTGGCTGTGCGTGTGTGTATCCTCTCCCCCCCTTAAAATTATTGAACTCGTAAACCAAATTTTACCAAACTCTGTACACATATAGTACTAAGTATGACCCCTGACTTTTATGGTTTTCAACAGCTCCGGGCACTTACTTTCAAAATGGCAGCCATTTAAATCTTTAGGGTGGTATGACATCTTGGAAACCATTAAACCTATTTAAATCAGATTTTGTACACTGAGAGCGAAAGGTGTAAAAAAAATTCGCATGTTAATATAGTTGTTGGTCTGCCATTTTGGAAGAGAGCGCAACATGAAAATACAGCTTTTTCATTAGATCTCGAAAACTGCTTAACCAATTTCCGCCAAATTTCGCAAGTAATTAAAATTATTGTAGGCCATGTAAATTTATGCAATTAAAACTCATAAAAAAGTGATTTTCAAAATAGTGGCAATTTAAATATTTTAGATTTATTTGGTATAACTACCATACCGTTTGACCAATTTCAACCAAATTTTGTATGCTGTCAGTCTCTAATACAATCATAATATAAGAGAAAACAATCACTTTTGTCCGCAATTTTGTAAGATAGCGTTACATGAATTAATACAATTTTTGTGTCATATATCGGGAAGCAATTTATAGGTTACTACCAAATTTGGCAAACATGTAGTACTGCAGTAGTTTATATGTACAAATATGTTTCAAGTATGCCGAAAACTTATTTTGAAAATAGCGGCCACTGGCTATTTTAGCATAGTATGCTATATTTTCGAAACCATGCAATCAATTCCAACTCAACTTTGTATGATGAAAGTATATACAATAAACATCGTCTACGCGAGCTTCTTTTGTGCTTCATTTTGTAAGATAGTGCCACACGAATAAATAAAATGTTGATGTGATCACGGGAAACAATTGAACGATTTCTATCAAATTTGGCAAACAAGTATCACTATGGCAGGCCATACAAACTGAAACTTTGAGGCAGTCACACACATGTTTTCAAAATTGCGGGCATATAACAATTTTAACTCAGAATTTGTTTTTTACAAAACTAGAAAACAAATTTCAACTTAACTAGGTCTGCTGACAGTATCAATTATATCCATCAAAATTGCCTACGCAAGACCTTATTTATACGCCATTTTGTAAAATAGCCCCCATATTATATCATTTAATTCAGATGTCATATATCGGGAAACAATCAACCGATTTTTTTCAAATTTGCCGAATAAGTTGTATTGTGGTAAGCCATATTATTTATAATTTTTGTGTGTGCAAGTCTCTTTTATTCCGAATGGCACCTATACAAACACTTTAGCTGAGTGTACTTTATCTACAAAACTATATTATAGATTTTAATTTTACTTTGTATATTGTATCTATGACAGTCATCGAATGTGCTAATACATTACCTCAATTTATAAAGATCGTCACATGAACAACGGAGATTTCATGCCAGATCTCAAGGACCAATCAACCGATTCATACCAAAATTTTGTGAAGTATTGCTACAGTGAGGTGTACAAATTTGCATGTGTTACGCGCAGCAAGCATGTTAAAATGGGACTTATATAAATATTTTATAGATTAATATGTAATATGTAAAAAACGTTTCAACGAAATTCATTAAAAATTTTTACGCTATCCGTATTAATTACAAGCATGATATATCCATACAGAAATCCTCTTTTGCCCAATTTTTTTGCAAAATTATGTCAGGTGAGTTAATTGGACATTTTCCATATTTCTGGAACAATTAAACTAATTTCCACTCAATTTTGCACACCTGCAAAAGGCCATATAAATTTACACGATTTAAATGGGGTTCGACAATGATTTTCGAAATGGTAGTGATACAAATATTTTTACAAATTTGGTATATCTATTTAACAAATTAAATCAAAATTTTTATGCTGACAGTATCCATTTCAAACATCATGTAGAGAGAATATTTTATGCAATTTTATAAGATAGCCCCGTTTAAGAAAATAAGGTTTTTATGCTATATCTCGGAAACCAATCAAACATTTTCACACAAGTAGTGTTATGGTAGGACATGTAAACTTGTCTGTTTTAAGTGGCTCAGAGACTTATTTTCAAAATTACGGCCGTGTAAATATTTCAGGTTGGTGAACTCTATCATTCAAAACATTTGACTGATTATATCCGAAGTTGATGCTCTGCATCCTACCTCCGTGATTCAGTTGACTGCGTGTTAGCTTAATTTTACGAGATTTTCTGAATTCGAATCCCGAGTAAATCAATTGTGTATTTGAATTGTCATGGCACTGTTTCGCATGTTTCTGGGTTCGTCTCTAATGATATTACTGTCGCATACCTACCATCTAAGCTTATTAAGAACTTCCCTAAAATTTATTTGCACTCGCGTAGAGGAAAGTAGACTCGTTATTTATCAGTATCTTCTTGTTATTTAATGAAAAATAAGTTCACGCAACACATTGTTACACTAATGAATTTTAGTAATCTTTATTATATATTTGGCTATTTTCTGATATCGAAACAAAATACTTGGTTTTGAACTAAAATCGACACAGAAAACTGTTGCACCGTTTGATATCGACAAGACATTAAATTAACTGAAGACTTGAAACTTAACGAATGTTATGAAGATACACTTGTTTTGCATTACTGAAAATCGTTCTTAAGTCTAATTTTCATACCCGGTTTAATGACAGGGGCAATTAAAATATTATTATAAAATGTGTTCTGTGATTCGAACAATTATTTAGCGAACGAATTAAAAATGATTTTCAATGGCAGTGATGTATAAAACCTTTTTTGAGAGGCAAATAAATTAACACTGTACGGAAATGATGGGCCTTCTGATTACAGCACCAACACAATCGGAAATGTGTTTCATAAACGAAATTCTACATGACGTCACAAACTACTCACCACTAGCAATGTTTCTTGCATATTGTTTCTTAACTATACTCTGGAACTGAAATCAATGAATCGGAGATCAAAAATGATAAATTTTGATAATGCAAACTATTTAAATTGAAAACTCAGTAACACCTACAATTAGATTAAGTAAGATTGCATAGTCTTAAATTGGACAAACTGTTGGAGCACACGGCCATCAGCAAATAAAGTCTTCTTTACAGTGCAGTAAAGAGGACGAAGAAAATTTCCCTACTATTTATTCAAAGACCTCAATTGGATACCTTCGTTTGAATTCTTCACGATATTCTACTTAATTGGAAGAACCACTGGCGTACAATATTTAAGAGTTCCGTATTAATTAAAATAACAGTTTATTTGAACAAATCTTTCAACTTCGTATATTTTTTTTGCACCTCGGCGTTACAAAAAGATACGCTTTGGGGCGACTACGAAATTCGTCACCCTTCTGGACTTACCACGTCCAAATTCGTGACAACTCAGCGAACCGGTGGTGCAGGCGTTCCAGCAAAGAAGGGAGAGAGAGCAGAATTAAAAACAAATAACTCTGCGATACACGCGAGCCAGGCGAGCCTCCCCCCTCCCCCTCCAACACCATGCTTACAGCTTCAAAAACTAATATAAAGTTCTGAGTTACACTGGAAAATGTAGGAATGATTTTCGTCGTAAAGTTCCATTCCCGCTTATAAAATTCACATATATTGATGAATTCAGTACAGTCGGAGCAAACATCAGAGAATTGGGGAGAAAATAATAGCACGGTTGACTACTACCAAGGGACGTTGAAGTTTTCCTGTGTTGCTAAAAGTACGACTTTAAGGCGATGTGGAACATCCCCTAAGGCATCTAGTATGTTACTACAGATTTCTTTCAGTCAAATTTGTATGAAAGCCATTCTGAAGAACACTTTTTCGAAAATGTCTGCGGGTTTCATACATTTATTTTGGAATCATTCTTTGCTAAGACATATTATTTTAGAATATTTTATTGCACCGCATTTAAAACTGCAGTTCCATACCATGAAAACAATTACCACACAGTACAAATACGTGTCGAATTTAGTTGACGTATTTTGAGTACATTTACGTATCATCGCCTACACTAGAGTTGGAATCAATTTAGATTGCCTTTCATGGCATTAAATGTAATGAAATACTGTTAAAATGCGTGATATTTTACACAAATGAGTGTAGTTGTAGTATCTTCAATGATGTCGGTGTCCTTTTCAAATTTAAAAATTTTAAATTTTTGGCTGTGCGTCCAAAAAATTACCTTCGAAATTAGTAACTTGAAATGTGCACTGTATCTGCGGACGACAGTTGCGACTATAATTACTCGCAATGTAGCAGAAAGTGTGTACTAAATTCAAACTTCTCATAAGAGAACATTTCAAAGATAACGAAATATTTAATTTCACAACGATTCTAAATAATTTCTTCAGTAATACAAAGTGAAATGACTTGTTGGCTTTTTTTTCAGTGCTAAACAAAGTTCATTGAAAGTTCCCAATTTTTCACGGCTATTGTCAGTATATTCTTGGCTTCTGGATTAACTGCGGCTGTAATCCAGAAGCCAGGAATATATCGTAACAATTATACTTCACTGTGTACACGTAATGTTTTAATGTATATCCTAACTAATATAATAAATACGAAAGTGTGTTTGTTTGTTTGTCCTTATTTCATGTCACAACGGAGCAACGGATCGACGTGATTTTTTGCACAGACATAGTTGGAGGGCTGGGAAGCGACATAGGCTACTTTTAATATCCAGAAAATATCTCATTCCATCGGGGAAATTCTTATTGGAAAATAAAAAAGTACACACATGAAATAACAATGCAGCGTCCCAACAGATCTACGTAATTTCCTGCACATAAATAGTTAGAGGATATTGGCTACATTTCATCGCAAGAAAATATTTCAAAAAATTTACAAACTATAATAGATAATCAAGTCGGAAAAACGTTTGCCGCCAGTGCGCTCTCTTGCAATACGCTGTCTAAAACGTTAAAGATGGAACAATATTATGTAGTAAAGAATTGTGTACAATATAAAGACCTAAAAAAAAAAATTCCGCTGTAGCATATATCTATTTATAACAGAGCAATACTAATATGTGTTTTCACCTTTAATTCACCAAGACGTTGAGTTTTGTAATATGTATCGGGTCTAGAAGATTAACACTAAGCAAAATTCAACATTATTAAAAAAAAACTAAAAAATAATTCTGTAGACCACTTGAGCGGAGCCGCGGGCACAGCTAGTAATTCTATATTAAAAGGTGTGTTGTTCCAATGTTCATTTGTGGACGTCCTCAGAACTTTTTAACTTTTCGTTTTTATGTTTGTAAATTAAACACTTATATGTAACGGCGAACATACACACTGAAGAGCCAAAAAAACTGGTCCACCAGCCTAATATCGTGTAGGGCCCCCACGAGCGCGCAGAAGTGCCGCAAGACGATGTGGCATGAACTCGACTGATGTCTGAAGGTATGCAGGAGGCAATTCACACCAGGAATCCTGCAGGGCAGTCCACAAATCCATAGGAGTGCGAGGCGGTGGAGATCTCTTCTGAGCAGCATGTTGCAAGGCATCCCAGATATGCTCAATAATGTTCATGTCTGGTGATTTAGGTTGCCAATGGATGTGTCTAAAATCAGAAGAGTATTCCTGGAGCCCCTCGGTACCAATTCTCGACGTGTGGGGTGTCGCATTGTCCTGCTGGAATTGTCCACGTCCATCGGAATGCACAATGGACATGAATGGGCGCAGGTGATCGGACAGGGTGCTTACGTATCTGTCAACTGTCAGAGTTGTATCTAGGAATATCAGGGGTCCCATTTCACGCCAACTGCNGCATTGTCCTGCTGGAATTGTCCACGTCCATCGGAATGCACAATGGACATGAATGGGCGCAGGTGATCGGACAGGATTCTTATGTATCTGTCACCTGCCAGAGTCGTATCTAGAAGTATCAGGGTTCCCATTTCATGCCAACTGCACTCACCATACTATGGCAGAGCCTCCACCAGCTTGAACGGTCCCCTGTTGACATGAAGGGTCCATGGATTCATGAGGATGTCTCCAAACCCGTACACGTCCATTCGCCCGATACAATTAGAAACGAGACTCGTCAGACCAGGCAACGTGTTTCCAGTCATAAACAGTCCAATGGCGGTGTTGGCGGGCCCAGGCAAGGCGTAAAGCTTTGTTTGGTGTAGTCAACAACGGTACACGAGTGGGCCTTCGGTTCCGAAAGCCCATATCAATGATGGTCCGTTGAATTGGCAGTCGGACCGTTCCAAACCACACCGATCTGACCCGAGCGCAACAATTTCTAGCCCTCATTATATACGGCTGATGTCGATGAGCTGGGCCAGAGGTTAAATCTAGGATACTCGCGAATCAGTTGTCATACTTAATATCAATGTATATATGGCATTCCAAACATCGTGTTTAAGAAATTCTTTGAAAACTTTACTCGAAACATAAGTTTAAATCATTTTAACTAAAATACGCGTGTTTTGGTATAATACTATTCCCTCTGACTTTGGAATATCACAAGCCTTTTGTTTAGCAATCTTATTATCACTCCCGTGACGTTGTATGGAGAAATTAATTTTTCATCAGGGCATTCGATTTCAGGTAAGGCAGAAATGTGACTTTTAAAAATCGTGCGTTTAGTTTATTAATGAATAAAATAAAACACACCAATCCCCGACCATTATTAAACTACAGTTAAATAAAATAATCGAGGCCTATGTTTAGAACACGGTGTAAACTAGTCAGCAGGAAAATGAGTCACACCCTCCCACCCTTATATTGTGAGAAGAGGACAGAAGTTCATTTTGATAAATTAGAACCCATCTTTCAAACAGCCGGGCCTTCTAAGCGGGTCTCGTACCACGCTGAATACACATTAAGTGTTCAATATAAAGCTTTCAATTGAAGTAACGATGTCACCAGCATTAAATATGACGCCTTTTTACATTAGTTTTCCTTATTTCCTCTATTTCCTGCACGCAGTCTTTATTTCCATATACCTTCTTTAAGAGGGAGTTCTTCAAAGGGGAGAGAAATAACGAAAAGGAGAGGCTTCTTAAACACTGGTGTGATGTCTCAGCCTCGTAACAGATTCTTCACCTGCTAACGCCAACTCTCTGTTCTACCATTAAACCGTTGCAAGGACTAGGCGTAGCTAAGTTCGTAATTCAGCGTGAAGGTTTTAATTTTATTAGGTATGTGAGCAAAACTTTGCTTCCTAATTTATTTACACCAGCAAAACCACCTCGCGTCACCACTGTCGCTGTGTTTCATTGCGTGTCAATATCAGCTCATTCTCAAAGCACGAATAAGAGTGTAATCTCCCGTGTTACATATGTATATGCGTGCGTATGCACCCGAATCTTCGCATCCTGACCCAGCCCCGCGTTAGGGGTAGTGATTTGACTACTCACCTCTCACCTAAGCAAACCGGGTTCGATTACCGGCGGGGTCGCTCCCGGATTTTCGCATATGGGAATCGTGCCGGGCGCGACACCTTTGGTCGCCTGGTTTTCTCGGGGATCTCCCGTTCACCCGCCCTTTCATTCCGGCACTGTTCTATACTCCCACGCTTCACCCTCATCGTCTCTAAAGACTTCGATGTTAAGAGCCGCCCATATCTCTTCACTCACTCACTCTCTCGACCAAGCCCTTGGGCAGCACCAGCCCTTAGGCTGTACCAGCCCATAGGCCACGTACCAGCCCATAGGCCACGTACCAGCCCTTAGGACCCACCAGCCCTTAGGACCCACCAGCCCTTTGGCCGCGCCAGTCTTTAAGGCGATATTAAATGATACCAGATTCCGTAAAAGCTTGTGCAGGGTACGCCATATTGGCTGTCATACAGACTAGTGTGGCACCCGTCATGGTATTTCCCGCCTTGTACGGCCAGATTTTGTACCAGGTTCGGTAATAGGACACGTTCTATTTTTTTTGGCAGGTTCCATTCCAGGGTCGTACCTGGCCAATCACATCGCAGTTTCAAAGCGAAGGGCGCTCCCTGTGGCTACTTTTTGAAACGAGGTGATGAAGAAACCGAACATGACGCCTCCATCTTGATTATACATCCGTTAGGTCAAAACTCTTCCAAATATATTTGAAATACGACAACCCACGAGCACCCCGAACGACATCTACGTGATAATCAAACTCGTTCCACACTCTTGGCATCATGTCCGGTAATATGGTTTGCATGCCGTCCGTAATTCTCGTTTTGAGGTCGTCAATGTTAACCGGCAATGGTGGACGAAAAACTTGATCCTTTATGTACCCGCATAGAAACAAATTGTACGGGGTAAGATCTTGGCTTCTTGGGGGCCAGTGATGAAGAGCCTGGTCACCAGCTGCTCCTACACCAATCCAGTGTTGCGGTAATGTCTCGTTCAGGTATCCGCGAACAGCGGATGGGGTGACGCACCATAAAGGAATCATCAGACCGTCCCCTTCACATTGATATGTCGAATGCTCGCCACCCCCTCACCACTTCAAATCGAGAGTTACGTATGCCATCAAAACCGTAACACCAGACATGCTGACAAGAGCGTGGAACGAGTTTGAATATTGCGTAGATCTCGTTCGGGCCGCTCATGGTGGTCACATTTAACATTTATGAATGCAAGGTAAACAAACTTCACGGTCCCACGGTTAATTTTATTTATCAATCAAGGTTGCAGATTGTTTGGTTTTGATATTATAGACCTTCAAATTTGGGGTATTCTTTTATACTCATCCTGTACTTTGTTTGCTCTAACTGTTCGATTATGTCTCAATGGAAACACCAAACCTCTTCATTTTGTCACGGGCGAAGGATTTTGTACGGGTACTATGACTGTCTTTATCGTGGCCACATTCCCAATTATCAGCGGCGAGGGAGCGGGTAGATGAGGGTTGAGTCACGCGGGAAGCCAGGTACCGTCCAGTCTCTCCCCCTGTATGTTAACACAAGAATGAAGTGACATAAATACGAGCGAGAGTTGGCGTTATTTAATGCAGACTTCCTTCTGGAATGGCTCAACCTTTGATGAATTTGATATAATTTGTTTTCTGCGTTATATATTAAAATTAATTAATCATATCTAACTCGCTCTCAATTGGGGACACTGAAAGTAAACTTTATTTAACGTGTGATATTTAAATTTGTGAACAATGTATTTACTTCCAGTTTATGTTGTGTACACATGTGTAAAACGTAAGCTCTGGTGTATTAGGAGCATGTTTCCTATCTCAAAAATTTCTGAGTTTCTCTTGATTGATACACTAAAATAGCGTTTGGGTCAGAGAAAATGTTGAATTTACAAGTGCCGGAAGCATACAAAGTGGACGGGAAACTGTATCCTAAGCAGTACGCAACGAAGNGAAAATGTTGAATTTACAAGTGCCGGAAGCATACAAAGTGGACGGGAAACTGTATCCTAAGCAGTACGCAACGAAGAGTCTATACGTTGATATAACTGACTATAAAGTATTCTGGTTGTCTCAGGAAACTGAACATTGGATCGTGATTGAGAACGCCAGACATGTTATACCTGAGTCTTTTTAAGGGATTCAACAGTTACTTCGTTATCAGCGCAAAGTGGAGAACCTATTTTTTTTATCGGCGCCACACAGTCACCGAAGCCTGACATAAGAAGATATAGTTTATTTCGTCTTAAAGTAATTGATAGCCTCTAAAAATGTTCTGTTATTTTAACTAGCTGAACCTCATAATTTTACGTAGTAAAAGTATCGCGCAGAGAATGAGGTGTACCTAAGGCGTATTTTGACTACCAAGTTAAGAACTGGGCACGTTGTGTTAGGGGTGCTATTCAATACCGAAATTGCGGAGTACATCTATGACAGAAAAATACTGTGGTAAAGTTATAACNGGTGTTAGGGGTGCTATTCAATACCGAAATTGCGGAGTACATCTATGACAGAAAAATACTGTGGTAAAGTTATAACAAAATATATCGCTTAAAAGTTTGCGGAAACTGAAATACGTTCTGAGGAATTTATTTTGCGGTTTTATTCCCACATCTGAGGTAGTTATGGAAAAATTCAGAAAAAGAGTTGGCAACAAGGGCAATAAGAATTTATATATATATATATATATATATATATATAAACAATAGCATTGATGTTATGGTGATTTTAACACTGGCACTGCCCCCTTTTTTCTCTATCTATTTACACTCATTTGCAAAAAAAAAATGATCACTCTGAAGGTGCCATCAGAGGGGCATGTAAGTGGGTACAACACAGGACACAGTTGTATGTATACAAAGAACATGAAACAATGTTATGACACCTAGCATGTGTTGCAGGGTATCAACACTTGCAGGATGTACTTAGTATGATGTTGGACCCCCCGTTGCACAGAGACAGGCGGTGATACAGTCGGGCATGGAGGCATACAGATGTCAGATGTTCTCCTGAAGAATATTCTTCCACAGCTGGTGTAACTGACCCTCCAAAGTCGCCGTAGTCGCCGTAGTTGCCACTGGCCTAAGTTGCCAACCAATCTGGTTCCAAACGTTCTCGATGGGCGACTGATTCTTGTGGCCAAGGAAGGGCATTGACATAACGAAGGCAGGCCAGAGATACCCTGTGCTGTGTGAGGCCGGGCATCACACTGCTGGAAAATGGGGTTGTCAAAAAACTGCACCAGGAAGGCGAGCGCACTAAAATAGTACGATCGCCGTTATGACACATATAAGAAGAATGCAACAAGCTGTTGGTCGCCTTTAGTTTCAGTTATTTGGATAGTATAGTTATCTTTATACAGAAATTTCAGTAGTACAACGATTAGTCTCTTGACGTTTATGTAGCGATTTTTCTTTTGCACTTAGAATTGATAACCATCAATTTGAATTGGAGTCGGTGTATACGATGAAAAAAACAAACATTGTAAAGTGTTCGGAAAATTATCAAGTACACGACCGATATTATAAACACTTTATTCAAAAATTAATTTAAAAATTAACGATTTATATTTTTACATATTGGAAAAATTATGGTTCCAAATTTCTTGAATTACCTTCTATTTTGTTATAATTTAAATTTAATTAAAAGAATTTAAGGACTCTTTGAAAAGTGAAATTGTATCAACGTTTTAACATCCTATTAAGTGCTCAAATTACAAAAATTTAGTAACCTAATCACTGAGATTTTGATACTCTTTGTACGGAGATGATGTGTAACTATTAAGAGCATTTTTCGTACAGGGATTGTTCCCTTCTAGCAAACATGTGAAGTCCTTCATTATATGCACAGTCATTTCTCTTAGCTTTATAAATGCGACACCATCACGTGACCAATGCAAGAAATAATATCTTCTTGCTTTCACATGTCGAAGACTGATGAGAAATAATCTGTAGTATAAAAAAATCCTCAAGATATTTCGTTAACTTCCTTGTAGGAGTTGTGGAACTACCTGCTTGCTCCCTTTAATATGCAGATAGAGTATGCTCCAGCAGACAGATTCTCAACTTTAGACATATTTACTCTTGCAAGCTCGTATAGCCACAATCAGAAAACATCTCTCAATTGCATTCAAATATTTTTTTAAAATATTTTTGTTCTTTTTATCGTTGAGATAAACATAAATTTATTAGAACTAACAATATTTAACATTATTTATTTCTTATATCGTTTAAGCTGAGAGGCAATTGTACGAGTGCAATGAAATAACGCTAAAATAAAAAGTTTAATTCCATGGCTCGACATATATTTTGCTAAATGACTCGAACTGATTCTGAACACACGTACACATAGGAACTTCGAAGGCTCTTTATTAAAATTTGTATTTTTACTATGAACCATATAACAGCACTTAATATTTGACAGTTGAAATTATATTTCCCCGTTAGAAAATATAATACACTTAAAATAAATAAATTTACGTATGAAAAATTGCAGACAATTTTAGTGTCCATTAATAAATTAAGTTATATTTTATTTCTGAATAGGAAATTCATAATTCACAATATCTTCATAGCTGAAATAAATCTTGCAATTTGTTCTTCACTTCTCAAGAGGCGGATATTTTCTCACAGAAAAGAATAAACTAAAACCAAAATTCTTTGGCAAATGTTAATGTCTACAATTTTTTGACAAAACAACACTCGTTGAAAATAATTTACAACATCAAAGGCAAGGTTTAATCGCGGTGAGAGTTTTGAGACTTGGGAGGACAAAGGGCTAGAAAGAAAGGCCCACTTGTGTGTAGTTTACACTCAACTCTTTATTCTTCCCTCCTTGAAGACGGCCGAAAATATCTGTCTCTCTTAAGGGATCCGCCTGCCTGGCGTTTGAACTTCAATGTAGTATGTTTGAAATCTGGTTTCTTTGACGAAAATATTAGACGTACCCCCATTATGTTTACCTACAAAATACATCGTACCCCATAGAGAACGGAATTGTAATCTAAAATTACCACGCATGCTGTAAACATTATTTTGGCTACCTCCATTATAGTTCTTAACGGATTTTTTCAGACTATCGTATCTTAAATCATACTAGCCAGGCACAAGTCAAACTACGATAGGAGACTATATTGAAATTTGCTACAGACTTCTCATCAATAAAATGATAGTCAGCGCTGAAAGTCCCATAGGTACATGCACTACAAGAACACTGCACGCCAGTGTCGAGCCCTGCGCGTAGGGACGATGACGCTCTTGTAGCGCACCAGTGTCACCTTTACAACTCCCGCACTCCTCGGCAAGAAAAAAAAAGAAAAACGTTGCAAGGAGGCAGGACCCTTAAGCTGGGAAACCTGCAACGCTGAATGTAACCTTAATACATTTTAACATGCTTTAACACTGCCTTAAGGTAGGAAAACTTACACGACATTTTAAACGGCCATAATAAGACTAGTGATCTCAGTATTTTTATCCACAAATACTTACCTGAATCTGAATCGAAGATTCATTTTAGGAAATTTCAATAACATTTCTATAAGCTTGTTAAGCCACTTACCTCCCAGAAGCGAGTGAGACACGCTTCTCAAAGACCAAACCTGCTCGTCTTTAATTGCAGCAGTCGAGTGATTGGCGGTTTATGTTGTTGCCGAACATTTTACATCGAGCAATATCCTCACTCACTATAAAACCTTTCTTTGAAAATAAATGAAAATCTCAGGAGAAAATACAGTCGAGTGCAGAGCAAAGAAAGATCCAGCTTTCCGAGGCACCAGCCACATCTCTTACCTGCAAGTCAGCCAATTCAGAGGCCACAAAGAGGGCGAGATGTAGGTCAAGAGATAAAACATTGGGGAGAGCTTTCATCGCTCTTCAGCTAAAATCCCACAAAAGAGTAAACGTTTGTGCTCCTTCCCGAAAACATCTATGATCAAAACCATTATTTTTATTTCTATTTTGCTTCGACTAAGTTTCGGCATATTAAAAAATTTATTAAAGGAGACCTTTGTATTTTTCTCTGCAGTATAAGCTTCGATAAAATACAAGAATTTTGCATTATATTAAATCCTGAAGTAAGTCTACGTAATTGTATGGAGTATTATTTCCTCGATTATTTAAAATAAACTTGTCGTTTTGGGTTATTGAATATTTCGTTTGTTTCCACATTCATCTACTTATTAAAAATCACTTTGAAGGCTTCCAGCTCATATTTTTCACTGATTTAAAAGATTTTTCTTTATTTAGAAGAGTAATGTATGAAAAAAAAACTAAGTATACTCTACGACGGCAGGGCACAGGTACAACACAAACTTAACAGAAGTCAAACCAAAAAATTAATTGAAATGAACAGAACGTTTCTTGTTTATTATGAGAATCTCAGTATTACTTCAACAGGAGTGTATGTGAGTACACTTGCCCTTATACGTGTGATATTTTCATATTATACTGTAACAAATCTTGTAGAAATCTCTCCACTTGTGTGTGCTATCGTAACAATGATTCTGCTCGTTTCCCACAGCTCACAGCAACCTGGAGTTCGGTCAGAAAGTTGGAAAATGCACGGTACATGACAATGATTTCAATTACTTAACTTCGAAACGCTTGCTAACACGGGTACGGCAAATTATGGCAACGAAAAGGCGACTTGGTTAAATGTGTAAAACATACAAGCGACCACTTGGCTTGTGGAAGTAAAAGCGAGTCCAGCAACTGAAAGTTCTTGTATTCCAGTGTTAAGTCAAGCATTTGAGTCAATTTAATACAAGTTTATATACGAAAACGTGTGAGTCATATCCTTGAAAATATTTGATAAAAATATAGGTAGAATGTGTTATTTCGCCTATATCCTTTGGCTAACAGCACCCTAAGCTTAAGTTCTAAAATTCTCGATACTTGCTGTGGGGTAAGGGCGAACCGTAGTTCTTGACCACAAGAGACCAGAGTACTATACATTACACAACAATGAAGACATACCTGGTGTGAGAAATTATAAACGTATTGAATAAAATTACCACGGATAAATAAAATAGTATTCATTTAAATAACTTGCAAATTTTAAACTAATAATAACCACACTGTACAAAGGTTAGCTGAAACATTTCTTAATATGAGCTTTAACCTTCCCGCCATTCTATGAACAGATTGACAAATTAATTGTAATCTGAAGAATTTATTTAACTACTATATATTCCGTATCTATATGATACTTATCTGGTCTAACATATTGCCCAGTTATTTTTGTGCGCTATTAGGTAAAGTGAGTGTACAATTTATTTAGTGGCTTTATTAGTGCATTGAAGTCAATACATTCCCTCTTCTGTTAATTATCCCCTTGATATAGAAAATACGCGAGTAAAATGCAAGACGTATATTTTCCACTCTAATCGAGATATGAACACGGGAAACAAAATGCTCTATTTTTGTTATGTTTGTTAATCTGTACATGAACTACAGATCTCATTTGCAACGAAATGTAGATTTTAGGATTTCTAAAGTCTTACGAACTTTCTTATTACGTTCTTTGACAAACTTACAATTTGTAAAGATTTTTTAAATTATATTTCACATTATTAAACTTTTAATTAATTTGTAGTGTTTAGTTTAATGACTGCCTTAAAGGATAAAAGTCATACAAGCTGTCCAATATGGCGCCTCGTTTTGCTTCTACCTCCCATCAATCGGTTGAGACAATGTCGAGGAGATGCACACGTCAGTAGAATGATTATGATGAGTTTGGGGCAGGAGCTAGATGCTGGCCGCCTTTTTCTGGTGTAGGAACAAGGCGCTGGCCGGTCGCCATCTTGGATCCATCTCGGATCCATCTTGGATACATGCAACCTTCACCTTGACCAAAAATCAAATAAATAAATAAAAAATGATACTTAACACAAAAAATCTAAAACAAATTGTACAAATTTTGTAAATATATACATTAAAACTTATTAAAATAATTACAATATTGTTAAAGAATTATTAAATAATATATTTTAAAAATTTATTTAATAAGAACTTAAATTTCCAGAGGTTCCCCACAACCCCTTCAACCATACTCATCCCACCATCTTGGCAGGTGCAGTCCACCATCTTGGCAGGCGTCACAGACACCGTCCGCATTATGATCGTTGCAGTCCACCATATTGGTAGAAGCAGCCGTACGACATTTTGGTCGATACATTCCGCCATAATGGTAGGCGTCACAGACACCATCCGCCATCTTGGTTTTTTTGTTTGTCATTTGTTTATAAATTACTGGACTTTGTCTCGCCTTCGCTCGACCAATTAGTCGGTTCCCCTCAACCCCTTCCAATATATTTAATTGCTGCGCTAATGTTTCTCATTGGCTAATTACAAAGGCGATTTCGGAAACCTTTGTTCTGACCAATCGGCGGCTCACTTTAACGGCAAGGGCGGACTATTTTTTTCCCCTTAAAAATTTTTTATGACACTGAGCCCTCTTGGGAAAGCAGTCCTTTTTCTCGCTCTTAGAAATGTACGCGTGTTGTCCGAGAGGCCATAAAATCCTTTCGCTCATTTTGGGTTTTAAAGCGTGCTCTCAGCAGGACGAAGACATACGGGACTGCCTGCCGCGCAAAGAGTGTTTCGAGGGCTGCACCACCTCGGTTACCGACACTCTGGATCGCAGGGGGTTGATGTAAGGCCCGCCGAGCAGCCCTCGCGACGTCTGCGCCCATGGAAGACGACGTCCCCGTTCAAGACGCCCTCCCTGCAGAAGACGACGTTCCCGTGCAAGCTATCTACTCGCAAGATGTACCCGTGGATTATGCTGCCCTTCAAGAAATTTACTGGCAAGCAATACCCGACGAAGAACACAACCCAATTTTTGAAACTCGGCGTGTGCATTGGAATTTTAATTTTTTTATATAACAAAAATTCACGCAGTAAAATAATGTTTTGCAGCATCCAAGGTTTTCACTTGTTGGACTCGTACATCATCATAAAAATTGCCATCTCGTACAGGGACGGAGACGAGAAAACCAAAGTTTTCCCTTTTTTACTGCCGTGTCCATGGCAGCACCACGCAAAATGCGTGCTGCCAACAGAAACGCACGGACTAAGGCAGGGCGAGGGAAATATTCTGTACGAGGACAACAAGGCTATCGAAAATTTAACCAGGGTGTGAAATCTTTTATGTTTTGAAATGGTCACTGGGCTTTACTCTCAAAATAACGAAAAAGGAACGAAAGCGAGAAAAATAACTACTTTCCCGAGGGGGCTTAGGGTGCATCTTATAAAGAGTTTTAAGGGAAAAAAATGATTCGCCCTAACGATTAAAGTAGGCCACTGATTGGTTGGAACGAAGATTTCCGAAAATGCACAAACAATTAGCCAATGAGAAACATTGGAGGGGGTCAGTCGTTAGCTAGGCCCAGTGCTGAGGACAGCGCCAGCGATGTAAAACAAATGACAAACGAAAAATGCAAGATGGTGGTTGAACGAAGGTAAGAAACAAACTCCAGTCATGTATAAACAAATAATAAACGAAAAAACCAAGTTGGTGGACGGTGGCTGTGCCACCTACCAAGACGGCGGACTGCACCAACCAAAATGGCGGACGGCTGCACCTACCAAGATGGTGGACTGTAACTATTAAGATGTCGGAATGAATATTGGTAGGAGTGTGAGAGACCTCCGGAACATTTTAATTTTTTTCAATTTTTTAAAAATACATTTTTAATAAATTTTAATATTTTCAAGATATTTTTTAGCATAATTTATTTATAATTTTTTATACATTTTCGGAGGTTTTTGATTTTTTGATTTTTGGGTGTCAAAGGTTAAGGTTACTTGTATAAAGTAATATTCCCAATATTTTTACAGTGCAATCATACTTATCAATGGCAAACTTTTGCTTCAAACATGAATTTACGTAGAGGATAGAGACCTCAAAATTTTGTGTAGTTATAAAATTTTCACTATCGGAAATATGCACCTGAAATCACCAGGGATTAAAATTTCTATACATTTGTTTAAGATTCTGTACAACACATGAAAATTTAATCGAGACTTTAAAGAAAAAAACATTTGCTAAGTCTTCAAGTTACTAGTTTCAGAAAATTAATTAACTAACTAAAAAAATACTGGGCTTTTCTTTAACAGCAAAAAAAAATAAATTTTAAACCACTTAATCGAAGTTTACACCTAAAATTTTTCAACACGTTAAGCTATTAAACATATCCACGAATTTCTGGCACTTAAATTGTTAAGTAAATAACCGAACAAATATTCCCATTCCTGTAGCTATTCTGCAGGACCTTAAAATATCGCTTTGTACGCGAGAAGTTGATGGGAGAAATATGTATTAACTAACCAAATTGCATTTAATTTTCAATGCGAATAAAGATATACTTGGATGTAGCTGAGAGCGTCCGAATATTACCAGTACTCTCTAGGTTGAAATCTCAGAAAGGACTTTCAGAAAACGAGTTGTTGAACATTTGTGCACCAAATTCACTAATCTGTCACCATTGTTGGCACGGGGCTTCATTTAAGAGCGTTGGAAGTGGCACAGGTGCTCAACATACATAGTTAATTTGAACGCCAGGGCCTGCTTACGGTGCTAAGGATAAGGGATTTTAAATTTGTTGTTAGTCCTTAGTAAAGCATGCAATTTTATATATATAATGCTCATACAAACATACACCGTTTATAGGTGTGGATTGATATTTCGATTAATGCAGTAGGTAAGCCACGCATAATTATCTATCCTGCCGTCATAAATGAAGATAAATCTTCATTTGTAATTATTATAAAAGCATTTGTGCGTGTTTTTTTTTAAGATAAATAAGAGATTTTTAAACAATTCGTTCTAATATCGTGTACTTGCAAAGCAGGAAACGTGAATAAATCATTTTTAAAACAAGGGAACGAATATTAAAAGCTTTAAGAAACTTAAAAAAAAAACTAAATACCGTGGACGGAGATTTCAAAGAGCCTTTGCTAACTTGTGATTCTGTCTTCTCCATTATAGAAAGCCGACATCATAATGATTGCGCTGTGGCCACGAACTAGGAAATTCACCGCCCAGCGACTCATTTGCTAATGGAGGTGTTATATTTTGCGTAATGTTTTGCTCTGTTTGCAGGTGCTTTGTGGCTTCCCGGGAGATACTTATTGCATCAGTATTCTCTGCGGTTTTGTACTGAAGTGTTTGCACGTGGAAAAAGTGATTTTTGAAGTAGTTAATTAATTTAACCATTATTCTGGACACAAGCCAATGGAACACTTTGTTTTTTTAAGTCGCATAATGCCCATAATAAGGCATAACAACTTACACACATTATAAAATAATAAAAACAATTCAGTTGCCACAATGGTAAAAAAAACGCAGCAATAACTCCAGAATGTGTAACGAACATAAGTTACATACGATGAGAACAACGTATATGTATACAAAATTGAGAACAAAAAAAACCTCTTGACGAAACATTTCAGACAACCCAGACAAACACAATAGCTAGAACATGTGTTTTCTGCGACTTATAACAACAAAGAGTCTATGGCGTATGCCAAATAAATTTTTCAGTTAATTTCTTACTCGCTTTGCAAGATTAATTAAAAAAATCACCCCGCAATAAATATAGGTTGCCACACAACTTCCTTCCAGTGGATACCTGTCACTTTTAATAATTACGTTCAGACGTAAATTTATTTATAGCACACTCGTACGAAAAGGAAATTTTTATGAGTATAACAGGAAGGATTCAATGTTACGATAAAATGCATAGGATACACCGATACGATAATGCTGTTCATCTCCCGGAACAACAGGTTGTGAAGCCTGAAGAAGACAAGTGTGGGGTTAGACGTCAAAAGGTTAAGCTGAGAAATGTTCTAAGACAACGGGATCTGCTGATAAGAGTAGATTCCGAACTAAGTACTTGGTATCTTGTCGCTCACAAATAAGTAAGTTTCAGAGGATGGGCGCGAACACGTGGCGTTTAAGATAATAGATCAAATACATACTTCCACCAGTCGTAATTCATTCTCGAAATTCTTTCTTGCCGTCCTTCGATAGCGTTTCTAGTTTCGTAGCTCTCCTAGTCCCAGTAGCAGGCTATTAATACTTACGGAGCTATTCCAACTTTCCACAGATGTAGGGGAGGATGGGGGAATTGCGGACGCTGAAGGGAAATAACGCACAACATTCGTACTATCAGTAATAATCAGTCTGTCTTTATTAATTATTAATCTTTAGTTATACAACTACAAAAACAATTATACTTATTAAACGAGATCAATCAACAAATACAATATTTTTAGCAAAAACAAAACCTTGTCTGTCCGTAATTACCCGTAGCGCTCGGGGTAAATCCGGACTGACCCTGGGTTAATTACGGACAGCATGGGGTATTTACGGACTAGGTCCACATCATAGACAAAAATCACAAGTAAAGCCTTTAGAAGAACTTCCTGCAGTGCAGTTCTCATGAGCCCACTTGTTACACTTTGAACACATAATCCAGTCTTCGACGGGTGGATCACTGTACTTTTCTTGACAATAAATGCAAAAGTAATCATCATTTCTTTCATTTTCAAAATTATTTAGATTTCTTACACCCTTTGATCCTTTTCCTGTAGAAATTTTTGACTTTTTTAGCTTATTAGATGTAGTTTTATTTTCGTTTTCTTGAACTTTTCTTTTCTTGTCTAATTTCGTTTGTTCCTTTTCTTCTAGATTCTTTCTTTCCGGTGTGCTGGTAAAAATGATGGAATGCTTTTTGTTTACTGCCCGTTTGCTACGATGAATTTGTAGAGTTGGGACCTTTATTAAATCACTAAGCGGTACTGATGAAGATTGACCAATTTTTACTTGTCGTACTTTGGTTTAAATCAGCTTCACTTATAGCATTATTTTCATTTATTTCGTCTTGATCAGGTACATCGGGAACGGATTCATCGATAATGTTTATGTTACTAGAGGGCTGAGACTCTTGTTGAGATCTTACTTCACTAGGAATGCTGTTATTAGCTGCATCACTAATTTGAGATTCGCTATGAAACTCTCTTTGGCTGTTATGATCAGGACTCACATGGCTGGTATCACATGGAGTTTCTGGTGTAATTATATCACCGAAACTTTCGAAAGTGCCCTTGAATTTATCTTGATCAACTGGGAAAATTCCAGCACTCTTGAAGCCATTTATAGCTTTATCAATAGACGAGCATCGGTTAAAAGCTTTTGTATAAAGACCAACAATATCAAATGCTGTAATTTTTGCTCCCGGATGGTTAACCATATAGGTTTCACACTCTCTGTTGTATGCTGTTTTTACTGGTCCATGAAAGGTCAAGTCTAATGGCTGCATTCTATGCGATGTATGTGGAGGCAATGTCAAAACATGGATACAATTTTTACGACAAAACTCGTAAACTTTCAGACTAATATGGCTCTCGTGGTTGTCTAGAACTAACAAAACGGGATTGTCAGCCGATGGTTTAGCGAATTCTTTAAAATGCTGGAGCCAATCAACAAATATTGATTCATTGATCCAACCAGAGTCTGAAACACAAGATATCATGTTGCTATTACTGTCTTTCATAAGCTGAGCATTCATCCTTTTTATTTTAAAGATAAAAAATGGGGGAATGTACGAGCCTCCAGCATTAAAGCAATTCACAACTGTAGTTAAAGAACCACGTTCTGCACTGGTACATTTTCCAACCTGTTTTAGCCCCTTTGGTGCAAGGATCCTGGAATTGCGTTGTACCGTACTAATTCCAGTTTCATCTATATTGTAAATTGAATCAGATTTAAATTTGTATTTAATCATGAGAGCTTTCAGATTTACAAAAAATATATCGGTTTCTTCTTCATTAAATGCGGTAATTCTATTTATGGAAGTAGCTTCAGGCCTTCGAAGTGATATATTTGGATGTCTAGCCAAAAAATTGTAATACCAATCCATTCCTGCCATACCAGTTTCTTTATTGAAATTATGTTTTATGTTATTTGCGGTGGCAAAATCGAAAGCTATCTTTCTCAGAGTAGGTATTGTTATCCCAAAGAAAGCCTTACATGACTTTAAAATAAAATCAACCAGTTCGTTTTCTTGTATTTCGTTAAAAACAGATTTCTTACCTCTCTTTGGTATTGTAGAAACACTGCCTTTTTTCACTTGGTCAAACAAAGTAGCTCTGGGAATACCATATTTTTCTTCCGCCTGACGAAAAGTTATCTTCTGGTCTTTTAATTCTTGCACAGCTTTTTGTAATGATTCGATGGTGTATGATTGTTCTTTTTTTCTTATATATTTCCGAGGAATCTGAAAATGAGCAGTTATTGATTAATTTCATAATAGTTTATCGAATTAGGGGTAATTGCGGACGTCCGTATTTACCCCGCAAGGCTTGTCCGCAATTAACCCAACTGGGTATTTTAAAATCAAAGAGAGAAATTTGTAGGTTATGAAAACGTTCCATAAAAACAAACATTGGCGATTCAAACTCCATTGACAAAGCTATCCATAGAAAATATCACTTTTTACCATCACTTAGTATACAGACCTGTCCCTCGAATTAAAAAACACTAACAATTAGATCAATATACACTTTTTGTTTAAATTTTACCTACCTTTCAAACTGTGCGCAGCCGGCTGTCGTAAGTTTTTGCGTGGCACTAAAATGGCGGAAAGAAACAGGTGACAGCACCGGGCTGCCGCGGGGGGGAGGGAATGAGTAGATACTTGCTAGTCCGTCTTTACCCCGCGTCCGCAATTCCCCCACCCTTCCCTACTACGCCAATCTAATTTTTCTACGCTTATAGCAATAAAAATAACAAAATGCTAGAATTTGTATTTTGATTGTATTAAAAGTGATGTTGCCCTAGTTGCAATTGCTTTCAAAAAGACGCACAATAGTTAAGTTCGTTATAAATTTTGATAACTGAGACTGTTCAAGAATTCTGTGATGGAATCATCGCTTACATGTGATTATGGAGAATCCATTTCAAACAAGAGCGATAACGCCTTTTAATACTATATAGATATAATAGTTATATTTCATTGATGAACAATAACAAAATTATCCTCTATGTAAAAGGGTTTGTTGCGAGTTGCATTTTCGCCCTGTGACGATGGAAAGGTTTCTTCATAATTGCAGCGCACGTACTCTTGTTATTCATCGTAGGTATTCATCATAGTTATTTATTATAATATTTACCATAGTTTTGATAATTAAAATGGCATCGACAGGGGTGAGGTGAGGGTAATGCTTGCTTTAAATGGAACATCTTTTTTAAGTACATGACGACACCAGCGCTCTCGGGAGACAACGTTGGCACTGAAGATGGTGTTCGATGACAGCACCTCCTGGAATAAAAAAAACACCAGAATCCGATATGGCGGCAGACTACAGCACTGCTTGTGGCCACAAGGGAAGGGAAGACGAGAGTCTGACAGTGACTCTGATGGCTGACTTAGGAAACAAACGACAGACAAAAACCAGATGGCAGCCGGAAACAAAAGGTAGACGAAAATAAACGACATTAAAATGTACGGCAAGGAAATTAAGTAGATAGTTAGAAAAAAAATTTCAATCGATTTACTTTAATGGCATTTAATATTATCCTAGTGTTACAGATGTAATTTCTGAGAATTTGAGATTCCCGGCAATGCATATCGGTGTCTTAGGAGGACGAGTCCCAGTGCTTCCTTAGACATGAGCTTGAAGCGTTAAAAATATTCTAGTACGGGTTCCCCCTACGAGTCATCGGTCGCACTGCGTTGCTGTATTGGGAATACCGCTTAAGGTTCGTAAATGCGATTTACCCCTCGCCGTATATTATTTTCGCCGGCCTCCGAAGGATATGCAAATAATGCCCCCCACCCACCCCCCACCTAGCGTACGTGCGTGGTTATTTGTTGTGCCCGCACCTATGATGGATGGCAGTCGCGCAAGCCATTACTCATCCCACCGCTAATGACTGCGGGGAGGCGTTATTAGCAGTGAATCAGCGGCTGGCTCCTAGCGGGCGCCCTCGGCGCGGAGGGTAACCGAGGGTAAACCTGACCTTCCAGCCCTGCTCGCGTTAGCAGTTTTCTGTTATCTGAGGGCGCCAGGTGGCGGGGGACTGTCCACACGCATCCCTTACCCGGCCGACCCTACACCTCGCAGTTCTGGCCACAGTTAACGTTCATTCTACTCGGGTTGGCAACGAAACCGAGATTTCTTACGGGAGAGTTTGGCATAGGGGAAGTTTCCGCCGCAAGGTGCGCTGGTGTTCCAAATATATAGCTTTTAAGCTGGAGGTAAATAAAGAAATTATATTTACTTGTGAGTAAACATTTATGTTTAGCCCGAATTGTGACATATCCTTGCGACCATTAATCTCGCCCTCCATTGGCGAGTGAGCGAGTGAAGAGATTTTAGCGGCTCTTAACATCGGGGTCTTGAGAGCCGATGTGGGTGAAGTGAGGTGAGCATGGAGCAGCGTTGGAATGAAAGGGCGGGGGGAAACAGGAAATCCCCTAGAAAACCCGGCCACCGGCACGATTTCCACATACGAAAATCCTGGAGCGACCCCGCCGGGAGTTGAACCCGGTGCACCTAGGTGGGACGCGGGCAGTCTAACTACTACATCACTGTGGCTCCGCCCTTCCATTGGTGTTTTCAAGAGTAAAGGCAATAATTCAAATGCGTAGGGCGATGAGTGTTCATTTGCAATGTTTTTCTTTTAATGAATTTAAGAGCGAAATATATATGGCTGTTATCAAAAAGAAATTTCTCAATTCAATTGTTACATATAAATAAAGGAATTGTATAAGCCAACGTTTTGCTGAATCTGGTTTTATAACCAAAGTGGAATTATTTAATTAAATTTACTTATAGTTAGAAAAACCAATGTTATACCAAACTAAAAAAAAAAATTTTCTCACGCAATTATATTAATTTTATGAATATTAGAGGTATACCGTTTGTTTACATTGAAAAACTGAGTAAATCTGGTGCACGCACAATCAAGTGCTACCTGGATGCGAAAATTTTTTTATTAGCCGAACTATTAGCATTGAGCTTCCCCAACCTGAGTTCAATAAACCTTACCACAGTCAATTGTTAACTGGATGGCTTGCGGCTGCAAGCAAGCAAGGGACTCCTCTCAAAACCCTGGCAAGAATGGTAGAGCTATTCAGTGTGAGTTTTAAAACGTGGGAAGGAAATCAGTTTGTCGAGTCTGACGGTTACATTTCTTCAACAACAGTGTTACGTATGTTACTTGAAATTGTCTGTTGTAAAAGACATACACAGAGAGTTGACACTTGATATGGCCTACAGTTATCTTACTGAGCATTAACGAATGTGTGTACACCAATATTGGAACAACATACGCACTGGCATAATATAGTATGAATGTAATTAACTTCCTGGTAAAAACGTTTATCTTTATTTTAACTGTAAATATACTGGGCTCACTTACGAAAGTTAATACTAACGAGTAAATAATACGGTAAATAATGATCGGTTTATGAAGTATGGTGGTGTAGCTGGTCTGTTTTTGAGGCATACATGTTACTTGAACTTGCTTGATAGTTGCAAGCCGCTGTACCATTTTGTGTTTGGACACTGCCATTTCACATTGCTTTTAAAGTCGTAATACAAGTTTTTTTGACAGTTTTTTAAGTATTTTTACTGTGCAACGAATACATTTTTATATTGTGCTGATGTGGTTTCGCGAACGGAAGGGGTATTCCTGGATAATGTATATGTTACGTATAGTATAGTTTAGAAGCGAGAGCCCTTATTATTGAGAGGCGCGGTAACTTGCTTAAACGTGTGTAGTTTTATCAGGAGCGCTTTTACTTTGCCGTGGTGAGTTAGGCACAGCAACATACAACCCTTTCGCCTCACACACAAACATTAGATTTTCCATACCATCAACATATCCGCAACTGGAACCTAACAAGTAATATAACCAAGATCCTTGCCTCCAACTCAAATAAAATAAAAGCAGCTCGAATTTAAACTGGATTTAATTTATGATGAAATCAACTGTGTGAAATTCTAAAATGGTAATAAAGATATGATTAAAATGGCAGAACAATTAATTCAGTTCGCTGGCAAATCAAATAAATTGCTAGAAAAATTTTCAACTCTAAACGGACGACACTAGTAAGTTATTTACTGAATTTCTAACTAACAGGTATAAAAAAATTAAAGAGCCAATTAGCTAAGACTAAAAAATTATCCAGGTCCGCAATTAGCAAAATTGCTCGGTTGGTAAATAAAATTGTAAATTGACATTTACTTCAGAAATTCCGCCAAATTAAAAGCGGCATTGTGGTACTGAATGTGATTTAGTTGTTGAGTAGTAAAGCTCTGTTTGATTAGTTGTTTCTCAAAATAAAAAAACAAAACATCTGTGTTTGTACATATTTTTCCACCGGTGATGTTTCCACTTCTTTCATATCAAAATCTTCTCTGTGTTGTTGCTAAAGTTTTGCACTGAAGTTAGACTGTTTCGCGGACGTCGAACTAAATAATTAACATGATAATACCGCGTTCAGAGCCAGTACCAAGGGCTTTTCTTTTCTTGTTACACATCGACTGTCTTCGCTCTTCATTTGTTCCTGATCAGAAATCCCGCACTCGACAAACCGGATTAGTTTCCAAATCGAAATCCTATTCGGGTAGCACTATGGCTAATCAGCCCTGACGACTAATTCAAGATGACAAGGCTTACTCTTCATGCCGAAAATTCTGAAATTTTAAAGATAACATTGTTTGCACAGTAATTAACAAAATTACCTTATCTTGCTAGTGTCGTGCATACATTCAAATTTTAGATCACCATTGTTACGAAGCAAAATTCTGCCAACTTTCCTTTGTATTAAAAAACTTCTCAATGTAAAAATTACTAAATGAAGCTTAATGTCATACGGTATTCAGATACAATAAAATAAATCCTTTACAATTTAACCTTTAAACAAAACGGTAAATGATAAAAAAAATATATAAACACATCTTTACATTTGTAATCATCATAAACAAATACACTGATTTCTATTTGAAAACCAAAATGAAGTGTGGGCCTAATAAAGTGGCTCGTGATCTCAGCGCAATAGTACAAAGAAAAATATATACGTCGTACACGGTGTTTAGCATGGAAAATAAAATAGCAAAAATATAAAATAAATGCGTCCATTCTTCCAAACGTTACAATATATAAAATTGATATATATTTGTGTCTACGCGTGTAGTAAACTATGAGTGCTTCATTACGAAAATTCTAACGCCAAACTAAGTACAAAAATGTTTGCCCCTCCTAGCCAGAACTCTTACAAACTCCAGATTTCTTAATTTGTACCATTAATTACTTTCCACAAATATTACCGTTTTCTCCTACTGTTCACAATGTATCAATAAATTCCACATGCTGGTCATCATAGCGCAAATATGTAGCCAATGATTTCATACATCAGGGACATAAAAATTAGCTTTCGAAAATTGTGGAAATGTGAAAAAAAAAAAAGTATAAGATTTGATAAAGCAGTACACTCTAGTTAACCCATAGCGGATTTGTACAAAGTTATTTTTATTCCACATGTCCTAAAATAATATTTCGGAAAATGATGAATAAATGCAATTCATGCTGCATGGTTGGCAGCAAACATCGTTAGTAGCCCCGAATACGGCCAGTAAATCGTAGAGTGTGAATATGGGGTAGAGCGATCTCGCTGACTGCGCAAAACCAGTCTCCGTGTCCCAACATTGAACTGCTTTTCTGCCAAGACAACTATCCTATACGACGTGGAAATAATTTGAAGTCACAACACTGTTTAGTAAACTAGTGCTTTGAGAGTTGGTATACTTACTCTAACCAATTTAACGAAGACTCATGTACCGCCACTGTGGAAGACATGGCGGCTTATATGGTCAGAGTTAATGTCCCCCAGGCACCGACTATAAGGTGCGTGGAGGTTGCAGGTTTGGTAATGAAGTAGACTATGACTGTGGTATTTTGAAGTACGAATATATTGTCTAGTGTCTATATTCACACATACACAACATCAACACTTGGAGGTGCGGTACTGTGATAGTTTGGTTACTCGGATTTACTGGGCGAATTCGTGGTTGAGTGGGCTTCTCGTGACGGTGATTGTCATACTTAACTCTTGTTGCGGGTGTTGTCAGCTGTGGTGGGTGATCTCCGGCGATGGGTAGGCCTTGGCAAGGCCACAGTTGCTGCTGACGTACTGATGTGGTCAGGGGTCCGAACCCCTGACCTGACTCTCTGCTCGGCGATCTTCTACTGACTGGTTGACTTTACTGACATAACTGATTCTCCCGGCACGGAGTATCGCAGCCTCTGACTGCCCCGATATGACTGACTGACGTACCCGATATTACTGACTCCCTCCTATTCTTGGAAAGGGGTTTTTATACATGCCAGCCGCTCAGTATTAATTGTCGGCACGTGGCGCCTTGTGGGGGTGGGAAGGGGGTGAGGTGGATGAACGCCGAACAAAGCCTTCCACCACACGTGTCCTGATTTCTGAAGTTTTAGGCGGGGTGGGAGGGGATAATACCTANAACGCCGAACAAAGCCTTCCACCACACGTGTCCTGATTTCTGAAGTTTTAGGCGGGGTGGGAGGGGATAATACCTATTGTCGTCAGCGATACTTCCATGGTGCGTATTTACTGCGTTCAGGCGAACTACACCGGATTATTTGCTGATGACTCAAGAAAGCACTGCACTCTCAACAGATCTCCCGGCGGGTAGGGGCGTATGAAGATGAAGGGGGCTGGGAGGGGAAGGCCTACGCTTCAGCTCCACGTGTCCCGAAATTTTCCACCTGCCTGTGGTTCCACGTGCCGCAATGAAGGCGCCAGCAAAGTGCGCTAGGCGGGGGGTGGTGTGAGAGGGTGATGGATGTGAGCCAATGTCGTACTATAATCCCTAAACCGGCACGCGACAAATCCCCCTTATCTCTTCGACTTTTGTTCACTCTGTATCAAAAATCGCGGGTTTCTGCGAAGTTTTGCTTCTAGGGACTAAGCTATGCTGTGTTCTTTGTGCCTTGCGCTACGTGTTATCTCCGTTTCACGTGCGGCGAGCGGTCTGGGCCTCGCTTATCGGCTCCAGCTGTCTCCCCTCCCCAGACGCTAGCCCTGTGTTGACAGGTGTGTTTCTGCCTGCGTCTTGGCAGGTTGTAATACCTAAAGTTTTCTATTCACAAAACTGACACATTTCTTCCGGGGTTTTCTTCCTACCATCGACTGCATGTTACTGTACAGTTCTAACTGCTGGCTAACTATTTGACTAGCTAAATACCTCCAGTACCACACCTCTGACACAGTACATGTTACTCACCAATTTACATGTTACATTACCACTTTACCTGGTACAAATGACATAGTTACACAACATGGCCCTCAAAATTACCTCCTACCTTATTGGTTCTTCGGGCTTCGGTTTCCTCGTAAATCGGAATACCTTCTTGAGGTATAAAACAAACAGATGGTGGAAGGCCTGTATCTATTGCCCAACTGGCAATTGTTTTACGTTTTGGTGAGAGGAATTAATTAATTTTACGTTATGTACGACTTCCACAGGTCGTCCAAAGAAAAGACACTCTTACATTCTAGGCTGGTTATTTGTTCAATGGTTCATACTACTGGCTGGCACTCGGCCAGTTTTTAGTAAATGTCTGACGAAAAAAAACAAAGCACTCTGACAAATGTTACGTTTTTAACTTTACAGAAGACTTACATGTCTTGAAAAGAAAAAATTAATTAGACTCTTTACTGTCTCTTGTCTGTTGCCGCGGCGTTCGCCGTTAGGCCCAAAGGTAAACATAAACTGTCTCTCAGAAAAAAATAAAAAAACTTAGAACATGGAACTTGCATAAAAGTACACTCAGGCACACTTGAATGTTGCGTCTAAGTCTTTTGACTGAAGGTCGGAATACACTGTTCACTGTAGACGGTCCTTGTCGCACTTAAATTGTTTAGCGGGTTGTATAACCTGACCTAGTTTTCTCCGCGGGTGGCATGGGGATTAACTTCACTTACCCCAAGAGTCTGTGTTTGGCTGCGGGGCGATGTCTTCTTGCACCTGCACTGGAACCTGGATGCGTCTCGTCATCCGTGGTGGAGATGAGGGGGTGANGTGACGAGGGGGTGAGGGGGCCGCCTGGCCTTCCTCTCGTTCTGTTGACTTACTGGCCTGCTGTGTTGCAGGCCCGTTTTCGGCTCGTGACTGCGGATTCCCGGCTTCGTGGCTAGTTCGGTGCACTTTGCTTCTCGCCTACTGTCTATTCTGCATCCACTCATCTTCCCGCACGCTCGTGTGTTCTACCTCCACGCATTTTCCCGTGCGTCTTCTCGACCGTTTATTTTTTCACTCATTTTACCGTGCGCTTATTCTTTCAGGATGGCATTTCTTATCGCGTAGCGGCGCTGTGGCTTGGGCCTATTATCGCCGACTCTCCACACTTCGTGTTGACTGGCGTGGTGGCATTATCTGTCCGCCCGGCGTGAACTGTCATACTTCAGATAACACTTGGGCATTGTTCCTTCTTGAATTTTATTACTGTTTCCCCGTTATCTATTCCTGACCTGGGTCACTGTCCCCGTGACCTAGTGACCCACTGCCGGTCAGTGGCCTTGCTATTCACTTCTCTGCGCGTTTGAGGCCCGATAAGCACGTCTCACCTGTGCTTTGCGTACTTTCCTGGCCGTGCGGTTTTTCACCCTTCCGCCTGCCTAATTCTCCCGTCATTTACAGTCACTCTCCTTCAGGGTACTCATGGCTTAACTGACTATTGGTAGGCGCTGAATTGTATCCTAGTCCGCCTACCCCACGTCATTTCGCACTGAGCCAGTGGAAATGACCTCCCTAACCGCTCCTCGCTTGCTTTGCTTCTGTCTATTTGCTAGACCCTCTCGCTCGTACTCGTACTCGCTCCACGTTCGCTCGTTGCTCGTCCCTCGTCTCTCGCTCGAACATCGCACCACATTATTGCCAGCCATTGTGCAATGGGCTGTCATGNCTCGTTGCTCGTCCCTCGTCTCTCGCTCGAACATCGCACCACATTATTGCCAGCCATTGTGCAATGGGCTGTCATGTCCTCCTTCTTCGGTAACCGCTCCTCGTTAAACGTCCGTTCTCCCGCCTCGTTTCGCTCTCGAACTCGCTCCTGCGCATCTTGGTTATCGACTGGACGCGAAAGAGGATTGTTTGAGACCCCCCTTAAGTCTTTGGGTTCCTCCTTACTAGCTCGGTATACTTTGGTATGTTCCGCCTGACTAGTTCGGCAATCTTGTACATGTGAGACCCTTTTACTCGGGTATACTGGTATAGTCTGGTTCTTCGATACTATCTGTACAGACATATCTGTGCCCCACCATTGGTCGCCAAATTAACGACGACTCATGTACCACCACTATGGAAGACATGGCGGCTTATATGGTCAGAGTTAATGTCCCCCAGGCACCGACTATAAGGTGCGTGGAGGTTGCAGNAAGACATGGCGGCTTATATGGTCAGAGTTAATGTCCCCCAGGCACCGACTATAAGGTGCGTGGAGGTTGCAGGTATGGTAATGAGGTAGACTATGACTGTGGTATTTTGAATTACGAATATATTGTCTCGCATCTATATTCACACATACACAACATCAACACTTGGAGGTGCGGTACTGTGATAGTTTGGTTACTCGGATTTACTGGGCGAATTCGTGGTTGAGTGGTCTTCTCGTGACGGTGATTGTCATACTTAACTCTTGTTGCGAGTGTTGTCAGCTGTGGTGGGTGATCTCCGGCGATGGGTAGGCCTTGGCAAGGCCACAGTTGCTGCTGACGTACTGACGTGGTCAGGGGTCCGAACCCCTGACCTGACTCTCTGCTCGGCGATCTTCTACTGACTGGTTGACTTTACTGACATAACTGATTCTCCCGGCACGGAGTATCGCAGCCTCTGACTGCCCCGATATGACTGACTGACGTACCCGATATTACTGACTCCCTCCTATTCTTGGAAAGGGGTTTTTATACATGCCAGCCACTCAGTATTAATTGTCGGCACGTGGCGCCTTGTGGGGGTGGGAAGGGGGTGAGGTGGATGAACGCCGAACAAAGCCTTCCACCACACGTGTCCTGATTTCTGAAGTTTTAGGCGGGGTGGGAGGGGATAATACCTACTGTCGTCAGCGATACTTCCGTGGTGCGTATTTACTGCGTTCAGGCGAACTACACCGGATTATTTGCTGATGACTCAAGAAAGCCCTGCACTCTCAACAGATCTCCCGGCGGGTAGGGGCGTACAAAGATGAAGGGGGTGGGAGGGGAAGGCCTACACTTCAACTCCACGTGTCCCGTAATTTTCCACCTGCCTGTGGTTCCACATGCCACCATGAAGGCGCCAGCAAAGTNCGTAATTTTCCACCTGCCTGTGGTTCCACATGCCACCATGAAGGCGCCAGCAAAGTGCGCTAGGCGGGGGGTGGTGTGAGAGGGGGATGGATGTGAGCCAATGTCGTGCTATAATCCCTAAACCAGCACGCAACAAATTTGTAATGCAGTTTTATTAAATAAAAAATTTTATGAGTATTTTATTCAAACAAAAGTGCTTATCTTTTGAAAATTAAGATAATAACAAAGACGTTAATCACTGTTGACCATGCGACTTTGACAGTTGTGTTCCTTTTGGGTAGGTCAATGTTGGGTACATGGGAAAATGACTAAGGGTCACTCTACCTATTATTTTAGTCTATGCAGCATATAAGAGACTGATTCTAACCTGGGAGTGCAAACTTTATCTTCTTCCTTCGTCATTAATGCATAGTACCTTCCACCATCCCCGTAATCTTGGAGCATATACGTATACTTATTGGCTACTGCAGCTGTGTTTTCTTTTGAGGCCGTCAGTTGAGTAATTATCTGAAATAGGGCATAATGTATTTAAAACAGGACACAGAGGGCACTGGGTACAGGCACCAGGTGTTGGCTGTCCGCCATGTTGTGATGTCACCCAACTGCCATCTTGGATATCAATGACACCAATCATAATCCATGATATTGACCTTGACCCTGTGCGATTGACTTTAAATGGCCTTAAAACCAAAACATCGAAAAATGCAAAAAAACATAAAATACTGACGTATCCCAGTCTGCTCTCCACTCTGTAGGTGTTCTACAGGGTGATGGAGTGCTAGAGCAACCTTATTGTGTAACGACTGATACACACTCAGGGGTGAAATGAGGCGACAATAGAACACTTTGGCTTAGGATTTGGTTAGTTAACAGTTATTTATTTCATCATTACATCACTCATATATAGGAATGATACACTGCGCTTCTGGGGTCCCGCTCCCTTCCCCTTTCCCTTACTCGTCGGAGGCCTACAGGTCGGAGTTTTAGTTCCTAAACGTCGGGGAAAGGTGGTCGGATATGGAGGCGCGGTTACTTAGCTGCGCTGCTGTGGTGTGCTGGTTCTTCTCGATTTCTCGTCTTGCGGTGTCGTCCTTCGGATCGTCTGGATTCACTCCGGTGTCCCACGAGTCCCTCGGATCGACTTGACTTCCTTCGGCGCCTGTCCCGTGAGGCTGGCACAACCTCCACGTCCTCGGAGTCCCCCGGATCAACTGCCGTCTCCACTTCCCTGCCGGACTATATCTCCCGTCCTGTCGAGGAATTACCTACGTCAATGACAACCCGATGTACGTCAAACTTCGGCGTGCGTCGATCAGATGAAGCAAGCCTCCCACGCCGCCGAGCGCCTCTCTGTCACCTGGCACGTGCGTCATTGGAAGAAACAATCGGGTGACGTCTGTATGCGTGTTTGACGCACGGTCTGGCAGATTGTGGCGTCGTCGCTCTGTTCTTTCTCAAGATGCGTCATGCGTCAAATCCCCTCTGGCAAATTCGATGTGGGATAATCTGCCAGAAATTTACTGTAGTTGAATATCTGTATCTGCTATGGTTCTGTGGTGCGCCTACGTGCTAGAGCGCGTTCTGTGGCCCTAGGCGGCCTTTCTCCTTCCCCCTCGGGCTCTTGCTCATTCACAGGTCGCCCGCGGACAGCTGACTTCCTCATCCCTCTGCTATCTTCGTTCTGACCTACTTTTAGGTAAATACCTGCGGAAGTTAATGGCTCTCCTCGCCTCTAAGGCGGAGTGGGCGGAAGGGGGGGGGGAAGTGCGACGGACCCCAGAAGCGTTTACATTCTCACACTACATAACAACAATAAACACTCTTACCTCCTATCACTGGTCGGCACACAGGCCTGTTTTACCAAAGGCAAGACACACAATTCTTATCTCAGCTGGGGCCGAAATCACTAGTTCTAACCCATATTACATTAACAAATATCGGTCACTAACACCAAGCAAACCTGGCGGTAAACACTTGTGATAAACAATATATAAACATCGATAAACAATACTCAAACCTTGTGGGAAAACCACTCGTAAACAGTTTGTTACCTCGGTAACCAGTGAACTAACTGTTGATACACATTGGTAAACAAAAACAAGTAAACACAGGTTAACAGTTTTACTGATTTCTAACCCTAACACCCATTTAACTAATGTCCCTTACTTAACAACAACCAACTCTTTGAGGTTAATTGACTTTTAGACAATATACAAACGTCGGTAAACACAAAAATAAACACTGGCAAACAATACTACTGATTCATTGAACTGTGTCAAGCACCACGAGACTGATGTCCTGCATCTTTTGTCACGGAATTCTGAGTGGTCTTACGGCGCGTGTTTGCACACATAATGACACTGTAAACATGACCTCGTTAACTGAACACTTTGCACTTACGATTTTGAAATTACTGAAATACATCGTTCACTGTGCACTCGGTAAACAAATTTATATTCTTGCCGCACTGTCTCGCACTCGTTGCTTCGGCTGTTTGCTCTCAGCTGGTGACACTCGGTAGGCATTCTACCTCGCGTCACACAGAGTCTGTAACTAGTGATGTCTTCGCGGCCCCTGGACCTGTGCAGGGCCGGTACGTGCGCCGATCTCTGTATAGAAGTGCCCCTCCCGGTCTCTGCAACTACGCCACGGCTGGATCCTCCTGACGTGGTTTTCGTCTCCCCCAGGCACCGAATCCTTGTCACCTGGCGGAACACGTCGCCAGGTGCTCGGGTGTCGTCTGTGGGGGTTGATGGCTCGTCATCGGGCTGGCCGCTGTCGCCCGGTACATCCTCTCGCCCTGGATCCTACCTTGGATTCGACTCCCTGTCGGTGATGTCTCGCAGAGTGTGTCCTGTGAATGATCCCGGCGAGGGGGGGTTGACCTCGCCTCCTCGTTCCTCTCTTATTTCCCTCGTGGCATTGCTTCCTATGCTCTCCGCCTGTCCCTCGTTACCCGCCACTTTCTCCCCACATGTCATAGCTAGCTGTCTTCCCGCGTCACCAGCCACTTTCTCCTGCCTTCCTGTCTCTTCCCGCTTCTCGGACATGCCCGGCCTATTATAATCCCGGTCTCCTTGCTCTCTCTCCGTCCGCTCTCTCTCTCTGCGTGCTCCCTCTCGTTCGCGTGGCTCGGCGCGGTTTCCCAGCCTTGCCTGACATGACCAGGCGCTCCCGCAACCCGAGCGTAAAACTGTTGTGGCGAGGCCCGCACTGTGGGGCGTGGCCGCGCTAGCTCTAGTATCTCTGTCGGTTCCTCCTCGCTCGCTATTCGGCGCCTGAATGGTGCACGGTGGATTTCTTTCGGGGCGTCTCTTGCATTTCTCCTGTGGCCCTGAGCGCGTGGCACGGTTATAGGGCGTATCTGGTCCCGTGCTACCTTCCGTATTTTCGCCATCTCGTTCTCCGCCCAGTACACATTACCTTGGCGCCCGATTATGATATATGGCCCTTCCCATTTCCGCACGAATCCCGCACAGTAGTTATCACTGGCTCTGCTTAAGGGGTGGTTACCTAATAGTAAGTGTCTGCCTTCAGGCATGTGGTGTCCGCTGCCTGCTTGCTCTGGGTATTTACTTAGGATGTATCGTTGCTGGTTTCTCCTAGCGGCACCTGTCCTCCTGGTAGCTGCCCTTCTTATCTCCTCGGGGGTGGGAGGTTCTGTAGCCGCCATTTCCCACTGCCATTCTCCGGGTCTTCGGAGGTTGTACCCCAAGATCAGTTGGCTGGGGGACGTTCCCAGGGTGGCATTGTACCTACGTCATAACGTGTATAGGATTTCCGGGAGTGCGACATCCCACTGCGTGTGGTTGTCCCCCGTCAGATCACGGCAAAACATTCTTGTTCGTTACTGTGGTAACGCCGTTCGGTCTCGTTCAACATTTTGCTGGCGAACGCTATCACACGTCGCTGGTTTTGTGATTGCTCCTGATATAAGACTGCGCCCATCCCAGTTCCGCTGGCGTCCGTTTGCAAGATTAGGGGGAACTAGGGTATAGGCCGATAGAGCATGTCTATTTCGCTATATCGTGTCTTTAACTTTTGAAAGGCGCTTTCATGTTGTTCGGTTCATTTCCAGCGAGTTGTTGTGGGTAGGAGTGCGTTGAGGGGGGCCATAAGGGGGACGACATATTTTATAAAGTCGCAGAGCCAATTGCATAGCCCCAGAAACCGTTTAAGTTGTCTTCGGTTAGTTGGTACTTTGGCTTCCTCGATTTCTCGCACTTTTTCCGCCTTTGGACGATTTCCCTCCGGGGTAATTAGGTGCCCTAAGTATTCGACCTGTGTTTCTCCGAAGTAGCACTTCTCCATTCGGCATGTAAGCCCATGGAGTTCAAAGCGTTCCAGCACTTTTCTCAGGTGTATTTGGTGTTCCTCCCATGTACGGGAATACACTATTACGTCATCCAGGTATGCTAAGCAAAACTGTCCGCTGTAGCCTGTCAGTACCATTGCTGACATTAATCGCTGGAAGGTGGTGGGCGCGTTCTTCAGCCCGAAGGGCATTACGCGAAAATGCAGAGTTTCGCCCTCCGGGGTGGTAAAGGCTGTATACTTCCGGGATCCTGGGTGCACTGGGATTTGCCAGTATCCACTGCGCATGTCTAGGGTGGAGAAAATGCGTGCATCCCCTAGGTCACGAAGCATGTTCGCCATGTTGATGGTGGGGGGAGCTATGGGATAGGTGACATTATTCAAAGCCTGGTAGTCGATGCAAAACCGGAGTTCTCCATCTTTCTTGGGTACAAGCACTACCCTGGCATTGTATGGTGAGTCAGTTGGTTCTACATTCCCTTGCTCCTTCATCTCAGCCACTTGGTCCAGTAAATTTTCCTTCGGCCGGCTGACGGGTTACCTGGGCGGCAGTATATGGGGCGAGAGTCGGTTACCCATATCTCGTGTTGGATGGCCGTGGTCTGTTTTAACCGGGTGGATTTTTCGAATATAGTTACATGTGAGTTCAGGATCTGTAACAGTGCTTGGAGTTTGTGAGTCTAGTTGGTGGTTCTCCTCCTTGTCGCAAATTTCTTGTGGTTGGGGTGTTTTTATCGGGGCCTCCCAATTTATGGCCACCCTGTCTTGTTTGCCTAAATATATTCGCTTTTGCCCGCAGTCAATAATACACCCTTGTCTCGTCAGCCATGGTTGTCCCAGAATAACTTCTTCCACTAAGTGTGGAGCGCAGAAGAAATCGGTTTCTATTGTCTCTACACTTGTGGATACTGGCAACGTGATTCTCCCCTCTATCATTAATCGCGACTCATTTTGTGCCATCTGAATGATGCTGGCATTTTTTTTTCATTCCCTTTCTCTATTCTGTGGTTAGCAGCTGGCTTTTAATAAAATTCCCGGCTGCGGCAGTGTCTAGGACTGCCTTAACATGGCGACTATCGATTCTGACTTCGATCTGGGGAGCTGGTGTTTCTGGTTTTGGATCGCTCAGGGTTAAAATTTGTCCCACCCTTTTGTCTACGCCGGGGGCGACGGGTGACTCGCAGTCCCAGCGCGCGCATTTCCCGGCTCTTCGTGCTTCTGGCGGTTCTTGTTCCCTGTCTCAAGGGANTTCTGGCGGTTCTTGTTCCCTGTCTCAAGGGAGGAGCCCCAGGTAGCTTTCTCCCTCTCAGCGGTTATGCGGGCTTTCACGATAGGGCAATCGCGATGAAAATGTTTCTCAGGGCAGTACCAGCACAGGGGTACGGTTGCCCCTTGGCTTCTAGCGGTTTAGCTATTCTCGGTCATCCGCATCGGGCGGGCATTCGAGGGGGCGGTTGGCGGGCGTGTTGTAACATCTGTTTTACACATTTCGTGATAATCGGTCTCTGCTTCTCGGGCTCTCTCTACCAATTCCTCCATTCGTGTGGCCCGTGGGTATCGAAGAGCACTCCTTATGGCTGGTATTAACAGCTTAGTGATTATGTGCACCCCCTCCGCCTCTGCTCCATCTGGCGCGATACGTGAATATATCTGCGCCTTCCTTCGGATAAAAATCTCTACTTCTTCCCGGCGGTCCTGCTTTTGCGTATAAAAGTCAGTTCGTAGCTCCGTTAATACGTCTTCCCCTGCGAATTTGCTGCTCATGCGGGTCACGAATTGTTCCCACATTACTACAAATTCGCCATACCTGTTCCACCAGGTGAGGGCGGGTCCCTTTAACTGCTCCTGTGCTTTGTGAATCCATCGTTTTATGGGAATCCCCCTGGCCTGAAATTCGCGTTCGCAACTTTTTATGAACTTTTCCGGGTCCTCATGTGGTCTCCCTGAGAATTCCGGTAATACTACCTCTTCTGCTATCCTTCGCTCCTTTTCTACCCGGCTTTCGGTCGTTCTGCCCGGGTTGGAAAGGAGTTCCCAGTTCTTCCGGCCTTGGCATACCCCGCAATAATATACCCAGCCCCTTGTGTCCTCTGCTTCTTCGGGCCACCCCAAACACGCATTGTGAAATGATTGTATACAGGTAGCGCATTGAGTGCGACGCATGCTGCGTCCCGGGCCATCCAGGAAGTCACAGTGCGTCTGCTGTTCCTGACACTCGAGGCATCTGTATTCTGTCCCTCGTGTCGGTCGGAAACTGTCTGGCCAGCCAATACACCCGTTACAGTGTCGTCAGGTGCACGTGCTGCACCGGACCATGTAAAGTCCTGTACCGTGGCATAGCGGCGCACTGCACCGCTCCCTTGGGTCCCCTCTTACGGTGCTCTGTGTCCGATAGTTATCTTGTGTTGTCTCGGACTTTCTCTCTTCGCTCCCTTCCCGGGGTGTTTGAACCCGCATTGTTTCTAAACTCCGCGCTCGTCTCAGGTTGGTATGCCTTGTGGGCGGATTGAATGGATTTGATAGCTTTGCTTCGTCTGATGAGGTCGCCACCGGGTTTTTAAAAAGACTCCCGGAAGTCTCGGACATAATGGCTACGTGGAAGAGAATGCGTTTTCCTAATCTCGGGGTTTTAGACAGGGTTCTTGTTTGCGTCTCTACAGACGTAAACTGGCCACGCGTTGCGGCGCCAAATTGACGTATCCCAGTCTGCTCTCCACTCTGTAGGTGTTCTACAGGGTGATGGAGCGCTAGATCAACCTTATTGTGTAATGACTGATACACACTCAGGGGTGAAATGAGGCGGCAAAAGAACACTTCGGCTTAGGATTTGGTTAGTTAACAGTTATTTATTTCATCGTTACGTCACTCATATATAGGAATGATACACTGCGCTTCTGGGGTCCCGCTCCCTTCCCCTTTCCCTTACCCGTCGGAGGCCTACAGGTCGGAGTTTTAGTTCCTAAACGTCGGGGAAAGGTGGTCGGATATGGAGGCGCGGTTACTTAGCTGCGCTGCTATGGTGTGCTGGTTCTTCTCGATTTCTCGTCTTGCGGTTTCGTCCCTCGGATCGTCTGGATTCACTCCGGCTTCCCACGAGTCCCTCGGATTGACTTGACTTCCTTCGGCGTCTGTCCCGTGAGGTCGGCACGGCCTCCATGTCCTCGGAGTCCCCCGGATCAACTGCCATCTCCACTTCACTGCCGGACTATATCTCCTGTCCTGTCGAGGAATTACCTACGTCAATGACGACCCGATGTACGTCAAACTTCGGCGTGCGTCGATCATATGAAGCAAGCCTCCCGCGCCGCCGAGCGCCAGTCTGTCACCTGGCATGTGCATCATTGGAAGAAACTATCGTGTGACGTCTGTATGCATGTTTGAAACAAGGTCTGGCAGATTGTGACGTCGTCGCTCTGTTCTTTCTCTAGACGCGTCATGTGTCAATACCCAAAACATTTATAAAAACCTTAAACAAAATAAAGAAGTTATTTAAAAATATTATTAAACAATGTACATGTAGGTGGTCCGGAGTTAGATGACAGGTGGATCGACTAAGCTCACGACACAACCGGCCTGCGTCAGGTCGAAAAGTGTCAATCTCGTCATACATGTTAGGTTTTGATGACTTTGACCTTCATCCTTGACCTTGAAGCCAAAACATTCTAAAAAATTCCAAAAAATTTTGAAAAATCCAAAAAATTTTAAAAAATTATTATAAAAATTATTATTAACAAATGTAAATTAAAAAAACGAACATCTCCAGAGGTCCCTCCACAATTACACTTACAAATTTTTACTTGGTTATTTAATGGATTAATTGCTGACCTTCGCTTATTAGTCGGCAGGGCTCCACCACCCTCAACAATTCTCATTCCACGCATGCAAGCATTGTGGTTTTTTTCGTTTATCATTTGTTTTAATTTTAAAAACCTAGGTGGTGCTATTTTCACGATTTGCCCACCAGACGAGCCAGTGACTTAGCCACCAGGTGGCAGCCGTATTTGTTTATGTTTTTGAAAAATAGGTGGTGCTGTTGGCACCCTCCCTATCGGATTTTATGTTCAACACCTAGGGGGAGGTAATTTCTCGATTTCAACGCCAAGCGAGTTGCCGATTCATCGCCCAAGCGAACTGTCGACACTCATATTTTTTATAGGCATAGGAAAATATGTATTATTCTTCATATTTAAAAAAAATAACTAACTGCATGACGCGCGACTTTGACTACCTACATAATTTATTAAATCTATATTTGTTATTAAAAATTAAATTTTAAATTGTAAAAATTATTTTCTATTTAATTATATAATGGTTTATATAGTACAATGGTACTTTACATAATAATTTGTCATCAAATTAATTTTATTACTTTGCATTTTAAATATTAATTTTATTCTGGCAAAGTAGGTAAATATAAAATATAGCACAATTTTATTCATAGGCATTTTATATGCCAATAATAAATACACTCATTCATGCACTTGAAAATATATTACAATATTCTTCGATGTATATGCATCTCAATATATGCCAATTTGTTGTAGGTTACAGTGATATGCATATCGATATTCGCACTTGTGTTGTCCTTGTGCGAAAATATCGTGACATTTATTACACAGACATAGTTTACAGGGCAGGTTATGTAGATAACTACACTTTTGAGGACATGTACCGAAGTCACAAGAGACCTGCTTGCAACAAACCTGGTAGCGAATTACTGATGAGAAATGCACTTCACATTTACAGGTCTTTGCATGTTTAAATAATGGTTGGTATAGCTGCACTGCACCTGACACACAAATTTGACACGCGACAGGGCTTCTTGGCACAATGAAAGCTTTCATGGCGCCGTACACCGTAGCCAAAAGCAAATGTCTCATCATAAATGTGACACTGATGACGACTTAGTGGTTCAGGCTGAGACTCGGGTGGACATGTTGGAGATGCAGGTGCTGGAGCTAAAGAAGCAGGTAACGCCAGTAATGGTGTTCTAGGTACCTCAGCCGAAAAGTTCGATAACTCCATTGAAGATTTCGTAGGTGTCACAGCTGAAGAAGTCGATGGCACCATACCAATCTGAAATGATGGTACTGCACTGGTGGAAGTAGATGCTGCTAGTGACGTAGTCATCACAGCTGAAGAAGTCGATGGTGCTGGTAAAACAGGAGACATCTCACTCGAAAAAGAAATCGATGGCGAGAAACCATTGGCTGGCAATATCCACTCCACTTTAAGGTAACTGGCCACGGATTACCTGGCGTAGAAGCTAGCCAAGACGATCCACCTTTCACATTAACCGTTGTCAAACTAAGC
>NQII01000462.1:119150-170399 GCA_002778355.1 Clitarchus hookeri | reverse complement strand
TTTCCAATCGCTTATAGTATACGTGTATACAAACCCTATGCCGTCATATTGACTTATAACCAATCATACTACACTATTAATACATGGTTGGACATCGGCCAGCCAATCGACGAGTTACCATATTATTACAGCTGACCAACCGCATGCAGGCTTTGAGACATCACACGCTTGCAGGTAGGTAGGCTTTAGGTGCTTATCATTATTATACATACGAACCACACAAACGTTGCAGTCCGTTAGAACCTGTGTAAATTCCTCCAGTCGAAGACATTTACTAGCAGGCACGATCCGGAGACAAGGAAGTCAACCCGGAACACAAGTGCTGAATGTGTATAGACCTCAATAAAGTTTTAGATATCTTTGTCAAACGTTTTTGAAAAAAAAAAAAAAAATTCTTCATTTGCATGTGAACTTAATTTTTTTAAACTAAGTTTTAGAAATATATTGTAATATTTAAGTATTATTTTGCAAAATTTTTTCACCATCAAGCAGTTTTTACTCTGGACTGACTCCTGCATGCTGGCTTCTGCAGGCTGGCTACTGCCAAGATGTTACTCTGATTTAAGAAGGACTAACATATACAGATTCGTCCATGCGCCATATGAAAAACGGCTGATACCGGACACTTTTAAAGAATGCAATTAATTATCTTCATATATATATATATTATTATATACAGGAATGGACAAAATAATATGAACACTTTATATATACACAATATTTATTAATTAGGTGTTGGGCCACCATTTGCTTTTAGAACAGTTGCAATTATTCGCGGAATAGATTCGTAGAGTGTCTGAATAGTTTCCAACGGAATGTTGTCCCATTCTTGTACCAAAACATCCACCAATTGCTTCAATGATGTTGGAGATGGAAATCTGCTCCTCACTCTGCGCTCTAAAACTCCCCATAACGGTTCAATTATGTTGAGGTCTGGCCAGGGAAGATGTTTGATTATATTCTGATGCTCGTCAAATCAAGACTGAACCTTTTTGGCGTGTGTATGGGCGCATTATCATCTTGAAATATGGCAGTGTTTGGCAGCAATATGCTTGTCATTGTAAGAACTTCAACATTCAGGTTGTCGAGATATTAATTCGCAGTAATCCGGCCAGTGATGTGAATGAGAGGACCAGCTGACAACCACGATATAGCCACCCAAATCATAACGGAACCTCCCCCATGCTTGACCGTAAGAAGCAGGCAGTCCGGATCGTAGGCTTCTTTTGGGGTTCTCCATACATAAACCCAGCCGTTTGTAGGAAACAATGTAAACTATGATTCATCGGACCATACCACATTCTTCCAATCATCAAGTTTCCAGGTTTTATGATCGTGGCACCACTTCTTTCGCAGCTTAGCGTTGGCTTCCATTATAAAGGTTTTCGCAATTGCAGCCCTTCCATGAATGTTAGCTTTGTGGAGCTCCCGCCGTACTGTTTTTGTCGAAAGAGTATTACTCAAGTGAGTGCTGAGTTCTGCTGTCACTTTTGCCGCGGTAATTTTATGTTGTCTGGCCACAATTCTTTTTAATGTTCGTTGGTCTCTGTCAGTTAACTTTGGGTTTCGCCCACTATTCCTCTTCGCCAATGATGTTTTACTATGTTTTGTGTATGCTGTCATTACCATGGATACTGTCGCTCGTGAAACGTTAAGCAATTCAGCTGTTTACGTTACAGACGCTCCCGCTAACCGAGCACCAACGATTTGCCCTCTTTTCAAGTCTGAGAGATCACACATTTCATCGATCACTTGTTTTAACCGTCGTGGAACAAATCGTATAATACACTGAAATATAACCTACAAGACTTGGCACGTAAATTGTGCAATACATAGGCGTCGCATTATTTACACGGAAGCAGTGTTGCCAACGTGCAACAAAATGTACTATATTGCATGGTGTTCATATTATTTTGTCCATCCCCTGTATATTAATGGATATATTCATGTATAATATGTTAGTTATTTTTAAACCAGCAAATCAGTAGCATCTTGGCAGGAGTCAGTCTGCAGGAGTCGGTCTGCAGGAGTCGGCCGAGAGTGAAATCTGCTTAACTGTGAAATAGTTCTTAAAAATAATACTTGAATATTGCAATATATTACATAAAATATTTGTCATTAAAATTATTTTCGCATGCACTCGAAAAATCTTGTTTCCTTTTTTAAATTTAGCCTATCTGCTGACCAGCATCCCAGTGAAAGCTGTGTATTCTATATAATTCTTTATAATTAATGTATACAGCAGTCGAAAAGTGAATTTCCGTAGGTCTTTAAAAAGTTTTTAATTNCTATATAATTCTTTATAATTAATGTATACAGCAGTCGAAAAGTGAATTTCCGTAGGTCTTTAAAAAGTTTTTAATTGTTACGTCTTGATTCAGAACATAGTCTACCACCTCATAGATTGTCCCTTTTAAATGTCATATATTATATACTGCAACTATTATAGTAAATGGTGTAATCTGTATTTGTTGATACTAAATAAAGCATAAAATAACAGAAATTNCTATATAATTCTTTATAATTAATGTATACAGCAGTCGAAAAGTGAATTTCCGTAGGTCTTTAAAAAGTTTTTAATTCTTACGTCTTGATTCAGAACATAGTCTACCACCTCATAGATTGTCCCTTTGAAATGTCATATTTTCTATACTGCAACTATTATAGTAAATGGTGTAATCTGTATTTGTTGATACTAAATAAAGCATAAAATAACAGAAATTAACTGTAATTTTGAAAGCCATTTCCAAAGCGTTCAGTAGGTACTTCTGTTCAGTTTGCTGCACCAAGTTCGAAAAAATTTCAGTCCCACACTTTCGTACCAGCCTTCAGGCTGTCCGAAACCGGTCGCCCATCTAATACCACCAGAAGTGACCTGCCTTTTCAACCTCTGGGCCCGTTTGCCTTGAATAGGAGTTGCAGCGCCCAAGCACCTCGCCAGTACTTTCTATTACGCAGTCAAAGTATCACGCTTGCTGAGCTGATGCTGAGGTTGTTAGCGGGTCCTAAGCCGACGCGTGCTTAGTGTCATTAGCGCAGCGCACGTGAACTCCTGAGTCAGATTGACGTCCGAACGGCATGAACACATCGCACTAATGCGCCATTACAGCTCCATTAAGGTAATCATCCTCGGCGCTAATGGCGGAGTGGCTTTGCCTTCCCAGGTTTCTTCCTCGCTGACTACGCGTCTATGCACGGTTGCAGCGCTGCTATTTTCGCTGATGCTTCTCCAACAATTTTCGAAATATTTTATTCTCTTGCGTCGCACCCGGTCGTGCCCGGTCAGGCACACGCCTAATTATGTGTGTTTCGTTACTCCAAACACCATAATTTTTTTTTCCATCACTCTTAACGTAAGCAATGTTATGATTATAGATAATGGGAAGAAAAGACTGTCGTTTAATATTCATAACATTTTTGAATTAACTTCTTACTTCAGAGAATTTCAATGTTCTAACTGAAGATGTTTTTTCACCACGTTCTCAGAAATCCTATGACAGTAAAACATTATTTTTTACCATAATTACAAACTTCTACGCTCAGTGAAATTCAACTATTCGAATCAGTGTAAACGGCTCTACTTAGANTATACTGCAACTATTATAGTAAATGGTGTAATCTGTATTTGTTGATACTAAATAAAGCATAAAATAACAGAAATTAACTGTAATTTTGAAAGCCATTTCCAAAGCGTTCAGTAGGTACTTCTGTTCAGTTTGCTGCACCAAGTTCGAAAAAATTTCAGTCCCACACTTTCGTACCAGCCTTCAGGCTGTCCGAAACCGGTCGCCCATCTAATACCACCAGAAGTGACCTGCCTTTTCAACCTCTGGGCCCGTTTGCCTTGAATAGGAGTTGCAGCGCCCAAGCACCTCGCCAGTACTTTCTATTACGCAGTCAAAGTATCACGCTTGCTGAGCTGATGCTGAGGTTGTTAGCGGGTCCTAAGCCGACGCGTGCTTAGTGTCATTAGCGCAGCGCACGTGAACTCCTGAGTCAGATTGACGTCCGAACGGCATGAACACATCGCACTAATGCGCCATTACAGCTCCATTAAGGTAATCATCCTCGGCGCTAATGGCGGAGTGGCTTTGCCTTCCCAGGTTTCTTCCTCGCTGACTACGCGTCTATGCACGGTTGCAGCGCTGCTATTTTCGCTGATGCTTCTCCAACAATTTTCNTTTCTTCCTCGCTGACTACGCGTCTATGCACGGTTGCAGCGCTGCTATTTTCGCTGATGCTTCTCCAACAATTTTCCAAATATTTTATTCTCTTGCGTCGCACCCGGTCGTGCCGGGTCAGGCACACGCCTAATTATGTGTGTTTCGTTACTCCAAACACCATTATTTTTTCCCATCACTCTAAATGTAAGCAATGTTATGATTATAGATAATGGGAAGAAAAGACTGTCGTTTAATATTCATAACATTTTTGAATTAACTTCTTACTTCAGAGAATTTCAATGTTCTAACTGAAGATGTTTTTTCACCACGTTCTCAGAAATCCTATGACAGTAAAACATTCTTTTTTACCATAATTACAAACTTCTACGCTCAGTGAAATTCAACTATTCGAATCAGTGTAAACGGCTCTACTTAGNATTTTTTACCATAATTACAAACTTCTACGCTCAGTGAAATTCAACTATTCGAATCAGTGTAAACGGCTCTACTTAGAATCGGTGAAAAACCGCTGATTGTTTACGTGAAAAAATTTCACTGATTGAATTAGTGACGTGAAACAATTCCACTGATTGAATAAGTGACGGCCAACTGCAGCTGCGAATTGAATATAGTTTTTAAATTATTTAGCCAAATAATTACGATAAATAAACATATTTACAATAGTATACTCTTTATATTGCGCAATTTAACATAATTTAATAAAGTAAAAAGTTTTCTGCATGTGGCTGCAATTGAACTCGCACGCCCTTACCATCCCAGCTACCAAACCAATGTGATAAGAAGGATGAAAATATATGTTTTATATCCTCACCAAAAGCAAGTAGTTTTAAATTGTATGCTCTTACTTTTTGTTTTGGGTTTGATTGATACCCTTACAATTGTTAAAATGAATAGTACTAATGAGTGCACTCTCTTTACCACATTTTATGTAATTTAAACCTACAAACAAAGCGCTTTGAAGATTACATGTCATCAACGAAATGAAAGACGTATAAAATGAATGAAAGACTAAATGTTCATGTTACCTCATAAAATTGTGTTTTGAAATATGAAACACGTTTTCAAAAAGTATTTTTTATTGGTTTTATTAGTTTGTGCGTTGTTATTTCACATGATACACGTTGTTTTACGGCAATTTTAACACGTTATTTGGCCGACCTTTTTACACGCTTTAACTGATACATCAGTCAAAAAACAGTAAAAAAATGACATATGAATCAGTGGAAAATGTCACTGAATCAATAAGTGAAGGAAAATTGGCATTTTACCATTTGTCAGTTATATTCACTGAAGTGACTGCTGAATCAATTAATTACTGTTAACTGACTGAAACAGTGTAATTCTTACTGATTATGATTTAGAGTTTATATATCGAGTAAAATATAATGCCCAAACGAAATCAAATACTTTATAAGTTCTAAATAAAGTTCGTCACGAATGGACCTAATAGCTGTAACGATACAAATTGACCAAAACTACCAGCTCTTACAGAAAATTGTTTGCAACTTCCTTATAAAGTATTTCACTTTAGAAAAATAAGATTACCCATCTGTTCGACTTCAGCAGTGTCTGCCCAGTGTAGTTTTAAAAATTTTACCATTCACATTCTCTACTTGGAAACTAATTTAGCTGTACAATCCAAATAATATGGACCGAAAATAACACAATATAATATTTTAATTTAACGTCTATATTGACTGAGTTTGTTTTGCTACATTTTAAAATATACATAAAATCGTAAGTATAAAATAAGGTTGTTATTCTTAAAACAAGTAAAGTTTACGTAATTGACTAAACAGAAAGATAAAAAGAATTAAAAAAGTTAATTGCATTTAATTATTTTGCTAAGGTACAAAACCACAGTAATCCCCGGTGACCTTCAATAATGCGAAAATCGTAGATTATCATGTTTTTTATCATTTTTATTTCGTGAAATACAATTTAAGTACAATCGTATTTATTCTACCTGCGAAACGTTCTTGGAAAAATATCAGGAGACCGGTTCGCTCGGATATCCTTAATAGAATACTTGTGAAGTGGGAAGATAAAATTAATTACTACAGAATATATATTATTTTTAATTAACAGACACTGAAAAACATTTCTTAGTGGTAAATTATTTTTATAGTCTACACAGCTCTTCGTCAGTGATTTAAATTTAAGTATTACTTTCAGATCATTATGTCTGTTGTAACCAAAAAATAATTTCGTTATCATCACAGAATATTTTGGATGGGTCGTTTTGACAAAACGTTTTATAGTCATCGCAATGTAAGTGAACGAATATTAATGACAAACCATTGGAAAACTTACGTGGGAGACAGTAACAGCCGAGCACCTTTCAAACTGGCAACAGAAGCGACGCAAGTAAGAAGGATCTATAACTGGGTCACTGGATCTACACTGCGCCATAGGTCAAAGGGGTTGAACGACGGTTTCTAGAACATTACTGTGCACCACTAATCCTGGGTGGGGTTATTCAGAAGGAGGAAATACACGAACACGAGGCAAACTTCTCCGTAATAACAGTTCGGAAAATGTTGACTACTGAAGTTCTATAGAAATAGTTATTTGTTAAAAATACGTATCTGATTTAGTAGAAATTATCAAAAGGAAAAAATTAACCATATCTCTCAAAATGGGGGGAAAATAGACTAAAATTTGAACTTAACATTACTAAAAATTCGGGAAATAACCATTGTGAGCTTAAAAATAATTTTGTAGAAAACACCGTTTCACTACAGCTGCTTTAACTGGGAAATCAGATATTTTCCAGGAACTAATTGAATACCTCCGAGCTTTAGGCGATACAGAAAGGAAAGCGAAGAAATAAAATGCGTGGTTGAAAAATATAATATCATTTTCTTGAATACAAAGTAAAATGTAAAATTATATTTCACTAAGCGGTTAGTTTGCGCCATCGTCTAAAATCGATATTTGATCGTGGTTTCGTTTTTCATGTTCTAGCGATATGGAAGAAACTAGAGGCTATCATGACATTTTAAACGCCTGTTACGAAAATCGGTCCACCGAGAAGCATATTCGAAAACTTTACATTAGGTAGTATAATCGTAATTGATAAGGAAACGTGTCACGATATTAAAATGGAAGGCTTCGAAATTTAATGTAGCTAATTCGGGAATTGACCAAAAGCCACAGAACGGTAATCTTGGCTTCATTAGGGAAAACGCGGTATTCCATTGACGAAGTACCGAGGAAAATGGACACATATTACTGAAATCTACTTGCAAGCATATGAATTAACTTGAGAAAATAAAACATGACTTGTAATAATATGTTAATTTCAATATGTAATATATTCGCGGTTTCTTCGCACTTTCTTTTATTTAACCTTGGAAAAAGCACCCCATGTATGACGTGTTTGGTTGTTTCTTATATGTGTTACAAGCGTTTAAGATATGTGTCAACATTAAATTACCTCGTTTTAGGTTAAATTGAACGTTAACTTTTATTTATCTATAAATCATATTTTATTTTCTATCTAACATGAATAATGACAGAGACAACACATGTGCGTTTGTAATGTTTTAGTAAAATAGTTCTTATACAAAATATTATTACACTGAGCGCGCACGAATGCTGCGCTGAACATCAGGCGCAATTATCTAAGCTTTGTTTGCATGAGGCGGAGGAATATCCTGGAAATAGAACTTTAACAGGGTTTCAGAAAAGTTGGAAGTAACCGTGAATGGACTATAAGCAAAATAATAGTACTCTTGTGTAGTGTTGACAGTGAATGTGTAGGTGATATGATTGCGAACTTGTCAGCATCATTGGGTGGGTTTGAAAGATATTGGGCGGTGTGAATAAAAACGAGTACGNTGATATGATTGCGAACTTGTCAGCATCATTGGGTGGGTTTGAAAGATATTGGGCGGTGTGAATAAAAACGAGTACGACGAGTATTTACTTACAAGTCAAGTGTAACGAGTATTTAAACTCCAAGTAAACCGATGTGAATAAAGCGTCGAGTTTACTTGTGACCGTGTACTCGCCAACCCTAGGGTATACTAGGAAGTATTTACTCGCGAGACAACTGGATTCACAAGAAAGGCAAGTAAATACTTGTTGCGCCACACATACTACGCATCATTTCCTGTTGTGACTTGTTCTGTTTTCGCCTCTAAACTAACCTTGACTCCCCGTCATTACTCAAGTCAGTTGTCGTTCCCGTTTGTTTTTGTCCTCTTGCAGCTATGGATGAAAGTAGTGTGACTTCCGGTTGTGACAATAGAGCTATTTTTGTAGCGTTATTGAAAGACTATAGTGTTGTGCTAAATAAATCCATGTTGCCTAAAGTTGCATCTGCTAAAGAGAAGGCATTGGGATGTTTAGCCGACCAGTTTTCGAAAAACGTTGGGAAGCAAACTAGTGTTGGACAGTTAAAAAAGCTACTGAACAATATGAAAACCGCAGTCAAGAAAAAAACTGATGTCAACGCAACTGTAAATAAACCAATATCATTGTTGTCATGGGAGGCAGATTTCCTACAAATTTGCGATTCAAACGAGAACCCAGTTTATTGCAAAATACCTGGGGCTTCATGCGTTGGATTGGGAACAAGTTCTACGTCAACATTGCCTGAACTCAATAATGAGGAGAATCAGAATAGGGAAGACGAAGATGACCCCGTTGACATATTATTAGCATCAAACCAGCCCATCACACCAGTGACTTGCATACGTAAGAGCGATGCGACGAAGTTGAAAAAAGATAAGAAATTGAAACTCTCAGCTGAAACTGAAGAGACGTCAAAGTTAACAACTGGTGAGCTGCAGCGTTTATTATTACTTGAACAAATTAAGCTAACAAGACTTCAGGCTGAACGTGAACAACTGATGATAACGGAGTTGAACCTGAGAGCTGCACAACACAGACGAACGGAGTCCGTTGAACAACGCGTTGCGGTTGAAGAAGACGATGTCTTAAAAGAATTTTTGTTTTTGAAATAAATTGTATCCTGTTCCCTTTCCTGAAATATTCCTTTTCTCTAAAAAAAAAATTAAATAAATAATAAAAATAATAATAAAATAAATAAAAAACAAAAATAAAAAATGAAATAAGTATATAATATACGTCACGTACACAGCNTTGAAGCCCAATCTGCCTTGGCCTGATCCATATCTTCAATAGTGCGTGGAAATTTAATCCAATCTTCAGACTTCGACACTATTTTATCCAATACACTTGAAAATGTTCGGCTGACGGTACTTCTTTCAACCCCCACGTCGTTGGCAACGCCACTTTGGAATCCTGGATCACTAACGTATCTCAGAAAAATTTCCATCTTTTTCCGTGCAGTTAATCCCCCACCCCTTGCATCAGTGTTTTCATCAAGAAAGTGTGAAGTGAGAAAATCTACGTTTTCGCTCTCAAACCGTAATAGTCCCTTAGATAGATCGGGACTTATATCACGCCGGTCTCTATAATGTTTCACACCACGCAGGTTCATAAATGCAGCCATCTTTCGTGTACAAGTACGACTGCAAGTCTGGGGTCGGGTTGACTTGCGAATGGACGAGTATTTACTTGCTACAGAAGCATTTACTTGCGTTTATTCACACCAAAATTGTCCTTTTTCGGGGTTTTACTAGCCTGTCAAGTATTTACTCGCGAGTAAGAGTAAATACTTGTTTTATTCACTTCAATTTTGGCGTTTACTTGTCATTTTAATATATTCAAGTATTTACTTGTCCTACTCGTTTTTATTCACACCGCCCATTATGCTGTATGTGCGAAAAGCGGTCATCACTTGGGCAGACTCTAACCGGAGTGGATAATTCCCAACCCCTCGTTAACTGCCAAGTGGACTCCAGGAGACTTCAAAGTCGGCTTCTTTCCTTAAGTAATTGCTCAATCTCGCGGATATTTGGTGCGGAGTTGAGGTATCATTCTGCGTCGATAAGTCCAGGCGGTGTAACGGTTGCCGTGTGTGCACATTTCATTTTGTTTATTTGGGTTCGCACGACACGTGGACTGTCATTCGGAGTTTCAAACGTCGGAGAAGCCCTTCCTTTCACAGTTCGCGGAAATCAATAGTTGTATAAAATCATATGAAACTTTTCCACCTGCCCCAACGCAGATTTAATTCTTAGAAGAATTCACTTATTTTGCTCCACAAAGTTAGTTACGCTCGCTCAAATTGTCTCGCTCGCTTTTGAACGCAGTTGCTAACTTCACAATTACGATGGCCGTTGCGGTATAGAGCTCTGAGAGAATAGATCGACATTTTATATTCGAGCGAAAAAAAGTATTGGCATCCCTGAGGCTTCGTTAGTCACATTTCGGATGCACAAAGGATAATGTAATTCGTAGTAGTTGGTACGAAAGGATTTGCGAAATCAACAACGCTATTCATACAAACACTGTTCAGTAGACTGTTAATTTATAGAATGCCTTCGGGTGTCTCCCTTTCTTTGTTTTTAAAAACGGTTTTGTTTGGTGAAGTTTGTTTGTGTGCTGAGCTAACGAACTTTAGCACTCGGCAGACTCGCCGAGCCCTCTAGTGCCCAGTATGCTACGGCCGGCAAAAGAATGGCCGCTGTTATTGTTCGTGTATCGACAGGTTACATGCCATTTGATTCATGCGCGATTCCGCGGATTCACTCGATTAGCGTTGTTCAAGCGTGGTTTCATTCTCTCTCGCTTTTGTTTTTGTGACGATTTAATTTGGTGTTGTTATGAAGTGTCGAGACTCGCGTGAAATACGCCTATATAAATCATGAACTTCCGAAGCTTGTTGGTTTTTGCGAAGACACGCATTACTGCTTGAAGTTTTGCCAGGAACTGTCCAGAATAATTAATACGCTTAATTTTCATAGATGGATCTAGTAATTCCCTCAGTTTATATTGACGCATGTTTTATGAATTTTTTCAGGTTCTATCGACCATTTATAAAAAAAAAATCGTTTTACGTTTAAAATTTGCATAGTTAGTAACAGCAATAAGGAGATAAAATAACCAGAAAACTATATCTTCATTTAATAAAAATCACGTTTGCATTGTGTTGTTATACTAAAAATTTGTTTTATGCTGTGTTAAAATATCCCCAGAATTATACTTGTCATTATGGCGACGATTAAAAATAAACATTTAAATGAGTTATTCGCACATCTTATTGATTTGTCAGTTTGAATTCGTTTTGCGTAAATAATGTAACACGAACTATTACATTATTAAATAAAGTGTTTTAACTCCAATATCGTTATCTTCCCGGCATAAAATGTAACGTTAGCAGTAGAATAATGTAGAAAAGTAGGGCAAACTGGCACCTGGCACTGGCGCCGTCCGGCGGCCATGTTGTGGCGTCACCCAACCGCCATCAAATATCTGATTGACCTGGACCTGTGACCTTGACCCCATGCCAGAAACATTGAATAACCTTAAATAATAAAATTAATATCCCAAAAAATTTAAAAATTAAAAAAATTACAAAATTATTTTTAACGATCTACGCGTAGGAGGTTCGGGATATATGACAGGTGGATCGACTAAACTCGAGACATGACCGGCCCTCGCCAGGTGGACAAGTATCCATCTCGTCAGCCATGTTAGATGTCGGTGACCTTGACCCATGACCTTGAACCATGACCTTGACCCCGGTGACCTTGAAGCCAATTTTTTTATAATACCAGAAAATATACAAACATTAAATAATTTATAAAAATTCCAGAAATTTCTTTAAAATGGATTTAAAAAAATTATTAAAATTTATAATTAAAACACGTTTATTTCCAGAGGTCCCAACACTACCGACCGTCGTCAATTTTTTATTGATTATTTAATCTGTCAATTGCCTGCGTTAGCTAATTAGTCGGCAGGCCTCCACCCCCTTCCACGCCATGCCATATATACTGCCAATATATTTTAGTATCAGCCACTACAGTAAACTGGTAACATGTTTCAACTACCAATATATATTATATTTAATTTTGTATTTATTCTTAAATGCAAGTATTTTTACTTAAACTGTTTTTATATAAATCTTTTAAGGGGGGGGGGGGTGTTTATAAAAATACCAGAATATTTTATACACAATATTTATACATTAAAGTACGACATGAGAAAAAACACAGGGATATTAAAGGCAGTCATCGGTGTTTGCAGCTCGATGTATGCATCGGCTACCCAGAAATTGTAGTGGGCTTGGAAACCCTATCACTTGACGTACGATCATCCATTACATCGTTTCAGCACCTTCTCGACCAAATACACATCTGGAAACTTTGTAGGCAGGATCTCCTCGGAATAGAAACCTCAATGGATGAGAGCATTAGTCAGATCCTCGAGAAAATAGGTCCTCGGAGCATAGTTGCGCTTACGTCGAACACGAAAGAGTTCGGTACTCCAATTTTCTGTAAATATTTTCTCGAATATGCTTTTATGTTGGAGATACGCACCAGGTCTCCAACCTTAGTTTTAGGCTTGTGTGGGATCCTCCTTTTCACGTCAGTGTACAACGTTCGAATGGAGTCGTCTTTCACGTCTTCGGGCTTCATGAGCGTGGTAGAGTTAACGGTAGGATTGTACTCTCGTACGAGTTTTAATAGTATATCCAGCCACTTGTAGTTACCATTCGCAGCGAAATGCCTCCACGTCAACAAAATGTAATAATACTAAAAATTTTTTAAAATATTTTGACGCCATCTAGATCTGCAGTTTTAATGCGTGATTTGTCATTGTCAAATGCAAATTCCAACACAATATTTTAATACTGTAGATGTCTCCCTATCGAACGGCCATCACGTTTAGCTCCTGATTTGACAGTTTTATTGTTAGATCAACTGTTCAAAATATTTTCATCAATTCAGAATGTATTCCTACGGTGCTCTCGAATGTGCAAACCGAATAAAACAGTCGTCAGCAGGAGAAACTGTGTGATTATCGCAAGCGCATTTAAACAGTTGACCGCTTAGCATTTTGCGTCATACAGGCTAGACGTGAGCGGGAAATAAGGCTCCGTATTCACATCTCCGTATTCACATCTCCGTATTCACATCTCCGTATTAACCCTGCTGGAGCGGGCCATCTCTTCATCGCCCTAGTGTTCCGTTCCCTTCCATCGAACGTTCCGTTTTCGCTGGGAACAAAAAGGGACGAGGTAACGCTCGTGACAAGCCAAATGACCCCACACGGTGTTTGAGTCTCGGAAACACCTCCCTACTCCACTTGTGCTGTACAAGGTCCTAAGGGAACAACTTTCCTGGTGTAAGAACTATTCCCACTTTGCAATGGTCTACTCTGCGTCTCCTGTGATCACTCCAAACAAGCAACAAGCGCTGCCTGAGATACTACGTTCTTGTAAGTCTGTAGTAAGGGAGGGATCCTACAGGACGTTTTATAAGTTCCAGGACGCTGCAATATAAAACAATATAAGACGAAAAAACTCAGTACACAAACGTACATAAATATCGCAATATTAACAATGGTAATGTTAAGACGAAAATACACGGTACACAAGCATATCCTAATATGACAATGCTAACAATAACACAATGTAACAATATTCGTAGAAAAATGCATTGTGATTTAGGCATCGATTGGATCAGTGTGACGTCCATTGTTTTCGTAGCACAAGGTAATTTTACGCCACGTGGATGCGCAAACCGACGCAACATGCTGCGTGTATGGTTGCAAATGTGCTGCCCCGACCGTCGACCTTCGCCATCTTAATCAGCCTCCGGAATCATGAAAAGGGTGGGGTCTCTCCAATTAGGCTTTAATCAAAATGTGACGGGTTAAATATTTGTAAAATATTATCATTTAATATTTCAGTATATGTGTATAGCTTCCCCCGTTCACATTCAATCATGTTTATATTGAAATAATATTGTACAACCTTAATGAAAAATAAACCTCTTTTATATAGTGTTCATTATACAACTCTTATCAATAACTTGTTACACCCCTAGATCCTCTTTAAGGATAAGTGTCAACACAATATCAAATTCGTAACACTATGCATGGAAAAATTTAGAGTGAAGGAAAAGATCTGGGCGGCTTTTTACATCGAGGTTTGACAGCCGACGAGGGTGAAGAAATGTGAGTATGGAGCAGCGCCGGAATGAAAGGACGGGGTAAATGGGAGATACCCGAGAAAACCCGCTGACCAGCGCCATCGTCTGGCACGATTCCCACATGCAAAAATTCGGGAGTGACACCGACGGGAATCTAACCCGGTTTGCCTAAGTAGGAGGCAAGTAGTCTAACCACTAAACCACCACAGCCCAAAACATTTCGAGAAATGCAACATTTAGGACATTGTAAGGGCGTTGAAAAATACACTTCATATCAACACTCAGAGATATAAATGTTTTAACTTAAATGTAAGCTATTCTGACACTCATGAGCTGAATTTGTCTGATTCCGAACACGTTAAGGACGTTTACGCAGTTCATATTTTCTCTTATAATTCGGGACTATCGGACGATTGCCTAAAGGCGGGTGCTCTCGATGCGACCGGGGCCGCGGTGGGTGAGCAGTTAGACCGTTTGCCTCCTACCAAGGCGAATAGGATTCAATACACGGCCGGGTCGCTCCCGGATTTTCGCATGTGGGATTCGTGCTGAACGATGCCGCTGGTCGGCTGGTTTTCTCAGGTATCTCTAGTTTCCCCCGCCCTTCCATTCCGACACTGATTCCTTATCACCTCATTTCGCCCTTATCGGCTCTCAAGACCTCGTTGTTAGGGGCCACCCACCTATTTCCACTCCACGCGATGCGACCGCGACCCGCGAATGCCACCGCGACGACAGTCGTTTTTATGTGGAAATGTGGTCGCTGGATGTGCGTGTTTCTTAAAAAAAAAAACAGGTGATCGCTGTTGTTGAGTCATCGGCAGCGCAAGACATCCCACCAACATAACAGTATTTTTTCTGTTTGTGACAATGTTAGCCGCCTGAGCCATGTTACTAATTCCGAGTAATGGATTACTTCTAACATTGCATAATGTTTCATTTGGACCCCTTGCTTATCATCATTTGGTCGATTACAACCGGTATATTTGTGTTTTTATATACGTCACAGTTAAAATTAAACCATATTATCGTGGACTCAAGACACACATTAGAATGTGCTTACACACCGAAGAAATGGATTACATTTCTTGACGATTGTACGTAGAATTACCTTCTAACTGATGTTGCAACGTCTGGAATGTTCAACCTGCTCTTCTCGTAAAGTCATAGAATCCAAAAATGTTTTTATCGTGCCCTATATTGCCAGTGAGGCATTATTCAGCAAAAGTGTGGAACAAGTTTGATTATCGCGTAAATTTCGTTCGGGCCGCTCATGGTGGTCATATTGAACATTTATGAATGTATGGTAAACAAACTTTATGGTTCCACGGTTTATTTGATTGGTCAATTATGGTTGTTGGCTGTTTGGTTTTGATGTTATAGACCTTCAAACTTGGGGTGTTATTTTATACTCAACCTCTATAGATAGTTTTCGGTTTATCACTAGAAATCTCGATTGCTTAAAAATCGCAGACACAAGTTTCCACAGTTCCACGTGTTAGGCATATGTTCTGTTTGGTAATTGCACGTTAGTTTGGTGCAAATACTCGCGAAATGCGGGTGGAGGTGGCAAATTCCCAAAACTATCATAATATTCTGGGTGTTTACCCTTTTTTACAAAGCCATCCAGGGCGTACTGGGCCCGGCTGTCATGTCCAGATTTTTTATGGCACATTCGTGTCTCTTGGATATAGGGTGCAAACCATCTCTCATTAACACTTCACGATGAAATATTTTCAATTTGCGGACAAACAGTTCGAAATACACGATCCTCAATGCGCGTCTAGGCAGATTCACTTTGATTTCCTTCTTCGATTATTTACTATTTTTTCCTCCAACAATTTATCCTCATCTTCCCCAATAGGGGAGATGACGTATGTAGAGACCATGGCCATTTTCTCCCCATGACCATAGGTTCCAATTTTTGGTTTTGGTGGTGGGTTTCCTCTACCTTATTTTCTATTGTTCGAAGCCTCCTTCACGCCACTTACAAATATTCGTGACTGCCTCGGCGATGCTGGCCAGAGTAGCGATTGCAGGTTTCAGTGCGGGTAGGAACACTGCTACCTTGTCCGTCCCTTTCCTCTTGGTCATTCGAGGGCGCTGCCATTGCCTTGTCCTTGCACGTAGACCCATGGCTATTTTAACCTTGACTTTCATGATGTTAGATACGCCTCATGCGGCTATTTGTTCTCCGAGACTAGCGGCTGCCGATTTTCTTATTTCGTAGGCCTTCTGTGCAAGTATCTTGTCTGCCTGGAGCCAGCTTACAGATCATGGTATGGGAATAGGCGATGTCTTTCTGCTTGCACGCTCCATGCAGGGCGTTTATACCCATCTCGTTGCATGACAGCCTTTCAGCTAGCCTTGTTCCTGGCCCGCTGAACCTGTATCCTGGCATGTAAACTTCGAACGGGAGATTATTGATGAGTGAATCGGCGATCCGACGGTCAGATTTCACCATATTTACCTTACGGTGTATTGAATTCAACTGAGTGAGCAAACTATAAATGTTTTTCTTTTATAGAGTTTTGTTTCAGTATAATGGATGTTATCTAACAGGACATTAGTCTCCCTGTGCGTATCACTGGGGAAGATGCCAAAACAGAGCACGAATCACGTCATGGTGCCCTGTTGCCCTGTTGTCTAATAGCATGCGAGGTCTGTCTTGTGGGCCGTCCGGATGTGGGAAAACATGCGTCTTACTGAGCATGCTGGAAGTAGCAAACTGCCTTAGGTTTGAGAACGAAATTCGCTCCAGCTACCAAAATACCAGCGATTGGCATGAGTACTGCAGGTTGTGGATTGCATGGGTTATTTCCCGTGCAGCGAAAATGAGAAGTTGGTGCCTCCGAACGAAGCTTTTCCAAACCTGATTATTTGTCTTCTATAACATTGCCTGCTTAAAACAAGCTTGTATTCAAGAATATCTTAGCATGGGAGGTCACACGAATGTGGACTGTGTGTACGTCAGTCAAACTTATTGCCGTGTACCAAAGCAACTGCTTCACGACAATGTGAATTTTCTCTATTGGTTCCTCTTAGAAGACACTATTTTACACCATGTTTAAGACGATAATGTAAATACAGACATGAAGTTGGCAGAATTCAAAGATAAGACTTCTTTGTGCTGGAAAGACAAGTTCGGAATATTGTTGATCGTAAGAGACTTCTCGCTACATAAAGGCAGGTACAGGCGTTGGTTTGATCAGTTTATCCTACGAACACAACCATGAGTCACGGAAGCATTTCAAATTTTGGCGGCATCGATCGTAACGATGACATTGAACATGGGCAAAATCGCTTCACCACTGCACGCAAAGAAGAATTGCCCCTTATCGGTCGAATATTGGAAAGTGTGAAAAATGAAACGGGGTGAAGATTTGGTGGTGGTCGATGAACGCTTTGCGACATTGGAGGCGCGGATAATCGACCTCATCAATGTTTCGAAAGGTAAGAGACGAGAAGAATTGAAGGACCTACAAAATGTATTAATCTCCAAACTGGCTGTGAAAACTGATGTTGCGAGGCATATTAAGAAGATATTGGATCCTTTCGTTGGACAGCATGAAAATATCGAAAAAACCATCTCAGAAATTCATGAGCTATTTCCTACAAAAAGGTGAGGTCGATATATACATGTGCGAAACGCCTTTTCCACTCAGTGAACTATGTGTAACCCAACATAATTGGTGAGCGATCTTCAGCGAGCGATCAAGGTGGTACGGACCTAAAAGTTACTCACGAAAAATAACAGAATGGCCATCGAGAATCTAAATGAGGAGCCTCTCAAACCTATTACCCTCCGGCAAGACGAAATTAGAAAAAACCGAGTGTCGGGGACGATGTTTGCATTAAAATCAAACATGGAATCATGGTAGAAGAACCGACCCCGATGCATAAACGGAAAATAAACCCGGAATTGCCCGAATCGTAATGCGCATCACTAGCTATGAAGACGGTTTGCACCTCATTGATTTTCTGCGTGCGCAAGAATGGAAAAGAACACGAGAGTAAGGGCCCGATGTGGGCACTCTTCTATCTCATTACATCGTTTCCTACTCTGGCCGTACTGCCAATAAGACTTATTTATGGCTTGCAGAAAAGTAGTGGAAAATGGTACCTTGGAAATAACGAAGTTATGAGCTTGCAGATCGGAAAGCACAAGGCGAAAATCACGCAGGGATTGAACGAACTGTTGTTTCGTAGGCACCCTGAACATTACACAGAATCGGATTTGCGCAAGTACCGCAATTTGTTCAAGCAAAGTCTCCCATATTACGCCGAAAATAACCCAGCATCACATCTATTTAAAGACACGGCACACGAATAATTCCCCATTATAGTCGTACTGTTTCCTAGGGTACATGAAATTGGTGGCTTGGGTTTGACTCAGAAATTAAAGAGCAGAGAAAAAATTGGCTATCAGTATTGGGATGATCCGAATTAAATTGTGGATAGGCTGAGACTTCAGATTGCTTCGTAGGCAAGAACTTGAGGAGGTAGGCTCCATTTCGAAATGAACAAGTGTGCAGTTACTGACGAGCTGAACAAATACGCTAGGATAAATTACCCACGCAGATAATATGTCATGAAAGGGCTACACGTTACTTTGGAGTCTGACCTGATCGAAATGCAAGACTTCGTTCGTGTGAATATATGTCACTGCTACACTTTTAACATAATCGATACTTCTTCCAAGTATGCGGCCAGCATCGTCGAGCATTTTCACACGATGCTCAAAGCTAAACTGAGGAGACATTTCACGGCGAACGGAAACTACAAGTGATTAGATATACTCCGGAAACTAGTTCGCGAGTACAGTTCTATCGTTCATTCTGCCAATCGCATGAAGCCCGAAGACATGAAAAAAGACTCCCTGTTTTGGACCGTGTATGGTTTTCCAATTAGGAGGGACCCACACAAGCCTAAGACAAGATCGGTGGCTTGGTATGGATTTAAAAAAATGGGGAATTTTACCACAAAGGCTTCCGTCAGAACTGGATTGCAGAGTTGTACAAGTTAGAGAATATACAACACTCTTATCCACGCATGCATTACCTCGAGGACCTACATGGCGAACCCATCGTTGGCGGATTTTACACCGAAGAGATCTGGCCTACGCAGTTTCCAAACATGTATTTGGTGGAGAAGTTGCTGAAACGTTGTAATGGTCGCGTGTACATGCGGTGGCTAGGGCACTCCAAACGTGATGATTCCTGGAACGCCGAGAATGACGTTCTGGCGTAAAAACCCTGCTAAAAGTTTTATGTAATACTAACACATAATTTTTAATATAATAAATAGTCACATGTGTGCTGAGAAGCTCGTTCTTTCATTTATATCAATACTGTCCTTCCAATGCCTGCGGGCTGTTATGTATGCATGTATGGGTGCTAGATTAATTCTCTAAATGTTTAAAGATTGGGTAAAACTATGATACATTTCATACACATATATTCTTAACTTGGTGTATTCATGTTTTTTTGGTGTACTAACTAGAACATGATTTTTTTTTCTGTATGATGCTTTACATTGGATGTAATCGACATAATAATTATTTAATCCATATTTTAGGTTTTGCATGCAAATTATTCCAAGCTTTGTTAACTAACATAAAGCTGATTATTAATGGATTGTGTGAATATTTATATACATTTATTTTCCTGTGTGCTGGCTGTAACTTTGGTTTATAGGTGTTTGGAATGCATGTGATGGAAGTTCTATTTTTATGGAATGTTTTGTCTTTTTTTTTTACGAAACAGTATGTTAATGTGTGTAATTTTTTCATCAGTGTGTTTTGTTTGTCCACATCCTTATGTTATGTAGGTTTTTCATAAATCAGTATGTTATGTCTGTTTTTCACGCATCAGTATGGTAATATGTATAGGTTTTTAGTCAGCAGAGTAACGTGTATATAATTCTTAAGTGTCGAACCTGGATCCTCCTGTCAGTGTGCCCCTGTGTGTATCCTTAAATGAGCTAAAGCCAAAAATATGTTTCTTTTTCTGGCGTATTATAAAATAAATACGCATTCCTGAATTATTATTGCAACGTATTAAAATTTTAGATGATAAATGAATAAGCGATCAATCTCTGTTGGAATAATAAATGTAACGTAGCTGGCATGGATCCACAGCTGTAGGTGAGCGAGGTGCTCGCCTTTTTTCTCAGGTTCCACGTGGCCTGTACACCCACCTGCTGCATGTTCAACAGGAAGGGCAAAGTACATTTTATGCACGGCTGCCAACTCGTCAATACTGCATGCGGTGCCAAAACTTACCTCCGGCCATTTCTACAGCCACTACACAGCACGTCTAGAGATAATTTTCAAGGCCGCTTTCACTTGCAAAGTGTTTTACCTCCAATCCTTAATTTATTTTAATAAATCATTATGTTCATACATGTAAAATATATCATACATTATTTTAGAGATGGCTAGAGTCTCATTAAAGATTTAATATTTTTGGTTTTTTAATTATAACAAAACTGATAAATGCCAAATTTTTTTTTCTAACAGTGTTTTCTTGACTTACATGAGCAGGACATAAACCGAGATAAAATAAAATTTTATATATTTCTTTAAACACCTATTTATGAATGCATACATATCATAGTATTATTACTATTCTTCTAATACAAGGAATACTTTTTTACACGTGTTTCTTCTCTGAGTCATGTGTGGCATAACACACTTATAATATTTTTTTAATGTACTGATGCTAATAGCTCCCTGTGATTTGCAGGATGGTTCATAGGATACAAGTTACCTACCTGGTGCAGACTACGGGCACCGTGGGTGTCGAGGGTTGAAACCTCGGACAATGTTTCGTCTGCTTTCTCTCTGTGGCCAAGGTGGCTGTTTTCCTCTGCGATGGGGTGGGGCAGGGGATGCTACTGTTCTTGCCAGGGGAGAGGTGGGTCTGCGACTGATAGCAGCTGGGTGAGGGTGGTATCTTGAGACGGTGATCTCTCCTACGAACTAATCGAGAGTGGGGTGGGGGTAAGCAATCACGTGATCTCTAAATAAAGATGTATTTATTCGGCGAAAATAAAGACACTGTCCGAGTCTGTGCCCATCAAGTTGGGTACTTTAAGGGCGGATCGAATACCAATGTACTAACTGCTTTTACCCACCTAAGTATTGATGAAATATGGACGTTACGCATCAGGGACTCAAAGGCTCCTTACAATCCTTGAACGACGAAGGCTGGCACTTAGATTTATAGGGTTCCTGTTGGGGTTGTTCTGGTGGCAGGTTGAGGTTCGGTCAGCTGGGCGGCCCTTCACGGGCTCTCCGCTGGGTCTCGTTGGCGTGGTGCACACAGCTGGCGTCCTCCTCCGGGGCTGACTTCGGCGACTCGAGGTCTCAACTGGATGCTTCCTTCGGGGCTGGAGTAGGGCTCCAGTAGGCGACCTCTCCCTTTTGGTCGCCGGCATCAACTCCCTTTTTGGGCGGCGTGTCGCTGCATATATCCTTGTGTCAAGTTTCGCACGTAGCCGCCATGCGCGTGGAGTCCTATCCCTTCCTTAACTCCCTTGACGCATGGCTCTCTCCTCGCTGCCGGGCCGGCCGGCCTCACGGTAATGCACCTGTCGGGGCTACTGAGTTTCGACTGCTTGCCTCGCCGCCCGCTCAGGCGCGGAACATACAGACTCTTGTGCAGTTCTCTCGTCGGGAATGCTAGTTTAAATTGACGGGGGTGTGACAGCTGCTCTTTAGAGTAAAAACAGTATGCGGCACGCGTCAGTACCATGGGTTCTGCGTAGTTTTTTTTATTTAATGTACCTCGGGTTTTAAAAACTTTACAGTCTCAGGGTTTCGGAGTTGCAAGGAGCACCTATAAAGATGTTGGAATGAGTATGGGGTGGGGTGTGAGAAACCTCCGTCACGTTAAGTTTTTTAAAATAAATTTTTCTATAATTTCAAAATAATTTTTTATTATTTTAAAAATAATTTTTTTTATACAATTTTTTTTTTTTAATATTTGGATTTATTTTTTTGTGTTATCAAGGTCAAAGGTCACCGAGGTCAATGTCACCTGGATCCATTATGGCCGCTGGCCGACCGTAATGACTGAGCACGAACAACTCCGACGCTCCGGTCCCAGGTCCCGATGTGCCGAAGTCCCCATATTCAGTCTACTAAGAAACTATTGTTTTTTTAATTGCATTTATAATACAGTCCACACTGACTTGTAGGCCCCCAGTTACGTTGGCAGCAGAGAAACTAAAATAGTTCCAAGTTTTAACGAGGTATTGAGAGTGTTATTTTTCAGCGTGTCAAGTTTGTTTTTTTATGCTTTAAATACTTGAGTATGCATTGTCATATTTGTAACAAATAAAGGTTCTTAACATTTAATGTTTTCACTTGAATGTCTCATAAATAATGGCATGGTGGCGAAGGCAATGTACATTTTACATACCATGCAAGGATTCGAAATTAATAGAGTTAGTGCAGAAATTCGGGTGGTTCTTAACAGCGAGGTCTTGAGAGACAATGAGAGCGATTGAGGTATGGAGCAGCACCGGAATGAAAGGGCGAGGGCAACGGCATCATCCGGCACGATTCCCACATGCGAAAATCCGGGAGTGGCCTGGCCGGGGATTGAACCCGGTTCGCTTTGGTAGGAGGCGAGCAGCCTAATCGCTAACCCACCGCGGCCCCAAAATAAATATAACAATTATGTCTTAAGCAGGGGATTTAAAATATTCTCAACTAACCTTGAACATCCTATATATGTATGTTATTCTACAAGAATTGATCGGTAAATTTCAGATTTTAGTTAAGCAACATTCTAGCTAGAACTTGGCTATAATTTATTCAACACACCCTGGAATACGCTGAGCCCCAATAACAAAATTGTAATAGAATTGCAGAATCAAGTGTGATTAGTCCCGAGAAAAATTGAAGGAGTCAATGAATTATATCAACATGGGTACACAGAGAGAGAGAGAGAGAAAGAGAGAGATAGAGAGATAAAGATATAGAGAAATAGAGATAAAGAGAGGAAATTTTCCACTCGCTTCCTATAAGCTAACGCCCTCTCCCACACGAATACACACAAATAATCTGAAACATATTTCAACGACTTACATCCCCAAGCATAAATTAGTGACAAGAACAATACCAAATGCTTGGAAATATAAAGCGTAATGGGGTTTATTTTACCTCCATTGTAACTGAGCTTCATTAACGCAATGTTTTTTTGCAGGTTCGTTTATAAGCTGCCATTGGTACGAAATCCTTGTACGTGAATCTAAGAATGTATGTATGTATGTATGTACGTATGCATGTACGTATGAATGTATGAACACAAAGGTGTGAATACTTCTAGGGTATAGCATTACGAAACTAAGCGGAATAGTTTAAAATACCAGGTTATCTGTAGCTATTTTGCTTTTTATAACCAAAAAACAAGAGCACGTTAAGGCGATAATCAGAAACTCTTACTTTTGATATTTCTGCCACAATATCATTATAAACTATGTAATGTAATTTCCAGTAAAAAATCAGTTTCAATGTTTTAAAGATCACACGTTAAAACCTCAGTGTTATTTGCCAATGTTCTAGATATTAACTCAGTTGCAGAATCTGAAAAATGTTACCATATACCTCAAAAGAACAAATAAATCACACAGGGGGGAGTTTTTGAATTTTTAATTTAATGAATACAAGAAAATGTGAGCAAATTTTCATTTGGGGCCGTCTTAGAATTTCGTAAACCACCTTTTGTTAAGAACATTAAAAACTACAGAAAACATAACATTCAGCTTATCTTCTTTCTTTTTTTAAAGGCTTGATTCATTTTAATTTAGTATTCCATAAACAAATAAACTTAAGATTTTGACATTGTCATGCAAAGTATGGTAATTATATATGTAAATGCTGGAAATTCTATCACATACATTATCCGCAATTGAAATAGTGTTTGGTGCAAACGCAAAACAGCGAATTTTTTGCGGTTTAAATCTTTAAGGGTGAAACAAGTATTCTTACTAAGTACATATTCGTCTCTATGCACAAGGCGACGAACTGGAGTGCAACCCTGTCGTCATATAACGTTCAATCATGGCTCTTAAAGTTTTTTCGCGAAAAAATTTATGTTAAGGATATATTTTAACTTCTAAGTGCACACTTGCAAATTTCCTACGGCTATTGGCAGCGTGGCTGAGTGAGAAGACATTTTATACTCTACTGGACCAATCATAATAACGTTATCCCGACACTAAACTTCGGTGATTGGCTGGCAGACAGTTATGTGCGTGCGAGTTAAAATCACCCAATCACGTTATCGGTTCTGAGCTAACGCGTTTCGTAGTAAAACTAGCAGTTGAATCTTTTCGCAAAAAAAAACACGTAGCCCTAGTGAAAAGCAACTGAATTTTATTATGGAATGTCCGTGGCAATGTCCAATAAACAGTTTTGTAAAAAAAATGTATTACGTATTTAATTTATATATCACTTGACACGAAATCTTTAAGTTTACTCAGGGGCCACGGTGGCTGAGCGGTTAGCCTGTTTGCCTCCCACCAAGGTGTACCGGGTTTAATCCCTGGTTGGGTCACTCCCGGATCTTCGCATGTGGGAATCGTGCCGGACGATCGTCCGGCATGCTGGTCGGCGGGTTTTCTCGGGTATCTCCCATTTCCCCGGCCCTTTCTTTACGGCGCTGCTCCATACTCACCTCAATTACCCTCATTGGCTCTCAAGACCTCGCTCTTAAGACCCGCCCAAATATTTTCACTCCCTCACTTTATTTCCCGTAATAAAGGATTTGGAAATTTAGTTTTCCACATTCAAAGTACATCCATTCTGGTATATCTGAGTTCCCCAAAATATTAATACTACTCTGACAATTAAAAAATGAGAAAATTAATTAACGTTCATTAAAAACGCTAAATACAATCGCGCTGAAACTGGGTACTCTTACAGATAGGTCTTCCTCATTGAGAACTGGGGAACTCCGGACTTAAGTATGGAAAAGGGAATCACTTTTATTTTATTCTTTTTATTTCTAATCGACGCTTTTATGTTGATGGGTATTTAAACCTATTTTATCTTTAACACTGGAAGTCATTAACGAACTCCGAGTAAAATATACACTGAATAACTAGAGGAAACATAACAAACGTGTTTTTTTTTGCAGTAGATGGAACGTGAAGTCAGCGTATGGTCTATTTTATACATTTATGACTCACCTCGCGATAAAAAAAACGTATATTCTGACCGAAGACAAGTTTAATGGATGTCTGCATCAGGGAGTCATAAAGCTGTGCGCTCACTCGGCCATCCAGCAAAATTCATCTCTATTACATACGCAAAACTCGTAAAATAGCTTTTTTTTTTTTTTTGTTACGCTTGACGTTACTGTCGTGATTTATTGGTCTGATTACATTTGCTCCCAGGATATTCACCGGAGAAATTCGATAGTTCTTCCTTCTGAACGGCCTTCGCTTCGATACTGCGCTATCATAAATTAACAAATACCTAGCGGGAGAGGTCTGTTTAGAAGACTGTAATTTAATATGGTGCTATAGTCTATTCATGGATTATTCACACTTTTTGAATCAAATGTTTGAAAAATCACTCCATGTATTAGTGGTTTGGTTGTTTCCTAAACGTGTCATGTATTCGAAGCGTTTTATGCTTGTGTTAATATAAAAGCACCTACTGTTTAGTTAAATTTAACGTTTACTTATATATTTTATATAAATTATAATACTGTATTCCTCACTAATATGAATAAAAACAGTGAGAAAATTGGTGTGTTGGAAATACCTGGTAAGAAATAGTTCTCATGCAAAATGTTATTACACTTAGTGCGCACGAATGCGGTGCGTTGTCCCTTTGACGTAATTTTCAAAACTTGGTTACGCTTTGTTTGAACGAGGCGGTATAAAGTCCTGGAGGAAGAACATAATCAGGGCTTCAGAAAAGATGCAAGTAACCATGAATGGACTAAAATTACTTATTGAACGTTTGGCATTGGCTGTTCATGCTAATGTCAGCACTTTCGAAATATGCGCTTAAGATAATTTTCCGCTGTTTGGTACCCTAGCCTAGTGACTTCATTCATGCGTCAATCTAGTGAAAAAGTGAAATTGTTAGGCATTTAAATGTGTTACTGTTACTTATACGTCAGTTCGTACTCTAATGTTTTTGAATCAAATATGTCAACTTGATTTTTCATACATAAAAAATTACACTCGCAGTACAACGTCAAGACCTATGTTGATTCTACTCTGGTTAGGGAAAAAAAAAACCTTATTTTCTTATGGAGTTTGACATAGGGAAAATTTCCGCCACTAGGTGCGCAGCGTTCTAAAGAAACATCTTTTATTTCAAATATAAGCTACATGAATAATAAAAGAGAAATATTTTACTTGGTTACGTAGATACTTTATAATTAATTAATGATTATTGCAATTATTTTTTTTTAAACGTAGAAAATATAGAAAATCCGGTACACATGCAACACTAGCGCTTACGTAATGGGGAAAAAGTTTAATTGCCGAACTAAAAGAATTGAGCTTCCCAACCTGAGTAGAATAAACCTTAGTAATACAAAGGACAGATTTAATTAATTAATTGGCAAATTAACTGAAAACCTGCATGCCAGTGCGAGAGGTAATATATATGCGTATGCAGTAAACGGGCAGATATATATACAAATATCTTTATATTATTTTCAATTTTTGATTTAACAGTGCTTTCTTTACCGTGAACAGCACGTGTAATTATTCTGTAGTATTCATAACGTGTAACCCAAAAAATGTGTGTATGTTAGGTACTGTTTGGATCAATAAAATTACACAAATGATAAATTACAGTTTATGGCGGCTCACAATGAAAATGCAGACCACAAAAATAATAAGGATTAAGAAACTGATGAAGAAAAACATATCTGCATTGGTTTTGTTGTTTTCTTGAGATGTAAGGGTATTTCCGGGCTCGCTTCCTTACAAATTTAAGGCAACCCTCAAAGCTGTGATTTCGGTGATTCCAATACGAGTAATTTGAAATTCTAATGAGATTTTTACGTCAGTCAGTAAACGTGATGGCGAGAAAAGAGTTTGGGTCTTAAAATAGTTTAGATAAAATTTATTCCATTAAAAATATTTTCATCATAAATTCCGCTTTATAGATTTGTAAGTAATTTTTTAAATATAATTCATACAAAACCGATTGTTTTTGTACTTTTGAAAATGCAGATAATTCTTATATAATAATGTTAGGCTTTAAAACTTCAATTTTCACCGTACAACACGCAGAAGTCATTAAATGTAATACACATACTACAAAAAAAATGCCAGAAAAGTATGATTTATTTTGCATATGAAAGAAGAATGCACCTATCTTGTAGCAGTGTAAGATAATTTACTGGAATTTACTTCCTTTAAAGCTTAAAAAACAAATTTAATTGACAGTTTATTTGTTATCAAAACTTAGGGTACTGCCTACCAAGCGTGCATTCACAGAGCTTAAATGAGAAATCAATGTTACAGAAATTCCTTCCCGATGCGTAAATTTTAATGATATCCGTTTTGAACACAAGTATTCTACATAATGTTCCTTAAGTCATACTAGCCCGTTAAAAAATCTTGCCAAATCATGTTTAATTTTTTTTTATAAAATGTTACATTCAAATTTATAAAAAAGTACAAATATATAAACGAATATTTTTTTTAATTTTTTTACGTGACAGTATTCTCTGAGTAGGTTGCGTTGAAAGAGTTTTTTTTAAACGTAATGCATACAGAATAAATTTGTTAAAATATAATAAAATCCAATTTCGATACATTGGAAACCATATTACAAAGAAAACTTAGTCACGTACGGCAAGGCAATAAAATAACTATTACGATATTATGTAAGAAAATGTTAGTACTAATCAAAAATATATTTTATAATTTATTTTATGTATGTTTATTTCAGTTATAAAAATGTTAACTACTATATTGACTGAAATAAACGAGGATGAAATCAATAATCAAACATTTACGTAAATATTAATACTAATTTTCTATTATATACAATCAAAGTTATTATTATGATGATGTTGTTTGATTATGGTTTTTCTGTAAAATGTACTTTTTGAAGCATCCGAAACGGCAATACACTAACGTTTTAAATAACAATAGACTCTTAATAATATATTTCGTAAACCATTTTAAATAAGTAAATTCTAGCAAAATGCCTTACAGTGTTAATAATATACACATTCTTCTTTCATATGCATTAACAAATCATACATTTCGGTCAGTTGTGGCAGTGTTTACAATTTTTAATTAGTTCTGCGAGTTGTACTGTCGGATGCAGTGATGCGCTGGTAGCCGCTCTACCTTTATAGATCATTCACGGTTACTTCACACTTTTCTGAAGCCCTGCTTGAGTTCTACATTCAGGATATTCCTCCGACTCATCCTAAATAAGCTTAAACAATGATATAAAATTACACCAGATGTACAACACACCGCATTCGGGGCGCACAAAGTGTAGTAATATTTTGTATAAGAACTACTTATTACTAGGCGTTATCAACACAACTATTTTCTCACTGCTTTTATTGATATTAAATATCAATGAAATATTATACTTTATTGATAAAATATATGTCAAATTTCAATTTAACAAAAAATAAGGTACTTTTAAGTAACCCGTAGTATAAAACGCGCGTGATACATGGAGTATCTAGGAAACAACGAAACACCTCATCCATGGGGTGATATTTGAAAGTTTTGATTAAAAAAGTGTGAAGACACCATGAACAGACTATACCTTCCGATAGAACTTTTAATTGAGCAGGAAGGTTAAAAGTGACGCCCGACGAAGTTCTCGCACAAAAATCTACCCTATGGAAAAAATATTCCGCAGGCACGGCCAGGCGCTAACTGCGCCTCGGGAAATACTCCGCCGCTGATAAGGGTGAGGGGCGAGAACTTCAGCGACCGGGACATAAAATGTGGGATCGGCCGCTCATAAAACTGACGTAACACCACGCAGTTTATCGAGCCGGCAAAAGGGAAAAATTTTTTTTCCCGCTGACAAAGCTGAAAGTATCTCCTGCACACTCGCAATATAAATATTAAGTCGTACCGGGGGAAAAGAGCGCGCACCGGTGGCTGTAAAACAGTTTCACGGCGGCTTGCACAGACGGAGCGAGTGAACTAAGCTGATCGACTGTCACTTGCCCGCATTCGCAACAGCTGTTCAATCAGCCGCATTTCACGAGGTGTTTTTACTGTGCATGCGTATTTATAGTGAAATACAAACGAGGAAATTGTGCGCAGAAGTCTTAAACGCGCTGGGAGAGTCCATTGCCGCTGAACGAAGGTGAGTGGTTGTTCAGTTCAGTAGTGACAACGGTCGAGTGCATACTATTTATTACCTGTCGAAAAAAGTCAGTCGCGCAGCGCGGTATTTAACCGCGCGGTGGTAGAGAGCGATATGATCAGTTTGGCCCGTATAGCGCCAGTAGTGTCACGTGCTTTCCCTCCCTCCAGCGGCGAGTGCTAGGGAGAGCCCACCCCTGCGTTCCCTCCCTCAGAGCTGTACCTCTATCTTATATGTACACCGGTGTCCAAAATTACTGCCACAAACAGACATCCGTCCCTCTCGTGATAATTTTGTCACATGGTGGTATCGAGTGACAGTAAATTATAAAACATAAACAAAGTAAACTCGGTAACATAATTTCTAGTTAAACTAGCAGGCAGGATAAATCAACACATGTTCTGCTTTTCAAGAGTTTGTCATTTTCACACATATCCAGAAAACCGGTAGCATCTGCTCAACTTGGCGTGTGGTCACCTCTGGCAGTAATACAAGCCTCACAACGACGTAGCATGCTTCGAATAAAGTCGTCAATTGCAGTTTGCAGTATTAAAGCCCATTCTTCCTACAGAGCAGCTTGTAAGCCCTGGAGAGTTATTTGTGTAATTCTGAGGTAAAGCAGCTTGTCTCCCTAGAGCATCCCACATATGCTGCAAATGAGTTTGTCAGGAGAGTGAGCAGGCCAATCCTTGCTGGCACAGTTTCCAGGAAGACATCAACGAACTGTGCTCTGTAAGGTCGGGAATTATTATCCAACAGTAGTAAGTCTGGGCACACAGCACCTCGAAACAACCAAACGTGGAGTGCCAATATCTCGTCAGGGTATCTGACAGCAGTTCAACCTTGCCTATTTACCCGTACAACCTCATGGAGAGGTATTAGAGTGGTTATCATAATTCCTCCCCACTACATCATTGGTTCACATCCATATTGGTCTCTTCCACAATGTGTTCTCTCTAAATCGTGTTCCAGGTTCTTCCCAGATGCGAAACCGTCGAGAATCACTCTGAAGACCGAATCTGGACTCCACTGTAAAAATAACGTTGGCCTATGGTTCGACGATACCTGTTTGTTGCTTTAGCTTTGAACACCAGAGTAGTTGGCCGAATACCGTGAAGGCACACTGCTGAATGCTGAACACCGGCGTAACCAAATGTTTTTCGGTTGAGTGGAGGGGGCTCATCTTGAGTCTAGTCTGTTCACGATTAACTAAGCACTTTTGATAGCCCTGTTTGAGATCTACTTAACCGTCTCATTTTGTATCATTCCGCTACGTATAAGTTTAACATTGCAATGGACCCTTTCAATTTATTCATACGCCATTCAAGTGAAAACCAAGGAATTTTTAGGAATGTAAATATGTTAACAATACTGTATGTAAATCTTTCTCGTATGTGTATAAAACAAGACTTAACATTTTATTAGCCATGAATTTACATATTACACTCTCAATACAACGAGTTGTATTAGAACTATTTTTGTTAATTCGCTATGCCAACTGAACTGGGGGCCCTTGTGCCAGTGTGTACTGTAGTTTACGTGTAGTAATGGGCAGTGAATTTTTTCTATGGTTGATATCACAAGTGCTCACCTTATCGTGAAAAGCCTTTAGGAAAGTCGATTCTCGTGGTTTAGCCAATATACAATATAAATTTTGCCATACAAAAGTTGGTTTACCTATATTAATGACAGCCTGAATCTAATAAGTAATTATAAACTTGTCGTTTTGGAACAGAGACTTGCAAACCCTTCTTATTAATAAGGCCATTACCTGAAGGTAAGAGTGCGATCCTCCAATAAGGCACGGGTTCCCATCAGCTGGTAGCAAAATGGTGTGCTTTTTCCTGCGATATACTTAAAAATACTGTATAAGGGAGTGTAACACTACCTATCAGCGAGTTACAATTGGTTGCAACCTGTAAATTTTCTGCGCCTATTACGTTAAAAACGCACCGGTACGCTATATGTAGACGCAAGTACTTAATAACACGTTATCTAATATAAAAAATTTAAAGTGTACGTATTAATGCTACTATGTTAACAGTGTGCTTGGTTTCTAAAATAAAATAATTTTATCCCGTGCAAAATCAAGCTTCAACGGAGGGGTTCAAGGCCCCTTAGCTACCATTTGGAGCCTCCCCTATATATGTGTGATTTTCCGGCGCCGACTGTTGGAGTTTTCCAATCGTTTGCTGAGTATGGCCCACCTTTCTACTATAGAATGGGTAGTGACCCCAGCAAAATAATCCTAATAGTCACCTTTTGCTCGTCACGCTACCCATCAGTTTGACTGCTCGTGCGGTTCATACTAACCTTAAAGCTCGTATACAAGCTTCTGATCAACAAAAATAATAATTAATATTTCTGTTAAATTTCAATGGAAACGAAAATAAATCTAGCTAACATATTGGCTAATACACAATTCAACACATAAAGAAAACAGAATCGTAAGAAAGTTTAGAACAATCGTGGTTTTACTGCAGATTCGGCTGTGGCAGATACGAATGTGCTAAGCGAAGTCTCCCTACTAAGTAATCATGTATTTCGTACCCAGGTAACATTCCGCAGGAATTGGGAAATTCTGAATTCAGTTTAACACAAGAAGTTTTCCTGTGATATTTAATAGGAAGGGGGAAAAATATGAAAATAATTTATCAATAAATTTTAGCCAAACTATTTTCTATATAAATTGTAACGTTTGATAGTCTTGTATTTCTGCCCACTTATAATATTTTTATTTTATTTCCATTGCAAATGTTTTGTTTATATTTATTATGTGCATGACAGTTCTATTGGCAAAAAAATTATTGATGTTTTGTTACTCTATGACCTTGTAATGTTTTGCCAGTGTTTGTTAATTTTATTATTTACATTTTTGTTGCAGTTTTAGAGTTGAGTATGTCCACCGATTGAATTAGTTTCAGAATTGTTAAATTAATTTAATGTTTTAATGAAGCTTTTTGTTAAGAGAGCTTGGTTAAAATAAATATATTTAAATGTACGAGGGTTATTCGGAAAGTAAGGTCCTATTTCTTATAAAACATAAACCATCACAGATTTTTTTTCAAAAAAACTTTTTTATTTAATTCCTTACATATTTCTCTAGGTTTCTGCATAGTTTCCATTTTTATTTAAACATTTGTCATAACATTCTACAAGCTTTTGTATGCCTAAGTCATAGACGTCTGCCGCCTGTGAGGATAACCAGTATGTTACTGCTTCTTTCACCTTGTCATCTGTGGCGAAGCGCTTGCCTACCTAAAGGCGTTTCTCTCTCGTTGCGCGGTCGCGTAATGAACTACGTAAGTATGAATACGCTTCCATTCAAAATCTTTGGAAGCACGACCGCGCGTATGTGGCAGCTCGTGTTCNGGGGGGGGGGAGGAGGATCAGCAGAATAGGGCTGCCTGCCGTGATGGTATTTCTGAGTTCTGAGTGGTGGTCCTCACTCTTTTCTTCCGGAGAAGGTCTCCGTAATGAACCTTTGGTTCTTCCTTATGATGAAGACCCCTATAATCTGTCCATCTTGATCTCTGAGGAGGAGGTGACCCGGGGCGCCATTCGTGGGCAGTCATCACCTGGCCCTTACGGAGTTTCACTGAAGGACTGATCTGTAATTCCTGACAAACTGAAAGCGGTCCTATTCAACATCTTCCTACTTACCAATGACTTTCTGTCTTGGTTCTTAAAGGCAAGGACAGTGCTGATCCCTAAGAAGACCGCCCCTTCTGATCCAGGTGACTTCCGTCCCATTACCATCACGTCAGTGATACGCCGCCACTTCAACAAGATCATCAGTCAGAGACTTCAGGCAGCTCTTCCCATTTCTCCTGAGCAAAGAGCCTTCTTGAAACAGGATGGGTTGCCTGAGAATTTTTCATTGTTGTCCGAGGTGTTGGCTGACGCTTCTGAGCGGTTACGGCCGCTGTATATGGCCGTGTTAGAAGTCCGCAAAGCGTATGATACGGTGCAACACCTGCCCCTGATCAACATCTTGCGGGCTAGAGGCGCGCCATATGCAGTGGTCCGGTATATCTGGAGCTTGTACTCCCAGACTGCTACTACTATTCAGATGTCAGGGTGTTCGTCAGGGTGACCCTTTGTCCCCATTTCTGTTCAACTTAGTTATGGATGAGGCTCTTCGTGACTTGGTAGGTGCTGTTGGCTATACTGTTGGGGATCATCGTATATCGAGGCTAGCATTTGCGGATGACATGATCTTTCTCGCCAACACTCGTGAGGACCTTCAGATCAACCTTGCTCAGTTTGAGAAATCTTTGGCGAATTTCGGTCTTGAACTCTCTCCGTCTAAATCGCATTCATTAGCGATGGTTCCGGTGGGTAAATCTCGCAAGGTAAAAATTCTAACTGAGCCTCTCTTCAGGGTCGGTGGCGTGGATCTGGCGCCTCTGGGAGTGGAGGAGGTCTGGAAGTATCTGGGCATCTCGTTCACTTCCGGGGGGGTCAGGTCTTTCAAGGCTGGCCTAGAGGAACCTTTGAGACTGCTTACCTCTGCTGCTCTAAAACCTTATCATAGGATGGAGATCCTGCTAGTCTTCTTACTACCTTCCTTTATCTACCCACTTTCCTTCGCTCGTGTAACTACGGGCATTTTGAAGGTAATGGATTTCCTCATTAAGGCCTCCATACGTTGGTGGTTGCGACTTCCTAATTATGTTGCGCTGGGCTTCTTCCACGCGCCAGTCTCGTCTGGGGCGCTGGGCATTCCATCTCTGTTGAAATCGGTTCCTTCATGGATTTTAGGTCGGCTGCGTAACGTCTGTAAGTCCGACTATGCCCCAGTGCGAGATCATTGTAAATTACCCCACTTTTCTCGAAGGTGGAATGGGCGGAAAGTGCTGCTGTGACGAATGGGCAGGTCCTCGATACTACTTCCAAAATTAAAACCTTTTGGACTCATTGTCTGGTTAGACTCTGTCGACGGTACTGATATGGAGCCCACCACCCCTTCTTCAACCATTTCTACCACTTGGCTTTCTCAGGGGGCCGGGGGAGGGGGGGGGTCCTTTCGTCTGATTTCATTTCCTATGTGCAGTTAATCAGCAATAGTCTCCCAACAAGGGTGAGAACTAGTAGAGACAGGAGAGGCCCCTCTGGCTCCTTTCCAAAGTGTCGAACAGGGTGTGCAGATGCCGAGACTGCGTATCATGTGGTGCAGCAATGTCCTCGCACCCATGATGCGTGGATTTCTTGGCACGACCACCTTGTGGGGGTGGTAGCAGACCACCTTGTTGAGAAGGGGTTCCAAGTACGTCGTGAACCAAGATATAGGGCTGCTGATGAACTGCGGAAACCTGACTTGGTGGTCTTTAGACCTGGTCAGGAATCCGCCTATATTCAGGATGGTCAGGTCGTCCAGTGTCGAAAGATAAAATGGTCTTTTGACAAAAAGCATTACCGCTATGAGAAAAACCAGGACTTAATAATGTCAGTTATGGAAGAGTTTGGAGTGGCTGGGGTGACCGTACTCCCGATCACTGTCTCGTGGAAGGGGGTGTGGTTTCTCCGGTTACTTTCTTCTCTTAGGGTGCTTGGATTTAGTGAGGCTCTTCTGCGGTCGGTGCCTACCCGCACTCTCTTCGGCTCACTTATGTGCTGGCGACGTTTCTGCCGCTCAACCAAACAGGGTACCCATGTCTCGTGATTACAGTCGTCTTCGGATATTTCCTTGTTTTCATTGTTTATGTTAAATTGATAGGATGGTGGGTGGATTGCCATGCCCAGTATTTTTCTATATTGTGTGCTCTGAGTGTTATGTTGTGTTATGTTAATTTGTGTTAGTCTAGTGGGCCTTGCGTTCGCCAGCAAGTCGCTGTCAACCAAAGGGACGTGCCTTTCCTCCCCTCGTGGGTCTGAGGGCGTGGGTTACAGCCACAACCTGGGGCCCACGGGGGCGAGTGATAGCTAGCAGCGATTTGAAGGGGAAGGGGGTGTGACCACTCCTATGCGAGGGAGTGCCCCCCCCCTCTCGCAATAGGCCTGCGTGTCATCGTTGGTAGGTGGTCTCTCTGGGAGCTTTTAGGTCCTTCTTATCGTATCTTCAAGAAGTGAGGGATATCTATCTTCCTGTTTCTGACTTCTCCTGATCACGTCTCCTACTGGCTGGCACCTGCTTGGCCTTGGACCTCTATTATCATTCTCAGTTGTTATTATCATTAACCTATCCTTTTCCGGCGAATGTAAGGTTTATTTTTCAACACCCTTCATCTAGTAAGTAATCCAAATTGGCAAGAATACTTAAAATATCGGAACAAGTGAAAATCGCTCGGCGCCAAGTCTGGACTTTACAGTGGATGGTCAATATGTTTCCATCCAAATTATCTGATCAGATTTTGGGTGTGAATGGCAGAATGGGGTCTGGCATTGTCATGAAGCAACAAAACTCCAGACGCCAGAAGGCCACGTCGCTTATTTCGTATTGCACGTCGAAGATTTGTCAGGGTAGCGCAGTAAGCAGCTGCATTGATTGTTGTCCCTTGCTGCATAAACTTGACTAACACGAATCCATGTCTATCCCAAAACACGGTTGCCATAATCATGCGTGTTGAGATTGTCCGCTTGGCCTTTACTTTGACTGGTGATGTCGGGTAACCCCATTCCGACGTTTAGACCCTGGTGTCATGTGAGAAACCCATGTCTCGTCCCATGTGACAATCTTCTCTAAAAATTGATCACCTTCCTTATGATATCGGTCCAAAACATCAAGAGAACAAGCCATTATTTTCATTTGGTGTTCCTTAGTAAGCGGCCTGGGAACTCAACGTGCCCACAATTTGTGAAATTGCAAATTTTCAGAGACAATTTTGTGCAAAACTGTTCCACCCACATTCGAAAATTCCAATGCTAAAGTTGAAATTGTGAATCGCCGGTCTTCACGATTATTTTCGTCCACGGCTTTAACCAAATCTTCTGTGATCACTGATGGTCGGCCTGATCGCGGTTCATCATGGACATTTTCCCGCCCGTCCTTGAAAGATCTCACCAACTTACGCACTTTGCTGTCACTCATCGCATTGGGGCCATACACTTGACTTATCTGCCGATGAACTTCCGCTACTGAAACGTTCCTTGCTGTCAAAAACCGAATCACTGACAATATTTCACAGTCGGTGGGCTGATCAATTGTTTGAAACATTTTTAACTGACAGTGTAAACAGCACACTGCAACAATACCAATGCAAAGGGCGTCGTTTGACGAGAAAGGCATGCCCGGTGTCGGTACGCATGCGCTTGACAATATTCGCGCCACATTCGATTAGCTATGGCGATTCGGACCTTACTTCATTTCAGTGGCGACGTACGTGGTGCCATTTTAATTATTATCAAACTTTTGTTAATTCATGTAATTTAATTAATTTACTAATTAATATATACTGAATAATCACTGATTAATGGATTACTATGTTCAATAAGGGCAGCAATTTGTTTTGTAATGGTTCTTTGTAAAAGGCATAAATGTGTAATTTTTCTTTGTATTTATAGTTAATTAATAAAATTCAATTTTGCTATCTTCTCGAATATAGCCACACCTACTTATGCATACGGAACAATACTTCACGACGTGACATTATCTGGCGAAAATGTTTCGGCTGTGCTCGCCAGCAAAATACATTTTATGTCCTCTTACACTGAATATTAAAATGTTTTTGCATTGTAAATGCATAAGGCCTAATTCATTTTAATATGTTTCGATTAGATTGTTAAAAATCTAAATTTAATATAAGAATATTGTTTCCATAGCTAAATACAGCCAGAAATTATAAACTGAATTAATAAAATGGTAAATAATGGACGAATAAAACATATAAAATAGTATACAGACTTGTACAACTCTGTACAGAATTAAATGGCAGTCACAAATTGTCTCCAAATAATTCCAAATTTTTTCGAAATATTTTGTAATACATTGTCATGCTATCATTTTCAGTCAGTGTGCTATTTTCTCGCCGGGTTCATTTTTTGTCAAAGACTGACAGCTAAATCTACCATCATTACATGCGAGGGTATCAGGGGAACCATAAATGAAAATACAACACCGATAACGCGGGACGTAAAAGGTTCTCTGAGTGATGGATCATGTTCTGCGCTGTGTGCGCACATTTGTACATAAATACACATAATAAGCAGAAATTTGACGTAGCCTTCGCCCCCCCCCCTCCTCTTCCTCCTGCCTGCAACACAGGTATAGCAATGTCTACAATGTAAAAAAATTGTGTAAATTTACGTAATAGTGGCAGGGAAAGAAAAACATAACTCTTCGTAAAATTTCGGGCACTTTGCTGGTGCTATAACGGATGTGATTGCACAGTAGTTCCGTGAATTCACGGAACTACTCCGTAAACTAAACTATGTGCGAAAATAAATTTTCACTTTTCGCTTCGCTTGTGTTTCACTGTGGACAAAAAACGAATTTTCAAAACGTTTAAATAATATGTATTAGACTAAGATTTTAATACAGTTGCAAATTTTAGAATTCGTATTGCTTATCATATGTTTTAATTATTAATTAATTTTTAATCAACGAAAATGTTAACTGATAGTTTCCTCAAATACGGTGATACGCTTTATGCGACTGTCGAGTTCTTGACGGCACAGAGGACGAACACTGCAACGCCCACGCCAAGAAGCCCTCGCGCCGTAATCCGGCGTGTAGCGAACTCGGCCATCCATTCACGCACATACTTTCTTGCGACACTGGATGGTATAGCTACGATATTTCTATAAATGTGCCTGGTGCTACTTTTTGATGTTTGAAGGAATGCGTTTATGTGGCGTCGATATCTTAACTACCACAGAAACGATCATTGTTTGGTTACAGTGGCGAAGAAATCCTCGCGCAGGATTAGCATCATTCGTTTCTGAGCACGAATGTATAGGAAACACGGAGAAGTTCCGTATTTTGTATTTACGCAACTAAGTCTAGTTTTTTTTTTTCCCCCTAACATACGGATTACGTTTTCGCATATCAACTATACATTTCTGTGAAACTATCCGTTAATTTGCGAATATTTTTTAACAATTCACGCGGTTATACGCCCCAGGTAGCTCTGTTTCCCTCTGCTTTGCTGTCGACACTGCTGCAATAACATATTGTTATAGTCTATTCGTGATATCTTCACACTTTTTTTAATTGAACCTTTAAAAAATCATCCCAAGAGTGACATGTTTGGTTGTGTCTTAAATTTATTATTAGTCACAGGCCTTTTATACTTCTTATGGAATAAAAATATTTTACTTTTTGTTGAACTGTACATTTATTTCATTTTAATTTTAAATTATAATTTGTCATTTATACTTAATACGAATAAAAACAGCGAGAAGATGTGTGTTGGTAATGCCTAGTGAGAAATAGTCGTTATGCAAAATATTACTAAACTGAGTGCGCACGAATGCAGTTCTGTGTCCCTTTGGGGTAATTTTCTAGACTTATTTAATCTTTGTTTACATGAGGCGGAGCAACATCATGGAAGCAGATATTTTTCAGAACTTCAGAAAAGTCTGGATTAACCGCGAATGAGCCATGGTGTTTACCTAACATGCATTCAGTTACGGGTTGTTATGCTCTAACTGCTACGGGAATAAGAACAAAGAAGGGGATGCGTAGCATTAATACAGGAAGTTTGGACCAGAAAAGTAGATCATATTAAAGGGTTGAATCGAGTAGTTAAGTCTTACATAAGTTATAGCTGTAAGGTCACCGGAAGAAGGGAAGAAAGGAAAGGTTATTTTAGAGTAGAGTGACCATGGCTTAGTGAGGAACTCGCGCAGTCTCCCACTATGGACCCTCTGCCCAGATCGCCACCGGCTCCTCGTCTGGCCGCAGATCAATCCCCTGGACACTCGCCGACTGAGACGATCTCCTCCCTCGCATTCCAGTTCTCACTTCGCGCCCCTCCACGTGTGTGTGTGTGTGTGTGTGTGTGTCGTAATTATTTCTGATTGGTTCCCGTTGTGCGCTGAAGGCAAAGTCTGCTAACAGTTTGTTGAATTTTGTCTGGAATGTGCTGATGTGTGCTGGACCCACATTTTTTGATGTTCTCTGCATTTTATTATTGATGTTTAGAGATTCCATTCCGGCTAGCCGTCATGGTTATTCAGTTTTGTAAACTCACCTGGGGCCTCCTTCGCAGGTACTGTTGCGACAGGTTGTGCACGACGGGGCCGTGTATAACAACGGCATGGGTTTTCAGAGGCCGACTTCGAAAGTGGTGAATTAACCGCAGACCAAGTGTAACTGGATTCTCCCCGCCTTGAGGCCACATCACTCTGCCAAACGTCACGCCAGATCGGTCACATCACGGGTTGATTGACGACGCCCCAGAGCAGAGTGATGCCGCACGCAGCTTGCCAGGCAGGCAGGCAGCAGCCGGTTAACTGACGTGCGCCTCAGTCGCCGCCTTTGATCTCGATACGCCATTAAAAGCCGTCATGAGCCAGCCTCAAGCTGTGAATGCACTTCCTTTAGGTGCGGATCGATTGCCCTTCAGCCTGCCGTTAGTCGTGTAACTCCCGTGTGTGGGGGTTCCGTTGCAAGCCTTCGGCGACAGCGCAAAAGAAATGAATTAGGGAAGGGGGACAAAGTTTGTATTTTGGTGGCGAGACTGAATGACATGATCATTCAATTACAGTGTTTTTCATTAAAAATATGGAGAAGTAACTTCACTCTATAAATGTTATACAGTATTTTCATGTGGATATACACCTTAATAGACAGTTTTCAGAATGATAAATTACATATTTTGAGTTAACTATGCTACGATGAACACAAATTAAATATTACATATTCCTCACTGATTCAAATGTGAAAATTCTACGGGTTGTTGTCATGTATGAACAAACGTATTTAAACCAAATATATCGTTCATTCACTGTTACTTTCAACTATACTGAAGCCCTGCTAAATTTTCACTTTCATGATATTCCGCCCCCTCATACAAAGCTTTACTAATTCTACAAAATTACACCAAAGGGACAAAACACCGCATTTGTGCGCACTCGCTTAAATAATATACTACTTAAGAATTATTTGTCACTATGCATTACCAACACACCTTTTTCCCCCTATTTTATTAGTATAAGTTATTAATGAAATATTATAAGTTGCATACAATATATAAGTAAATGTTATTCTTAAATTAAAATAAAATGCTCTTATGTTAACACGAGTATTAAACGCTTGTGAAACCTGCCGTATTTAGGAAACAACCAAACACGTCATAGGAACTGGGAAGTTCTTCTACTTACTCGTAGTTGAAAATAGCAGAACCAACTGCGACGCATTTTGCATGTGTCTGCTCGGGCGTTATTTCAGCTTCATTGTCGCGTCATGCTTTGAAAGCCGTTCGACTATCACGCACTTGGTGTCAGAGTTCGACAAAGACTAGTCGAAAATGTCTGCCCTTTGGCGATAGATAGTGAAAGAAGAAACGGTGGATCCCGACGCCAGTTTCTGGAGTTCCCTTGCCCTCCTTTTTTTTTTTTGTCGACATAGCAAACAGTCTGCGGTTATTGTTCTGCGACGTCTTAATCAGCTCCGTGAGAACGTACCGCGTGGTAAAGACAGAGGCGACATAACGCCGACAGTCGCTCGGCACGAGAGGCAAAGCAATCGATACCGGCTCGCTTTTGTTAATGAAGACGCCCTTTCAAGGTCTTGAGGTCCCGCTCATTCCACTGCCATCTGTTGAAAAAAAAAAGGCTGGAAACAGGCTGGCTCCTAGCTTTCTTTAAATTACAATTCCCGTTTGGAATATCACAAAACAGCGTCGGCGGATACGCAACCTTTGTGCTGGCTCTCTGCCTGGGAAACTCAGAGCGTGACGGAAAAAAAGTCTATCCTTCCAATGTACTTTCCGTGCCGTTGACGGGGCGACTAGAAAGGCAGACCGCCAGTCTTCCCGCATGCCATTAGTTAACGTCACTTTCGTTTGTTTATCTAACCCACGGAGGCGGGAGGAGATGAAACAGTCGAAGGTTTGTAATGACAGACCTCTATAGGATATTCACGGTAACGTGAGCACTTTTGAAATCCGACTCATTTGGAATATTAGTCAATACATATAGGCGTTAACTTCTGAGTGCGGTGGAATATACAGACTCTGTTTATTACTTACATGGCAATATTTATTATAGAAGGTGGTTTTAAAAAAATGGCTGAAAAGAAAAAGTAACTAGAGCCTCAAAAGTGATCACTTTACCGTGAACTTCACGGTACACTCGGCACTTTTGAAAGCCTAGGATGCACACTGTGTATTCTTCCGCCATATATAAAATTGAATTTGCCATGAACCTGGCCACTTTATTCATGCTGCCGTGAAGTGAAACTGTCTTATTATTAAAATTTAAAATGTTAATTTTTACCAATTTTCTGATTCTTGCAATTAAACACCTAACAAAAAGGTTTCAATGTTTGGAATGTACACAATAGAATGCAAAAAGTATTGATTATACATAAAAAACATAGTAATTATGTAGAAGTTACCAACTGAAAAGATTATGACAACGTGCTCGCCTCATGGCGCTGTGAAAACTAATTGAATTTCACAAGTCTCTATACACGCGCTGCTCCCGAACAATTCTTAACTACTACTAACAAAACACCGCGGCAGCGCTCGGTAAGTATAGGCGCTGCCGCGACTGGGATGGGGAAATGAAATTTCTGATTGCTACAAACATTTTAATTAAGCAACATACACATACTGTACATGATTGAATACACGAACATCAGCATTAGGGGAGCAGGCTGGCACGTCCCTCTTGCAACTGACGTTCAAGGTCAAACCTGTTTTCGGATGTGTTAAAGGGTTCTGGGATGGGAAAATGAAAGTTCGTGTTATGCAAACTTTTTTATTAAGCGCAATATACATACTGTGCATGGCCTAATACACGTACATCACAATTCGTGCCAACCAACTTTCTAAATATCCAAATTGCATCCCCCAGCTCAAATTTAAGCCTACGCCTAGAATACAAAACTGGAGAAGGAGAAATAGAAATAACAGAATTGGAAATAGCAACAAGTTTATTAATAGCAAACGTCTTCCAACATATAGTGTCTCTTGAATCTATTTGACTTAGATAATTAACACTAGTCACTGTACTGTTGTGTGGATGCCTGTAGAAGCAGAACTCTAGAACACCTATACTTACCGAGCGTTGCCGCGGAGTTTTGTTAGTAGTAGGATAGCGTTGTTCTGGAGCAGTTCGTTTATGAAGATTTGTGAAATTCGATTAGTTTTCACAGCGCCATGATGCGAGCACGTTGTCATAAGAAGAGGTATATTTCAAGACCTGTTTTCAGGAATATTGGTTCTTTTGATTGTGATGTTGCTAATAACGATAATGTTTTCGTTAAGCAAGTTACTACAGCGCAGGAGAGCTTCATTCTTCTGAGTTTCATTTACAGATTCGCTTCCCAAGGAATAACTCGATGTCTGAATAACCAGACAAAACAAGACGTGAAATTCAAAGTGTTCCTAACAAAAAAAAATGTTTCCAACATGACAGACAAATAATGACGAAACAACAAAATTAACTCTTACTAGGGAGGGTTTCTTTCTTCCCACTGCAACTTAGTACGGTGTATCGCTTCCACATGCATTGTACATATACGTGTTCCCATTTACTCTGAAGTCAGGTTCGAAATATGTGTTCCGATCTCCTTGCTGCTGGGTTTTGCCGAAGATTATAAGAAAATAATAGGAGCGAGGTGATTATGCCGACCACATCGCATTTGGATGCCGTGTTTCGAGTCGGAGAAAACACGAAGCTCGCCTCACTTACTTTGAACACCATGGAATGGTTTGTCCCTCATGTTCCATCCAGGCTGTTGAATTATGCTATGAAAGAAAAAGTGATCAAAATAGTATTCAGAAGTTGAAGCCTGGTCACCTGACCTTTTCGTTGCCACGCGAAATCACCTGGTCGTAAAATAGTCTTCCAGCATAGAAAAGCCACGCTTCATCATACTGGCGCTTCATGTGAACAAACGGAACATTATCGGAACCAACAAGTCTACGTTCGACCACTGCAAAGTCGAAAACATAACGATATTTTTGAATTGCGAAAGCTACCTGTATATCGACCTGAATACTACATTCTACCAAGAAGGTTTTACTTTGCCATATTACATGTATTTGCAATTCTAATAATCGTATTACGGACACGACGCGCATCTCATTCTGTGCCCCAAAAATTTCCGATATATGGAACCTTTTCTGGTAATGGTACATCGAAGCAGAACGAGCGCATGTGTCGACTGCCTGTTCAAAAATATCACAAAAGAAAACATACCCGCCAATACCACAGCCTACAGCTTGACACTCCACGACATGATGGATCAGTACAATATTTTTTCGGCCTAATAAAAATAATCAGTTTATTGAGCCCGTAAAAACGCATGGAGTGAGAACTCACGTTTCAGTCATAAAAATGCACAGTAACTTGCAAAGTTTATGGAACCAAAACGACATCGTGCTCAAGAAAATCGCAGTCACGTATTGTCACGAAGTGACACGAATCCTCAACTTCCAGCCTCCGTCTCCGTGGAAACTGTTGGACGAAAAGAGCATGAAAACAGACGTCTGGTTGACCAAGTACTACGATGTGCTGCTGGGACGAAGGCAAGATTCCGTATAATCAGGTGGGAAGCATACTGAGCGTCTTGCTTTTGCAGTACCCGCGAGGACTAGTGTATGTGGCGGGGCCCAGGCAGAAAAAATAGCTGAGTAATTTTTGCATAAGCGAATTGGAAATAATTGTTGTACAGTACGATCATGGCTGTCCGTCCCATCGTAAAATAAGGAAAGAAACTGATCGGAGTTCTTTGGTGAACTCTTCGAAAAACGACCAGTTACTATACTAGTGGCGTGCTCATTACACGGAAATGTAAACACTCGAAGTGTGCCCACGCAAACGTCCACGTGTGATGTCACCTGCTGCCACCAACATGGGTTCGCCAACGACAGAATTTAACTTGAAAATAATAACTTTAATCATTCCCATCTTATTGTGTCAGATCGAACGTAAAAACCTGCTAACAAATTTTTATGAACATGATTTGTCTCGAACATGAAATTTTAGAAACTGTCAAATTTTACATGTACTTATAAATTTTTTAATTTGAGTAAATAAAACGTGCCTTTATAAAAAATTAATTATTTGTATATATATATATATATATGTATATATATAAATCCTTTCCTTTGGTTAAATATAACATTAAATTTTTTGCTAAATAAATAAGACGTAGTGAAAAGAAATATTAGTGCAAATGTTATTTAATAGATTGCTCGCGGGAACATGCAGTAACGAAGGAGGAAGGATGACTTTTGCCACGAATGTATACGGACTTTGAGCGGTAGAAGGAAAGAGGAAAAGCTTGCGCGGATTAATTCTCCACGTCTGCTCGGATGTACCCCGTCATACACGCGCCGCAAGCCGATCAAAATATTGTCATGCTGGGTTCAATACGAGTTTCCTGGTGGCTAGTTGCGTTTCCGATCTCATGCATGATTAACTGTTCTCCCGGATCAAAATCAAAGCTGATGGCCAGCAAAGATCCGTAGGTATCCTCTCCAAGCCGATCCTGTTAACTGCAAAGTAGCTCTTACATTGGGGAAAAACTCCCACTCCATTTATTAGCCTTTTGCCGTCCCCCCACTCCATATTTTTTTATAGGCCGTTAACAGAATTTAGTTTTTAAAATATTAATATTTTAATGGTATATATATATTTTTTTTAAGAGAAAAAATATTAATGTTAACTTATTTAAGGGAACTGCCTACCCAGCAATAAAATTGAATATATATGTTTTTTTACTCGCAGGCGTGCAGACATGACGCATAGAAGTACATAGCACGCACTACATAGCCTACCGTACGTTAAAACATGATGATCAGTTCATTGGAAAGGAAGATAACTCATCCCCGTGGATGAATAGCGTTCGTTGGTAACAGCTTCTTAGATATTATATGCGATAAAATATTTTGGGCGTGTAATAAACTGTAACAAACTGCAAAAATGCTGACTTTTCTGCTAGAGAACGTAAACGATTGGAAAATTTCTTGAAGTCGGTAAGGGCAAGGAAGGTATAGGGGTGGGGNACACATATTATCGAACGAATTCTGCATTTGTATTTTCCTGTCCGTTATACGAGAAGATATACAGCAAAGTGACTGACCCAGATTCTTCTACAGCAGGAATCGCAAATTCGCTTATTTCTGGAACGAAAATAACTCGAAATGCCTCTTGAAGTAACGGGTTGACTTGAAGGTTATATATGCATTCCCTTCCCTCTCCATTCTACAGAATTAACTTCCTGAATCCCGGTGGCGACAGTCTGCGGGGATTTCCCTTCGAAGTAACCGTAAAACGTATACCCGCGGTGCTCTTCTGTACCTGTATTTTCCATTTTATTTTTCCCACCAGCTATTCAGACGGTAACGTTGTATGCGCTCTGGCCACCGCGGTGGTTACGCTTCCAAACAAAGGAATAACGGGATTCTATTCAAATGGGAGCAACCTATCTGGTTTACAGTTTATCATGTTTTGTTGGATTCATAGCCTTACTTACCGAGGTGCTTTCTTTGCGCTGTTTAAAAAGGCTTCCTCATCGGTTAATTTGCAATTTTCGGTATTTTAATTGTGTTATGGGTGGCAACTTTCTGGTCTTTGCGGTGTTTAGTGTTAGACTTAAATTAATGTAATTGTGTGGACATTTAAGACTTTGCAACGTTTGAAATAACTAGCATATGTATTTCAAATTTTTCTTATTTATTATCCACGGTACATACCTTGTACAATGTATCTCTATACTACTGAGTTCAAATCACAATCTGCTTTTTTCAGTCCGTATTTTATATTGATTTTTAAAATATAAAGCAGATTATTTGTTTATGATTACGAAAGCTAAACTGTTCTTGTTTATTAGTTTTTTTTATAATGACCCATTTGGTTTAAAGGCCAAAATAATAATTGTTTCATTTTATTTTCTGTGAATACCGTATGAAAGTAATTTGAATTGGCAATGTCTATATTAATAAGTATGTTAGTAAAGGGAAAGTTGACATAATTTTGTATGGTATCTATGATGACTGAAGTTGACTGACTATAACAAGTCTATAAGAGTCACGAATTTTAAGGTTTTTTACAAACTAGTTTTTAATTGCAAAGGGTAGTTGTGGATCGCAAAGAATATGAAGCAACACCGGGAGAAGAATTCCTACAAGATAACCTGTCTTAATTTTTTATGTAATTGTAAGAAATGTGATCATATCGGGCTACACGTCTCAACAGCTAAGTCACATGTAGTACCAAAATGTAGCTTTAATTTAGCACAATTAATACAATGAATGTATATATTTTACTTTTGTTTACCAATCCAGACAATTTGCTAACAATATACTGAGATTTTTTGGGTGTCCTCATTTAACAATTCTGAACAATGCAAGATAGCGAAATATTCTTCCTTAGTATCTGTTATTGAGAAATTTAATACATAACTTGCTAGTGTCGTTCGTTCATAGATAAGATTTTTTATAATTTATTTGATCTGCCAAAGAATTGAGTTAAGTTTTCTGCCATTGTATTTAAATTTGTAATGAGGCCATTTTACTGTTTCACCAATTAATTTCATCAGCAATTAAATCCAGTTTTAAGCCAAGCTGAATCTATATTATTTAAGTAATAGTTGGGCATGATAACCTTGGTGTTTGTTTTGTTAAGCAATTTCCAGTGTTTTCAGCATGTCTCCAGTTGTAAGTAATTGAATTGGATGAATAATGCAGTATTAATATGTGAGATGAAGGGGCCTAGCTCACCATTCTTAAAGACGTTCAAGTCGGGCAAAGCAAAAGATTTTCGATACCTACAACCATGTCCGTTTAGGCAAGCTACTGCACCTCTCGATATTAAGGTGTCTGGCTATCTATCATATCCTGTCTTACGTATACGTTATCTAGGAATTACCCTTCTGTCACCGTAAACTACATAATACACGGTAACATTTTCCTATACAGTCGTTCTTAGTAAAGCGCTAAGTCAGATCCCTTCTTTACCAAGTCATGTTTACAAGAAGTACCGAAGGAAAATCGTGATAACGCTGAATATACTTTATAGTTGCCTGTATGATACAGACGAACGCCAACATTACCATTGGTATGTTTACTGATAATCCTCTTTTTATCGCGGCGTAACATTATTATTCAGAGGCAATAAGAAATTTTTAATTCAGCCTGGATATATTTATTTACTCATGAACCTAAACTTGCACGATAGATTCGAGGTTTAATATTTCACAGCTTATTTTTCATGCATCGCACGTTATAAATACTTAGTAAATGAGTTTACGAAAGTAGTCTTACTTCCATAAATACTCGGACGTACAGCCCTACACGTGCACAACAAATGTCACGTAAATTGTGTGTTTGCATGATGTTTGCAGCTTGTGAAAGACGGCTTGCTATTTTTGCACACTATTATTTTCCAATAACTCTTTGCAGAAAGGTATTTCTAAAATGTTTCATGTCGATCCCCAGAAAGGTTCCGCTGCTGAGTTAGGCAGACACTTTATCATTACAGCTCACAACATTGCATGTATAGGCAGGGGTAAAAGTTTTTAAAGTCGTATTCAATACACATGATTTTAGAATACAGGAATATGAATTTCACATACAGATACCCTTCAGAATCTAGACACTATTACTTATAGACTGACTAAAATTAAAACCGCATGTGTGGGTGCATGGTATATATTTTCTTGTGGCGAGAGAAACACGTAAGTTAAGCCTAAGCATGTGCATTCAGTTACGAGACACATCACCTTACTTGATGAGAACACAGGTATTTAATGTTGCTGGTTTACATTTCTGTTGAAGAATTTTGGTCAATTAGAGAAGTTATGCAAATTTTATCATGATATTTTTTTCTTCCATTTGTGCAAGTTTCGCGTAAATATATACAAAATTCATCACCTCACACATTTCACAGTGTGAAAAATTAAAAGTTAATTATTGTTTTAAAACGCAAGTACGAAAAATTAATAAAGTAATGATTTTCAAATATATTTATCACATGCAGTTACAGGGAAAGGTTTGATAAATTTAATTTTTAAATATAAAAATGTTTTAGACGATTTTTACATTTACAATTTTTGGCCCGTGACTTTGTTTCATAGTAAATAGGGCTTTCATATTAAATAACCAACCATATACTAATTTCTCTAAACGGCTCAGACGCGTACGTACTACGTGAAGTTCAAACATTATACTGTTTTATGAAGTTAACGCCTTAGAAACCCCTGTCATGGCAACTGCTGTGAGACCTTAAAAATATAATTACGTATTCTTAGGCGTAAGCAAGTGTGCTGGGGAGTAACGGTTTGCTTTGACCTTATGCGTTGCATTTTGTTTTAAGCCGCATGGTTAGCTGATACAAAGACCCGAATGGTCAGGATTTGGTGGATACCTCATTATTTGTAAATACGTATGGCTCAAATGTTAAGATACGTCAAGGTTCGTCCTTGAACTACCACCGGATCGTATCCTTGCCAAGCGGATGTGAAGCGATTCCATCGACTGTGAGGCGCCCAGGATGGTTTTACAGATTGTATACAGTTCGTCACGTTGCCGCTTCTTACTTTTCACGTGATTTAAAGAGTATTTTTGGCCAGCAGAAATATAAGTTGAATAAACTGTGTTTACAGAGCAAGAGATGGAAAACGCATTCACAAGCCAAGACTGTACCGGCAAGAGCCCAACCCCAACCCTTATTTGGAATTACCAGAGGGCGAATCGGTCACCGTCTTAGAGACTAAACCATTTTTCATTGGTTATTTTGAGCACTCGATATTTAAGTTACTCGTTTACGTATTTTTTATTAATTGCCAAATTACTAGCTATATAGGCTGTTCACAATTAATTGATTACGTATGAAAGCTCTCCTTAGATTGTACTTTTCTTCTTATTTGTATCCTTCTGCCATCTGTAAAATAAACATTATGGGCCTGTTCGCCTTATTCATGCACCACCTAAGAGAAACCACGTAATTTCTGGTAGTAAATGTGTTATTAATTTGTTCATTCGTATTAAAATGTGTAGGTTTGGAACAAGAAATACTGCTTTCAACATTACTAAAAGATTTATGCGGAGGCTAGACTTCAATACGCTATGTTCACTCCTGCAGCCTTCATTTGGCTATTGGCTGCTTGTCTTGGTGCGAAGACAGTTGTGTACATGAGTCACACAATCATAAGTTTCGCCGATAATGATTCTCCGGAATTCGCAGGAAAACAGATTAAACGCGCAATAATTCAAATGATCCAATCACGAAAGTGGTTCTGAACTAATTTGCGTTGGAACGCAACTTGTCCTGAAATCTTTTCATGAAAAATAAGTGCCCCTTAATATTACATTCGCAATACAAGGTTAAGTCTTAGGGATATTTTTTATTAATTCTTTGCCAATATAATCGGGAGCCTGAATGGTAGAGTGAATTGCAGCATGTATGCAGCTATAGACAGTATATATATATATATAATATATATAATATATATATATATTTTTATTTCAGTGGATCGTTTTAAAAGTGTTGACTTTACAGCAAACAGTGTGTAGTTTTTTTTTTTTTTTTTTTTTTTTTTACAAGCGAACCAGCCCGGCTTCGCCCGGGTACAATTGATTTTTAAAGTGATACACTAATAAGTAAATTGTCAAAAGGCAATTTATTTATGTGAAAACAGAATTACAAACTTATACTATGTTGGCCTAGGTTTTTAACTGAATACGGCAACCCAAAAGGAAAGAAATGTATTTTACCCGATAGCCAAGAAGTAGGGTATTGTTTTTGGAGTGTACGAGTGTGTGTGTGTGCAACTATCGCGTAGTTACCACATTTCCGCTTTCCAGCGTGGATGTATGAAATCAAAACGTGAGTTTCAACCTGTGTAGCTTTAGAAATATGTGTACCTAGGTACTACTATTTGCGCTTGGCTGACGAACCTTAATCGATCACCAAAGTTAAGCAACGGTCCTAGCGGCACACATTTGGATGGGTGACCGTTTAATGGCATAACATATGAGCGCTTCCGGGCTTCGGATGGAACGTTAAATATTCTGTCCCGGTTGTTATCGATTGAGAGCAGTAGTTAAGCCAATTCAGAGGTCCTTGGGCAGCCTGATAAACTCTGACACCAGAGGAAAAACAAATTTTAGGTCACGTCCCCGGCCGTTGCAGAAATATGTTTTGTTGTTTTCACAGGACCCGTACAATTTTCCGGAATAAAAAGTATCATATGTCCTATTCCAGGACCTTAAGTATCTACATACGAAATTTCATCAAAATCCGTTCAGCCGTTATGGAGCTGAGTGGTAACAAACACACACACAGACACACACACACACATACACATGTACTTTTGCATTTATAGTATTAGTAGGATCTGGTTTTGGATATGTGCAGTTGTTAAATTTTTTATTTTTTTGCCATATCTTGTGTGATTTTTATTCCCATGGTTCTATTTTGTAGTAAGGGTAAGCAATAAAAAGGCGTATCGAATTTATAAAAAAAAAATTTTAATTGACTCAACCTATTCTAAAAACGATACTCAAATGCGTGACTTACCGGGGATTCCAACCCGCAACATTACAACCCGAAGCCAGGCTACAGATCAAAT